>JAQPZY010000875.1:185000-656524 GCA_029931535.1 Margaritifera margaritifera
TAGTGAAATGCAAACACAATCAAAACAGATTTGTTTCATATTGCACCAGCTTTTTAAGGACAGGAGCTTTTCCCAAACTTCCAATACCAGCTCAAACGGTCACTTGAAGGATGGGATCCAGGTTTTGTGACATTTATACAGATCTCGGGATCACTATTTTGAACAAAGATTTCATTTAATTGGAAGAAAGAAAGACTTGTTGTAGCATTTGATAAATTATTGAATAAGGCTAATAAGCTCCTCAGAAAGAAATGAAATGTCGAGGATAGCAGTTTTTGTTCTGTGTTATAAATATATAGATATACAGATTTTAGAAAACAAAAATAGTAGTCACCATTTAACATTACTTGCATATTAAACCGTGTAGCGGGTATTTCTCGCGGATGTAATATTGTATGAATTTGTTCAAAAACATGTTTTTCATTTAGCTAGTTATATTTCAGCGATTGAATGTCGATAATGGTATATTATATAAGGTGGAGAATTGATCAGTATCTAACTTATGGGTTGTTCTTGAGGTGCATTATCAGGTATAGCAGCAAATGTAACCAGCTTGGCTTTTGTATAGAGCAATATACACCAAACACCAGGCACCAGATATAACTCTTACTCGGACTATATCATATGTAGATCGAGGTTTATCCAGTAGTGCATTCTGACTGAGCTACGCGACCATGTCTCATTTCTTTCATCTTGTAATACTTCAGTTTTGTCGTGCTCTTTTTTAATCCTTCTGCTTTCGATCTTTAGATTTTTTTGAACATTTCCCAAGATTTCAACTTAGATAGTTTCTACTTCATTTGTGAAATTATCTTACCGGGTGATTTGTCAACCTTATTTTCTTGTTTGTTTTTATTTATTTTTTATCTTTAAGCAGTTTGGAACTAAATCATCAATTGAACGCAAGCAAGTATTTTTGAGGGTTACTTACAAGTTAATCTGTACATTAGTTCAACTAACTATTAGATTGACTTGAATTCGTCTTACAATCATGTTAACAGTAACAGGAGTAAAATCTAATTTGTTGAATTTCTTTGACGTAAACTAGCAAAATATAGATAATAGACACTAACAGATGCCTTAGATACGAGGGAGATAAAGACATAACTGAGTTTTATAAAAAGTAATGTTTACTGCAAAATCAAAGATGACATAAGGATAAACATTTCAGACTAATACACATGAGAACAGTTAGAATTTTTCAGGCATTAAAATTAAACATCAAATCGTATACAATCTTGAGAATTCTCTGTGTTTCATCTATTTACTGCTATTGTAGATAGTTAGGTGATATTGTATAATGTGTCAGAAGGCATAAAAAAGACGTCGGCAAAGAAAGAGATCTTTTAAAAAAGTTAAATTTAAAGAAATGTTGGAAAGTGTTGAACGTAAAAAAGCACAGTCAGTTTGATATTCAGCAGATCTTGAGCATAACTTTAGAGACAACATTGACAAAAATTCAAAAGTTACAGAAAAGTTACCATCAAGCGAAAGGATAAATGTGTACCAATTTACACTATTATAAGACATATAGGTATGGCTAAAACAGCATTTAAAAAGAAATGTGTGCCGTTTGCCACTATTATTTAACATATGGGTATGATTGTAGCAAATCTTACTCTTTCTATAGAACACGTAGTACAAGGTTTACCAAGAGGTGGCGGCCCAACAAGTACCAGTGGTAGTGGTAGCAGACAAGGTAGCACAGAGTTGTTTGTCGACAAAGACCAACAAGGCCAGAACAATAGGGCCAATCTTTGGATTCAGCATTCCAGAAAGGCAGTAGCAGCATTGTTTGATATTTTTGACAGTGTAATAACCTGGCCTTTGAGAAGAACTGGACAGGTTGGTTATTTATTGGATGGCAACATTAGTTGGCATTTTGTTTGCATTTGTGATAATAGGTGGAATTGCAGCATCCAACAGATAAAAATTTAATAACCTATTTTTAGAAAAGGTGAATTAAACCAGTTCCTGCAACTATCGTCATGAATTTATAAAAGTGTTTGTTTGTTTCATTCCTTTTGTATATTAAATCACATACAGTTATAATTGAAAGACTGTCACCATTTGTATCGGTCTACATAGGTATTGCCTACGTTCTTTTCTTTTATTTCGCTGTCTGTCATTTAATGAATTGTTACAGACTGCTTTCCAGCTATTGGAGCAATATTTTGTACTACGTCGTTATTTACTGCAGTGTTCAGTCCTAATTGCAGGCTATAGACTGACGTTTTCAAGCTGTTGTAGTCAACAATACTACCAGTTTTCATTGCTATATGACTCGGAAAAAAATATACCACGACCAGAAAATTAATAGTTAAATCTGAACTTTTGAATCTGAAATGTATTGCTGAATTGTTGTGGTAATGTTTTCATCTGAATCCTCGCTTTGTTAAGCCAAAACTAATTTTGCAGGCAATTTTTAACAACACCGGAACAGTAGAACAGACTGTAAAATGCTTGTTCTGTTTGAACTGGAGCAGCTAAAATACATATCACATCAAAAACATGAAACTGTGATTCATCTAGCTTTTCTTTTGTGAGGTAATTACATGAGATGAAAATTTGTATCGGTGTTCAACTGCGTCCTTAGTAGCTGCAGTGACGTTTGTAAGCTTTTGCCATATCAGCCGTTTCGTCTGCCCAAAACCCTGATATAAAGTTTTATGTTCTTCAGGTCCAATTTTTTGTCAATTGTTTTATTTCTAGCTACGATTTTATAGAATAATGCAGTTTACACAGACTATGTTACATTTTTTCTGATGTTTGTTGATGTTGGTTGCATTAAAATCGTCTTCACCAGTTAATGATATGGCGGAGTCAGAAAACTGTGTTCGAATATTTTTAGCTTCAACATGAACTTGTATACGCAATTTAAAAGAAAGACATTCCACATCCCGATGTTGCCACCCATGCTTCCAGTTAATTGATTATGCCAGAATTGTACACTGTGCTTGGTATTTATTAACAGTGTCAGCACTGTTAAATCTTAAAGATTGACTATAAACATTTGAATGCTATATATGCGAAATAGTTGATTGCCTTGTTGTAGATTTGCATGTCTTTAAATATTTGTACTATATTTGGCTTAACTGTTGCACTAAAATAACTTGCAAGATAAGACGCAAGTTATTTAAAATCTGAAATCCATTACATAATTGTCACAAATATTCATGCATCAACTATATGATGAAGATTAACATATGTACCTTCACGTGTTTTCTTTGTTTCTCTCTTTCAATCGTTTGCTTAATTTCTCCTTAACCTCTTCCTCTCTGAGTTGCATGTATTCATTTTTGTGATTTTCGTTTTTTTTTTTCTCTATGTTCTGAGTTTATTTTCAAAATCCATTTGTGTACTTTTGATTTGCAGCATTTGTTAACAGATATAAAATGTATAGTTGTTTCACACTTACATTTAAACCTTTAACCGTCTACAATTTCCAACATATAAAAATAAGTCATTGAATATCTCGATCACTCTTATATATGTATGCGCAATGGTGATATCCTTGGCACTTTATGCCTCTTTTTATATCTCTTTTAATTTCTACTCTCTTGTACAAATGTCACATTTTACGGTTTCGATTTATCTGCCAGACTATATTTACAACAATGGAAGTAGCAGTATGTAGTAGCTGAAATAGTAGTTAGATAGTTGAAGAACAGCAGTTACAGCCTACTAATATACTTGTTTATTTTCGAGGGTAAAGCCCTGGTTATAAAGGAGATTCAGGACGATGAAGAAAGTTGATGCCATTCATCAATTATCTTACTATTAAAACTATCGCAGATAAACGTTTAAAAAGATACACAGAAATATTTTAATTGACTCCATTGCTATATATACGTCAAATTATATACACAATGTTATTTTCCTACATATGCATGTGTCTTTGTAAACATTTACGTGCTGCTGTTATATACACTATTTTTTCGGAATTTTGCTATTTTGTTATTGTCTATGAGTTGCGCTACACATTACAATAAAGATCGTCTTCATCTTTTTATGAACTAAAAGATAAAGTATAGATTACGCAGGAGTGATATAATAAGATTGTATTTACAGTACACACCCGTAAAATCCAATGCTGATGGATAATTGGTTCTTATCTGATCTTAACTTTCGCTGTGATCTTATATATAATATAATATTCGTATTAGGACTTTATATGGCTGGGGAATTTATTCAATGAAATTTTAATTTAGAGAACTTCCGCTTTTACTTAGGATAATGTTTACATGCATACACTATCAGTACTATAGTAGAGAAAAATTGTGTGCTGTTTACTGTAAACCTATTGCATGTCCAGATTTACGCATGTCCTTCACTAATGCGCCTATATGTGTATTGGATAGTTTTAGACTTCTTTCGGCCTTCATGCTTCGAAGGAGTATGTGCTCTTACAATATAATTAAGTAAGTATGTCATGTGTTTGTCTAATTGTCACCATGTTAAGGTCGTTTCGCAAAGCAATTACGACACTTACATTCATCGATCTTTGATAGTTGATTCAATCAAGAAAACTAATAGAGAAAGTCAGAACTAATAGAGGGCCTTGAGCCTAGTGGTTTTGCCGAACGCTATATGGGATATATCTTCACACGCGTAAGCAGCGCAAATGTGATACGAATCCGGATGAAAAAAGGGGACTGGCGCACTCCCTCCCTCCCTGAGCGAAAAAGAAAGAAATATATTGAGCTCAAAACAACAATTTTTTATCTGCAGTTATTTGCTTAAACGTATACTCTTAGTTGAGAGGGGATGGACTGTGAGAGTGTATGCAGTGCTATTGGTACAGTGAGGTGGTTGATGAACAGATTTATTCAGATAAATAGCTTGAAATGTTTACAATATGAAGTAAGAAATGATTACACTACTTCGAAAGGAATTTGATACATTACTGGATTAATATCGTTTTAATAAGGCTTGCCGCCATTTGCTTTTTAATGCAAGTATAATTGCTTCCAAATACGCTGTTGTTTCGAAGAAAAGAAGTTGACAGTTTTTGAACAAATTCATACAAATGAGGAAACAAAAGATACTGAACAATTAATATACAATAAATATATGCCTGCTGCTTTGTTGTTGATGCATTTATGCATTTTACTATGAATGTTACAATAGTTTTCAAAACATGAATCGTTGCCTACCATGCAATAATGTCTCACAGGGAAAATGAATTAGACAATATTTTTCAAAATCTCTTCAGTGATGAATAGTTCAACTTCATGTCATGTCAATTAATATGTAATTGTAGTATATCTGATATTTTTATTCACTTCGGTATTTTAACAGTGCTTCTATTTCCCTTCTTTATTTTTTGTCGTAATCTTTCAAGCACTCTATATTTTCGTCTCTCCAGTTATTATCTCCTTTACGTGCCCTATATATTCTTTCTCAGTTTTCAAGATACTCCATAATACATGGTTTGCTACAATTATCATCTCTTAGTAATTCTGGTATGTATTTCTCTTCTTGGCATTTTGAACATGTCTTGCAATCCATTGTTTAATCTAAAACAATTTATTTAAGCTTCTTTTACCCACTCAAATAGAATTGACATGTCATCTTGTAACTGACTTTTGTTCAGATTTTGATTTATATTTATTTAACTTACACATTGTCATTAAAAGAAATTCAAGATGAGCAAGAACGAAGTAAGATGAGTCTGAGGTTGAAAAGTCACCAGAAAAGGTCACTTTACAAATGCCAAAAGATTCACGAAGAGTTGAACTTGGCAGACAACAATAAAAACGTTCATAAAATTTCAAAATACCCAAAGCTGAACCAGAGGAGTAATGCATATTACAAGATCTTCTACAGGATGATAAATAGTTGATGCTCAAATAGCACGATCTGTTCTCTGATAGGCGGTGGTGTAGGTGCTTAGGTATATTGTTGATTTGGTCTCATCACAAAGTTGTTGGGTTTTTTTTTAAAGTTGATGCAATGACAAAAGCTGTGTAACAAAAGATAATATTGGAGAGCAAGAAAATCGGCAAAACTAAAGAACAGCATTACAAGCGTTGTCCCTATGGAAAAATGCTTATCTCTCTTCGACAACGGCGAAGCATATTTTGTTCAAAACCGATCGCTAAAGTTCCATAACTTTTTCGCAACTAATAAGTAGAACATCTTCTTCACACCTATAAATGTCGAGTACAGCAAAATACATTAGCAATGTCAACCATGCAGCACTTACTTCATCACTCAATGTTGCATAAGGTATTCTTTCGATGAAGTTCTTTAATATGTAAATAGACCCAATATCAAACATGGATATTGGCGAAATCGCTAAACTAATTATACAGCGGTTACTTTGTCTACAATCAACTCCCTATTAACACAGGGACATTTACCAGACAAAATGTTTACACTGGGTAAAGGAAAAATGCTTTAATAATGGGATAATAAAGAGCATAGCTTTTAACGTCCGATAAATGTCGACTGAAACGGAGAAAATCAGCCATACAATGTACAATGCAAAATTAACATGTAGTCTTATGGTAGCTTGCATCATGCTTTTGAAAAAGTTATTGGGGTTTACAATTGGACCACCATCAACATTTAATATTGAAAACTTTTCACAATTGACTACTCATAGTAAATTGACTTTAGCATAACAAAACTGTTGTTCAATACATAAAATAATGTATATCTACATATACGAGGGGTACTTGAACAGTTGTGAATATTTTAGTGTGCTGTAAGACACGCTTTTTTATTAGTGAACAGTACATCAGTGCATCCCACCAAAATACTTCCTATGCACCTCAACACCTTTCTTAGTGTGATTATCTAATTGTTAAATGACATTTTCGATTCACTCTGTGGTATGTTGTTCATACACTGGAAAACTGTACATCCACCAGCATGACGGCTTTAAAATCGTATGCCCCTCATTGAATCGTTGTTAACGAGATTCACTCAAACATCACTTGGAGCCAAATCAGAGCTGCATGGCTGATGTGGCAAATTTTCAGGAAGTCTGTCATGATGGCGGATTTATGCGCCGGTGCGTTGTCATGGAATAGATGGGTACCTCGGGAATCAGCGAGCGGACGGATGGTTAGGTAGTGTTCCACAACGTTTGGCAACACTTTGTAGGCATCAAAATGTCCACTGACACTAGCTGATACGGGCACAGACACCTGGACCGCCGCATTGCCATTTGCATCGAGATAAAAAAAACAACAACAACAAAAAACATTACGTATAAATCTCTTATGACAGGATGACGTCGTCGAGAGATTTGTGGTCTCTGCTCGTTGTCTCTGGTCCAAAGTTTATTGTTTTCTCTCGAGTCGGATTCAAAAAAGGAAATCCATATTTCATCACCTGTGACAATCTCATTCACACGTCTCTAGTCACTCTTTTACATGTTTTAGGAGTAGCTGCTTGGCGATTCGAACACAAATCTGTTTTTCATCAGCCTTCCGCCAGTGTGGTATCCATCTTGCACAACCTTACTGAGTTTCAAATCATTTTTTCAATATTTTACAAACAGCTGACGAATTAATGCCCATGATAATATAACTATCTCTCACTATGAATCAAGTATCTTCATCAATTGACCCCTTCACAGCAGCCACTTCCCGCTCACAAATCACAGACAACGTTCTTCGAGAACGTGAGTCATTTTCCATGGATTCACGACCGTCTTTAAAACGACGAAACCACTTCAGAATTATAGGACATGAAAGTACATTGCATACGTAAGTTCTGTGCAAGTCAGTCATGATATCAGTCGGAACTTACCCTAAGAGCGAAAGGATTTTACAGTATGCTTTTACCTCAGTAGCAGAGTTGATTTCCTTATCCGACATTTTTAAGTTACTGTCATTTACCTATGCTACGTCACGCATATATCTGCAGGTGTCTGGCATGCTGCATTTGCAGCTATATATCATTGTATAGAACCTTATTAAAGAAAATTTCTTTTTTGCACAGCAAGGATAAGAAAAATGTGCATCCGGGTACAATCACAACTACAACAGTACAACGTAAAACGGTGAAGCCTGTGCATGGAAAATAAAATCAACAAATTTGATAAAATCGCATACTACTAGATAATCCAAGCTGTTTCATGGCTAGATATATTAGTGAAAATGACCAAAGAGCAAAGAGTAAGTAGGAGAAGTGCATCTTGTGTGCACGGCCTTTATAACCCATAATGTCTACAGATAATGATTCTAAATTCAGGTTGAAAAATATTAACGATATTACAAATGATCCGGTCACAGAGATCGAACATTGTAAAAGTCTAAGTAAGAAATACATAGCTACATGCACATTCTGAACTTGTTGGGACCAGTAGCGCAGCTGTGTCAGGTAGTATGGGAAAAACAACAGCTAGATTTAATGTTCCATGAATATCTATCGGTTTGGTTGTTCCTTTTGGTTTGTTTTATATGGTTGGTTCCAATGGCTCTCAAGGAAAAACCGGTATATAACAAACTTTCAAAACGAGATGAAATAGTAACATCTGCCTTAAGGAAGTAAGCCATTATCGATAATATGATATGCAAGGCGATACGTGGCACTGAAAGCAACCAGGTATAGCTTAATTTAGTCTTCAACTATTACAACAACTACAAAGAGATAAACAATGGAATTAGAGAGAAAATACAGAAAGACAGAACGTCAGAGACTCGCCGCTGAAGGTGGACACAGAATAATTTACAAACAAAAAAAAAAGAGAAGAAATAGCAAAAAAATCAAATTATAGAAAACTTGTAGGAAATGATAGAATAAAAGCCTGGCTTCAAAATATAAAATCTTTACATACCGGATGTTTAGATTTTAACTGCGCTACTTTTGTTTACACAAATAAAGAGCTATACTGCAACAGACACACTCCCCAAGAAGAAATTTGTTTTTGCAAATGCAATATATAACAGGAATAGTAAACTTTCGATATCCTTGTAGAGGATACATTGTCTTGCTGGATATACAAATGCTTCGGATGAATTTATAAACAACATCTTGAAGAATATCAAAGACGAGAAAGAAACAAGTGTTTTTTTAAATTTATTTGTTTGTTTACAACTTCAAAATATACACGAATACAGTTAAAGAGTACATTAAAAACAAAAGCTTACAGATAGGAAAGTATAGATGTTGAATGTTTCAAACAACTCAAAATATGTAGAAATTACTCCTGGTGCATAAGTTTTGCAACAAATTGCTGTTACTCAAATGAGTACGACGATGGATTATACTAATTTGAAAGACATTAAGACGTTGAGAGAACAGGTTGATACTAATTAACTGTTATTGAACAGAGTGGCAATGAAAGAGCTAACACGATCACAAATGTACAAAATGAGATTGATGAGAAAAGGATTCTGTTTTAGATGCACAGGAATTGTTCAAAAAGTTTAAGGACTTTTTATATTGCCGTACACACTTTGCGAACAGTAAGAAGGGCTGTACAGAAATAGAGCCAAACATTTAACAGTATACACAACCAGAGGATAAACAGTGCAAAAGATGGTTTGGAGACTGACATAAAAATAAACAAAACATCTATGGACGATAATAACTATTTGCAATCACAGTTATAGCAGTACAAAGAAACCTGAATGATGAAAATCCAACAAAACGACCAAGAAAGTAAAAGGTTTATAGGGATAATTTCAGCACAAATGATACTGTCTTTAATAACAAGATGATTGCTAACATTAATAACCATACAATCGATACTATGTTCATTTAGTTGGCATCACATGTGCATCTTATCATCTCGCTTTTTATATGCATATACAATGATATAATTATTAGAACATTTAAACACAGAGACCAAACCTAACACACCTTATACGAAGTGACATACAAGAGACACTCATGTGTATCAGCTCTGCACGCGATAAAGAAAAATCGAACATTCGAACAGAAAGCAAGTGAACACTTGTAAGTTGTGGCATAAAACAGCTACTCTTATGTGTCACCTCTGCACACCCGGCCGCGATCAGAAAACATATATCACTCACACGTAAGGTGCAAGCATAAACGGTATTAATAAGGACTTTTGTACGCATCTTTGTGCGAGTATGACTCTGACAAAATATAATTACCCTTCGCATGTGTTTATTTCCTTCAAATTCTGTATTGATACATAGCTGAGAAAACCTTTAAAGAGAACTAAACAGAGGATATCTACGTTTTTTTTTTGTAGATATAAGAAAATAGTTCACGAGTGAAGTGGGAAACACTGGAGTGACAATACAACATATTTCAGCTTTACGAATGAAATATTCCCTTATATCTTCTCCAAAAAACATATATTTTCTTTTTATAATAATTTTTGAAATGCAAAAATTGTCGATTTGCATGTTTTTTTCCTCCATTCTGTGCCAATGTGGTTAACAGCTGCATTACTAGATCGATAAAAAAATAGTTCCGAAATTTAGAATAATTTTAAGTCAGCGACCTTTTACTAATCAATATTGTACAAATAATGCTTCAAATTGTTTATTTTGTCATTTTAATGACGGTTTCAAACGAAAATGAAGAGATTCGTATTTTCGTTAACACACTGCTTAAGCTGATTAATACAGTAAACATTGTTGGATAGGGGTATAAATATAAATATAGAATGTTATGTATATATAATCTATAGAGTGTGTTTAAATCTTGTCCATGAAGGTAAGTTTCACTTTAGATTCTGGACACTTGTAAGCACAATGTTTACAAGTATTTGAGTTCAAGGCCAGTCGTGTTTACAGTTAGCCAAGTGAAAATGTGTTTAAAAAGGGATTTGGTAACCAATAATTCATTCCTGTTTTAGATCAGTCTGTGGACATCCATAGGATATCAGATTTTATATTTTGTGCCTTTGAAATCAGATATATTTCGAGAGAAAGATTTTACTTAATATATGAATTGGAATTACTAAAGTGCTCATTGATTTTTGAATGAATACATTACTTTGGACTTTGGTGTGTGTGAACTCATTCAAAGACATTTTGGATTGTAGCATTGTGTTATATCAGGAGACTCAAGACTATTGGAACTTGTTCGGAACAATATATTATTAGGACATTTAGGATTATTTGGAATTTGTTTCACAATATTGTAAGTATCTCTTGAATTTCACTTAGTTTTATAGGGAAATAAATTGCTTGTTGATATTACTTACATCATTGGTTTCACTTTATTACTGTTACATATTAAGACCTAGAGTCGTAACAAGAGATATAGAAATATAACGGAGAAGCAGCATCTGACAGTTTTCAGAGCGTAACTTCTTCAAACAATATGTTTAAAAATGATTGTGACTTTAGTTGTATGGATTCTGGTTCATTATTTTGTACATATCTGCATGCAAACGTGAATTGTTGCCCTGAATAAACTTGCAGTCTAGTTCGGTAACAGATGCTGCAGCCAAAGTTCGATTCTCACAATTTATGTGTCCAATCAACACTCATCAATGCACGATTTCTCCATCGTTTTCAAACATGAAAATGACTGTGTTCAGAGTTAGAATCGCTACTTAAACAATTTTATTACTATATTTAACCAGCAGGTTTTCTTGAAAGTGTCCGTTTGTCGTAGAGTTTAAAAGACACACTGTATGGGTGACATAATGTCTAATAGCAACAGTTCGTGTAAATTCAGTCACTAATAATTTGCAGGATTCTTTTGGAAAACTAATTAAAGCAATTAACACTTGAAGCCTACCTTTTGTGTTTTGGAGTTCGTTTTTAGGCATTTAATGGCGCCTCCTTATTGATTAAATAAATGCATACTAGAGGGTTTACAGTCTTGACACACTGTAAGATTTGTTCATCCTAATGGAGGGAGAGAGAGAGATAATAAACAAAAGACGAAAAAGAAGAAAGAAAGAAAACTGAAATAGGCCTAAATATGCCAATACAAATCTGAATAACACACATAAGGACGCACACACGCACATTAATTATTGTATTAGCGAAGTAGGTTCACGTTATGTTAAAAAGGGACTTTTACATGAATTTACGATTGTCGTTAAATAAATGACATATAACCCTTCAGTACGATTAAGAAGAAATATTTTATCTCAGAAAGAATATGTAGGACGTGTTTGATCAGGGCAAGATATTCAAAAGTCTCTGTAATTGTTACTAATTTTACAACACAGTTGATGGTTTTGCATGCACAAACAGATAGTGATGTTTGCTTAAACGAAAATTCACAGACAACATTGAAAGATTATATGAGACTATGCAGCATTCGGATGTATTTACCGTTCACTGTGAAAATAAGTAGAAACTAATGTAACAAAATAGTCTCAAAATTGGTGTTTAGTGTTGATCCTATAATGGAATAAACAACGCATGCTTCATTTGTAATTTTGTCTCACTTACCTGAAATATGTTGAAATGTTGATATCCCAAACATCTCAGATGAGCTAGATTGTGAATATGCCTTTCCACTATTTGATCATTTATCTAATTCATCTATCTACGTTTTATTTTTTTTTCACATTAAACTTCTTATCTAATCAGTATTTTCCAACATATATAAAATCGACCCTTCAAATTGTATTGTAGTTCAATGATGATAAGTCACTAGAAAGTACTAAATAGTTATGCACTTTAGCATTTCAACATCCATTATAATATTATTTGTCCAGTACCTGGTCACACTCCTGTCTCTGTGATACAACATAATGTCTCATACAGCATACAGTCGTTTAAGTGTTTCTTTATTTTTGATATTAATTTCTAATTCTTTTAAAAACGTATAGGGTTTCTCAAGGTGTGTACCATATTTCATTTACGCTTGCTGCATATATCTCCAACTCACAGAATTCAGCTAAACTTTGTACTCATCTTCATACTGACAAAGGTCTCATAAGAGTTTCAGTGTGTGATTATTCCTTATGACATGGAGAGTAATGCCTCATTTACTTTGAACGATATACAGCGACTAAATTGTTCCATTGGATTACAGCTATGTGTTTTGACCTATATCTCAGTTATCAGAAAAACATAATATGTAGTTTATTTACACTTTATGAGGCAAATATAATCTGCCCATTTACAAACCTTTTGTATGTCACTTAACAATAGTTTATATCAACGTAACATGTGTCATCCATTTGATCAGATTGCATCCCACCTACATATTTCTTTACACTTACATGGTGTCTTTTAAAAAAGATTCCTGCACATTATATCTGATTGAATCACGGTTGCATTTCAAGACAGTAGGTCCTCAACATTGTTAATCTACAAGTTGTGGTATTGTTTTAGTGTTCTTTTTCTTTATATCAAAGAGTAATTACCCCAGGCCGTTGAATATTAAATGGCACACATGTACAATGAATCTTGTATTCCTGTCATAGCCTTAGAATACTGATTTACTACACTCCCATAAAAAGCAAGTCACTGTGATCTACATTTTATGTGCTGAAACAGAATGGTTGTATATGTATGATTCTTATAACAATTTGCTTTAACAATCATATAACGTTGGTGTGTGAATCAATTATGAGAATTCCTTATCATCGTATAAAGTACAACATATTGATTTACTTTTCAAGCTCGTGATTTTGGTTGATTATTCAATATTGTGACATATATATATGTGAAGTCTACAAACGTAATTGTCCTTTCTTCTTTTTCTTAGCATTGACATTATCTAGCACCAGTAAATGAAGCAAATGTACATCTCTATGTAGTCTATTTTTCGACATTTATGCAACCTAAGTACAAAGTGCTAAGGTCAAACTTCGCATTAATTTGTGGAATTGAATAAAAACAATAAATGAAAGCACGATATATTTTAAAGAAATCGGAAGTTCTGGAAAATCTAACAACGTGAATATATCCCATTATACTATGTTTCACAGGCAACTTATAGTGTTATATTTTAGTATTAAAGACTATTTTTCACTATATTGCACTGTTGCTCAATGATTCGCGTCAACCTTATTTCTTGTGCATAATGTAACCATGCATATTAAGTTTACATGTGTTAACTGTGTTTCTTATGCGTACTCTTTTAAGCACTGGGTTTGCATTTGATTATATGACTAGTGCGGGAGTTACGTCTAAGCATAGTAAGTATTTTGCAGTGCATTAAAATGCTTAGTTGCTCTGTATATTGGTTTAGTTACTTTTATCCATTCATAGGCATGGTCATTTTCAAAAGCAAACACAGGCGCACCTCATTTTCTCAGGAGAGTCTGAAATGGCACCGTCTCTTTTCAGCAGCTGTTTGACATAAAAATTGTTCATTGTTTTCTTGATGTATTCGTTATTGGGTAAAGTTATGTATAGAGTTTATTATTTGAGCAATTTCACAAGGTAGTCCCATTATAAAGCTAAACCATATGTATTTGTTATGAGTCACAATCATATATTGTATGTATTGCAATATTTCTTTATTCTTCCATTAACATAAAGAACGTACCTTATATGTATTTTTATTTGAAATATGGTATTGTGCTTATTCATATGATTATTTTATGAATACCATATTACCCAGATAATACAGTGACGGTTTCAGCTGACTGTATGTGAACAGACTGCGTGGGATGTGGGATGAATCCGATATCAATGATTAATTGGGCTGGCGAAATAACTGATGTGTTGGTGATGATGCCCGTGACATGGCGATTGAGAGATGGGAGCTCCCACAACGATATGCTCAGGTGGATTTTTAGATAGTCGGTTATCCATGTTTCGCCTGCAAATGGTGATCTTGGTCGATTGACTGCCTGAGAATAAGAATTTGAATATGAATGTTGTCATATTATTTGGTTGTAGTAAAATATGTCAGATGCCATATGATGCATACATTTACTTTTTAAGTAATACATTGTATCACTGGCTCGGGGCTTTTGGTAGTCTACTATCCGATGGTATTAATTCATGTAAAGCCACTAGGTAATGGTTAAGCGTGCCGCAATGTATTGTCAGTTTGTATATTGGTTTTCGTGGGATATATACCATTCTATGGTCTATCTTATTATCCAGCATAATTTAGGTCGTTTTAAAGTAATAGATGCAACGGCAAAATTGAACTTAAAGGTATATTTTTTCTTTTGTTTTTAAACAAATGTATGTTTGAAACCAATGTTTACCGCCTGAACGTATGACATACCCCTCGTTGATTCTTTTTGTGTATGACATGTACAGTGATTGACTCATGCTTTTGCAAAAAGGCTAATGCTCTCTCATACCAGAAGTGTCGTATTACACCTTTTCTCCTTTAAGACTATAATTATAGTATTCCATTTACGACAATGCTTATTGAACTCATAACCCCTAAATGATGTAAACTGTGTCTGCATAATGCCCTTCTTTAATTAGTCCAATATGGCTGAAGACATATATTTACTAATGTTTGTGTCCATAATACGTTCAACAAAATATTCAGAACAGGGAATATATAAAAACCCTTAGAAATAGTAGATTTGACTGTCAATTATAGTATATAAATATCAAGAATCTGTCTTCGTAACATTTTGACTACCTTTATTTTTCAAAGTTGGAAATATACGAATGAAATTTGCACGAGAATTTGCAGCACCCTGGACAAATTAGGGCAGCCCTACCTTTTACATGCAATTATTGTTGAAAATTTTAAACTGTTTCCAAATTTAAATTACTCGAAAGACATCATGTGATACGCTTACTGAGAGGAAGTCAGGCACATATTAACACAGCAGAATGCTTGTGGGTACTATGGGCTTTAAGATTAGTCGCTCTGGACATAACCGAGAAGTCCTTTGAAGTATATGTGTAGGAATCACAACTGCACACGTTCTATCTACCCATACACATGTCCGAAGAGTATTGCATCAGAACGCAAGGATGCAAAACAGTTCATTTGGATCTTGACTACAACTCTTTTAAAGTTGAAAGCATCTAAATTAATACATCGAAACGAATTTCAAAAATGCCAGAATCCAGAGGACGGGAGGGTTTTATTAAGTTATCCAATTCAAACATCCATGTTTACAGTGTTGAAGATTATTTTACTGGAATTGCAATTACATATTTTTCTAGGGAACAAAATAGTAATACTAAATGGAGCGAGACAAACGTTGAACATTCGATAGTAATTTGTCCCACTTCCCTTGAAATATAAGAAAGGTTATGCATTTCCATTCCATAACTTATAAAGCGTACACATAAACTAAGAAACATGTCCAGCTGGATAGAGAAGGCACAAAAGGACACAAAGACTCAGAGGCACATTTCCGACACTTCGGTGTTTTAGTCAAACCTCATCAGTGGAATGTTTTCAATCTATGTCAATATTGCATCGCAACGATTACAATAAAGTCGTATAGAAAAGACAATAATAAATAAAGTAAAATACTGACATAGTAAGTCAATCGTCTGTGGGAAAACATTTTATTGAAACAAAACCACTCTGTGCAGCAAACTGTCTATCTGTCTTTACAAAGACTGTCGTTCAATGTTATATTTATAGATCCCTATCCAGTGATAATATAGTTTATATTCCATTTTCCATATTTAAATGAAAAAATGAGCCTAAAATGTAGCCAGTTGTGACCCGGCTGGATTTATAAATGTCGGAATACCACAATATAAGTATTCTTGCTGTACATGCATATACGTTCTCGCAAAAAGAAACAAAAGGCGTAATTATTATGACACCTATTGTTTTTGTTTCTGTTACATTAACCACTAATCTTCTTATTCTGGATCAAAGGTTAAAACTGTCCTTTTTTTTTTTTTTTTTTTTTGGAATACCAAATTCGTCGTAATGATGATCATTTGATTCGATATCGAATAAATATGGATATGTAGGTATCTTAAATTTGTAATATGGTAATGATTTATCTAATCAAAATGTACTAACCACAATCTGCTTAAATACATATATTTTTTCTCGACCTTATGAATCCTGAAAGAGTTTAAAATGACTGAATATGTCTTGCATTGTATTGAAATGCAAACCTGCTGAAAAATATATTATAAATATATTAAAACCTAGGACATTAAGACTATCTTATATGTACCACTTACCTACATATATTATATTTAAACGATCGAACGTTTAAACATTAAAGTCACACGATAATATATTTTCTTCAACCTCTGACAAGTTGTACAAGTATTGGAGTCTAGTTCAAAGGATGTCTTCTTTCCCACGCACAATCCGCCTGATACATGATTTAATTATACTAATTTTTAGATATCTTGAAACTAATACAAAATAATTAACACTTTCATACTGAATCAATATTGCTTCAATGTTCATGGATTATAATAATGTACACGTTTTAAAGTGAGTATATAAAAATGTACACACGATATATGTATGCAGACAATGTAATCCTAGGTGGTTGTCCTTGATGAGCTTGATATACATATGATTTATTTTATATTTACAATTGGAGCAGGATTTCAGCTTTTCCACTGCGTAAAATGTGTACGAAGTTGATTTTCTTTCCAACAAATTATGCCACATAGCGACATGCACTTTTAACTAACAAAATCTACTTTCTGTTCCAAAATACAATGAGGTTAAAGGGGAATACTTCAACATTAACATGTAGATAAATGAAGTTAGCGCAAATTGATTTAAACAGCAATATACAAATGTATCATAGCAAGTATATTGATATAAAAGCAACCGCAGAACACCATCAAAAACAGACAAACACTTAAGATAATTATAAATCAACAGAAAAAGCACATACTAGATGTATTTACGTGAATACTTTTTGTTTATTTTGAGTTGTTTCAATATCTGCGCCACACTTGGAGCTGAACAATATTGTTTTTATATCAAAGTAATATGTCTTTTAGATTTCCAACAAAATAAATATATGTGTATTTAATAAAGCATCTGTCACATTCCTGCGATATATTTGCTGAAGGAATGACTGGCGTTTGATTAACAGTTAGCATCGTTTCTTACACACATTACGTGTACGCAAAACAAAAGCACGTAGAAACGTACTTTATTTGTTTTTATATTTATGATTTCTCATTTTTGTAAGAATTTTGATTCAGAAGATAATCCAAAAAGCGCATGGTATCGTTTAAATCTTAAAAACAGATAGATCTATAACTTCCGATTTTAGCTCATTTTTGTCTATATTTAGTGCAAATGCAGTTAAATGTTCAAAACTATAGTAGTAAATCTCGATTAGGTATTTCCATTAATGTCAGATTTGAAATTATGTACCTTTAACATAATCCGAACCTCTTTGATATCAAATACATTAACGTCGAACCCCTCTTTTTACAAACACATTTTGGATTTTGAAGTTTGTTATGAATTGACAGTGATTGGGAAGAGAAAGGTGAATTCCCTCCCTCCATCTGATAACAATTTATTCTGCAGTGACATTGACCTGCTACTCCATGCGAACTATGTAAACGCCCTAATGTTGCAAGGACTCCAAGGTCTAGAATGATTGCACAAAACCTTGGTTTCTGATATCTTATTTTGATGAGTACAAAAACTGGACAAAAAAGGCAAATGATCATGAAACACATAGTTAATAAATTTGACCCTTTTTCTCATCAATATGTCACTAAAGATATGTGAGCATATATATTTGATCATGCATATATTTCATATTGTTGCACAGCAAGTGCAGATCTAAGTTTGTGGATTTATTTCAAGTGCAAAGAGCGTGAATACAACCTATTTTATTCAGTAAGATCCGTTGTAAGATTATTTACATGACTTTAACTCTTGGCCAAGGCTGGATTAAAGATAGAGCAAACGGAACAGTGAAACTTTGAAATGGTCTTCTTATATATTTTTAATTGTTTTTTTTTTTTTTGTTGTTTTTTTTTTTTTTTTTTTGGGGGGGGGGAATGAAATTGTTCCAGGGCCTAATAGCACCTTAATCCGACCTTTCTCTTCGACATAGGAATTACTTCGAGATTGGTTCATAATTTGTGATACCAACCATTGGTATGCATTAAAACATAAACACAAGGCAAGAACAGACGACCAAAGATAAAAATACATTATCCTCAGACGAAAATGAAAAATGATAAATAATTCACAATTTTGAAATATAAAGCCACCGAAAACAATTCGAAAAGGAAAACAATTTTTAAATCTCCAAATCACTAAATCACTACTTAAAAATTGAAGTCGAACTATAATTTATTGCACATCCTTCAGTTTATTGAGTTACACTGTATATATATATATATATATATATATATATATATATACATATGAATGTGATTGTTTTGTTCAGTTATTGTATCTTAAAAGCTAAAGGGCATGCAACATAAAAGCCACATCAGTTTCTACCCAAAAATGATATTGTGTGTTCCTTGTATTCACGGTTGCGAGGTGCGAGGTACCCAGTTACAGGACAAGAATTGGCGGCATTTCCTACTGCGTCTGCTCCTGGATTGTGAGACAAACATGGAAAATGAATCAAAGAAACAGTAAGAAACATTATTTCATTATACAATATCATATTCAGATGCATAATTCGTAGTAAAAATGTTTCATATTTTGACACCTTTTTGATTGTTCGAAAGGAATTATACTAACGTTGCCACTTTTGAGTTTGAAGTTGCACTGTGAAGATTAATTGTCTTTATTAATGATAGTAATGGCAATACAACAAACAAAATAAACATTGTCTCTGAGCATCTCGATCTTTTATACAGCTTAATTTTTATACAGAGATTATTCGTTTAACAATGTTTACAGATGTTTCTTGATGAACGAAGTTTGACTTAAAGTTGGATTTTAATGAACACTTCGGATCGCACATCATGGTTTAATCTGCTGAAATGATTCTTCATCAGGTCTTTCATACGACAGCTTTTTTAAATAATTGCTCTTGCCAATCTCGTGTTTTGTGGATTACTTCACGTGAAAATTGCTTTCAAAGAACAAAATTAAAACTAAGAAAAGAAAAAGAATCATGAAAGAAACATTCAGATCGTGCGGACCTTTAGGTACTCGCAAAACGCACACTGCATTTATACCTCAAATATATGTTTACAAACTGCCTTTACAATTGACATTGTATTGTTATTTTTTCTTATGTTAGAACAACCATATTTAGAGATGTGCGTTCCTTACTTTCATTAAATATTGCCAATGTTCATTAATTTCTTTTGTGTTGTATATTTTGTGTAATCATAACAGATTTACCACCAGCACCTAATCCTAATAATGTATGCTTTCCTCTACCATATCAACCAATCTTTACAATCTATCCTTTTGTGGACAAAATATTTATCGGACCAGTTTTTACTAAAACGTATATACCTTACACTCCATGAAAATATGAGCAAAACATACATTCATTGAATGCACGTACTACTGGTGGTATCCCATTTGCGGGTCCTGTCCATAATTGCTAACAATAGTGATCGCAATAAAAATTAAACCAAAGGGGAGATCATCAAAGATGCTGACTATTGCTTGTAATTATCTTGCATGGAATAAACGTTGAGAAAACGAGTTTTACTGAATTACATTTTCTTTCACATGACGGTTCATGATTGACCGTTATCCAAATGCTTAAATTTCAATTCCATGTTTTGTATATCAAAACGTACTATGTGTCCATTATTAATGTGATATTAGTTCATTCGCAATTTTATAGCTCACAAACAACGCATGGTGGCAAATTAAAGATTAAAACATGTAACATTATTATATTGCACCGACTTGATGATTAAAATGTTCAGATGTTTTGTCAAGCAAATGTGTCTCCTTTAATACCTGATGAAAATATTGATTGATTCCATGTACAAAATAATGCCGTGATTCATACAGAAATAGATTAGATTTAGTGTCTTAGATTTGAATCTTTATTTCCTCAGTTTTTACCCGTAATAGTAATCATAAAATAAGTCTATGTATGCGTCACATGTCTGAATATTTAAACGAAAATTCATTGTCGAACAATGTTGATTCACCCCTTATCCATTCGTTTGGAAAGCATACAGCTTGATGTAGCATCTAAAGTCGCGGAAGATAGCACGAACGATTCATAGCACGGAATTAGTTTCGAGCCTTCTACTTTGCTAAGTTCGTTTCTGTTGTGCATGTCACAAAACATACATAAATACAAATTGTATGACATCTTTCCTAAGTTTACACATTTCAGCAATTTTACACTTGTCCCTGCTGTCAGCCACTTTAAATGCTTTTACAATAATGTGTAAAATGTCAGCGTGAAATATACAGTTTGTGCAACTTACCTCTGGTTCCTTCGATGTTACATTTGCCATTCGAACTTTTCGTGATGGTTCAAGGAAAAGTCTATATATGGCTCTGTGTGACGTTGCAGAAAATTTTGGAAACTCTTTCTTTATGGCCTTCATCTGATCCCTTTTATTTTCAATTTTAGATCGCAGCTTCGTGAAGTTGGTCAACGTCTGCAATCCTTGAGTAAACGCATTTCTCTGCATAATTTTCCTTGATGCGTCACGGAATTTATCTGTAACATTATTATTATAGTTATTATTATTATTATTATTAGCAGTAGTAGTAGTAGTAGTATTATATAATACTAGTAAAATGCAAAATACTTGCTTATCATAAAATCTAGCATTCTGAAAATGTAAACAGTTGTTTTTGGCATAGTAAAACTGTCTATGACGACTCAAATTTGACATGTGATTTAATATTAACGCCAGAATTGTTGGTCTTTAGCAAAGCTTATATGCCTTTCTGGCTCAGAATAAACAATTGTAATTAATACAATCCAGATGTTACTTGGACCAAAAGAGAAGTTTTAATAGATTCGAAGAGATTTTATAGTTGTTTTTTTTTTTTTTTTTCCTTTTTTTAAATGTCGCAAATGATTGATAAGGTTTATAAGTAAAACACCTTTACGATAAGCTTGTTATGAATTTATCATGTTGGTATGATTAAGGATACAAACTTATGTCCTACTCATTTAAAATCTGCTTGTTATGAATATTTCATGTTGGTATGATTAAAAGTCCGCATTTTGTTTCAAAGAGATTAACCATTAGTAACAGTTGTCCTACCTAACGGGCTCACTTGGTTAGTTGAAATCCTTGCCATATCATCACTTTCTTTGCACAAGTCCTGGTACAGTATCTTGTTCTCTTCTTGTGGATTGTCTGATTCAAATAGACTGGTCCGTGCGCAAATGTGGATAAGAGTGCCAAAACGATGAACGAGCATGCAAATGAATTGCAGGAGAAGCAAGATACCAAATACTATCATGAAGACAAAAGATATAGGCCCTACGTATTCCTTATCCCCGTTGCCTAAAATGCACGGAAGTGGGACAGAAAGAATATTCTTTGTAGACGAAATTTGCTGGAGTGTAAATACCACGCAGATGAACATTGCATTAATCAGGAAAAAGAACAGACAGACTTTGTTCCTCAGAGTTGTGAGATTTGTCTGTATAGTCTCCTTTTCCTCGTTTGTGAGATTCAATGGAGAGAGATAAGTTCGAATCATTCGTTTCCAGAACTTTTTTTCTCGTTTATCTAACTCTATCTTCGCTGCGGCATTCAGCATTTTGTCTCTCATCCATTTCGCCTTACCAGATTTCCCGGACCCTGAAAAATAATAGCTGCTTTGAGTGAAGACGTAATAAGGAAATACTTGACTTAATTGCTGTATGAGAACGCTGCCCTGGTGTGTAATTTATACCAACTGTCCACAGTGTTGATAGCATGTAAGCAAAAACAGTTGAAATAGAAGTTTGTAAATTTGCTTCTGTTCTCGCAAGAATCATTTGAATTCATATAATTTTGAAGAGATCACTTGAGTGTATTGCCACTATATCATATATGGATCAAAAGACAATGTTCTCTTCGTCTCAGCAGTATTTGTCGCCAAAATTCCGACTAAGAGTAGATATTACTGATTTCGTATTGCTAACTCTTTCAGCTTGTCTAATTGTTTATTTATCATAGCTAAAGCAGTTTATATGATAATACGCAAGGTAGATGAATACATATTTATAAATACATATAGAGATAACGTTTTAACTGTACTTATTATCAAGGTGAGCAATCAGCAAATAATCGGCATAGACACACATTACAATTAAAATGATGTAATTATTACTAAAACTGCAATTCATTCGTATAGTGTGGAAAATTTTGAATATGTGCTTTCAAATTCTTCGTCATGGTGCCTTTGTGAAAATAAGTTCCAGATTTTTTTAATTTGTGATTAATTTAAATATACAAAGTTGATTTGTATCGGATTTTTTCTTTTTGCGACATGTATCCAAAAACGCCAAGCTTCATGTGATGTACTTAAAACAAAATATATATATGTATTAACTAATTCGTTCAACAATTGTGCATAAAAAGAGTATTATTGATTGAAAGGGAAACATGTATGCTTTATTTTGTTACTTCATTTGAAATTAATAATTTATACAGTAGGTTCAAACACTCCAACTGCTGAGATGCGATACATCCTACCGTGTTAATTTTTAGCTCTTCTGACATGGAGTTAATTAGCAAATATTCAAAAAGTGCTAGATATGCTATGTACATCAGTCAAATATAAATTTACCCTTCAGAGTCAATGAAATGGTTATGCACGAAACACTTTCATAGCCTTTGTCAGGATTTAGCGGATATTAGATAGCAAAAGTGTCTCAATAGATAACAAGAGTCCCTCAAAGGGACACATGGCCGAGAAGAATTTGTAGGAATAGATGAATAATATGTTTCTTTCTTTCCTTTACTTTTCCAAATGCTAAGGTTTGAAGCCATGACATATTCTTGCGAACTTTAAAAAATAAATCTGATATAAAAAATATTTTTTTACATGTTTGACTTAATATGTTCACTAGATGAATGCTGTACAAAATGTAATTACACTATTTTATGTCGGACCTTATTTCGTGGACAGAAGATCATTGAACTCGTCTCAAGTACTATTTAGATATATCCATATGGTGTTTCGTTAAAATCATAATTATTATTTGTTTTAACAATCGTATTCATAAGCCATTATAGTCAATAGAAAGAGCCATACCATAGACCTAGAACTTATTCGCGGTATTCTTTACCTGTATGTAAATTTGTCTCTGGAATTCAAGGAACATTTAGATATGGTTGTAATACAAATATTTTGAAATGCTATTTAAAAATTAAGAACATCCTCACATAATTTGAATTTAAAAACTGGGAAATGGAAATGACCACTTCCTACTCATACTGAACGCAGATTGTGCCCTGTTTTTAATGATACAAATATCACTTTATCATCGATTGTGAAAGTTACTCTCTGCTTTGAATTAGATACATAGATTGGTTAACTTGGGTTTAGGACAAGTACAAATGAATTGAATTATTAAATTGTCAACAAAGTCATATTATCAGAAATCTGTATAATTTTATACACATAGTGTTTATCTTAAGGTGTGTTGAATGAATGCTATGCAATATAACCACTAATATGTTGTATATTTGCACGATCATAGTTGTGATGAACATATTGGATGTCAAATATACACCACAATAGCTTAGGTTGGCTGGTTGTTATGGGTTTGACGCCATTTTTCAGCACATTATAGGCTGTGCATGGAAGCCAGTATATTTTAATGAGGAAGAACCCGAGAAAAACTCCGGAAAGAACCACCGACCCACGGGAAGCTATTGGCAATTTGTCTCACATACCCACGTTGGCCGAGCCCGAGACCCGAACTAGCTTAGGACTAAAGCTGCAACGTTTACCACAATTTCGAAACGTATACAGATTGTACAATAACCGAAACGATGCGGTTAAATCAAAACGATTTCAGACTCCACCTTTCCCTTCTCTTCCCGGCAGACTTACTGAACAGCTGTCAGTTATTATTATATGCATCCGGACCTTGCTCAGCTTGCAATAGTTTCATTTGCTGTACTTAGTTTGCCTCTTATTATGACACGATTCATTGTAATATTTGTCTTTGCTGCATATAGCTAATAATTTCAGCAAATATAACTAGGATCGTAATGATACTGTTTCCTCATACTACATATATGCTTATAATACAACAAGCAACTATGCAGCTGGAGGTATTGCCTATAATTACGCATAATATGATTTTCTAGGACTACAATCAGTAAGACACTATGCAGTAATTTACAAACTTTAAACCATATTTCTTTAAAACAAAAATAGTACTAATCCATGGTTCTGTTAATAAGCATGTCTTCAAAGGTAAAGAATGTACATTAAAGACACTTGTATTAGCATTATCACTAAATCAACCTGATCTGTGATGTTGTGAAATATGTGCGACAACCAATTCTCTACACCTTCTGATTTTTTATATTGATGCCCAATTCCATGTGAAAAACATACAAACTTTAAAAAAACAATTAACATAAAGGTCCTACTGAATGGTCCCTTTAAGCAGAGATGTGAAAATATATCATGTAATTTTATAAACGTTTACAGGCAGTAAACTAAACTCAGCCGTGTGCACATGTAAATGTTACAGCCTTAATTAGTATCAACTATATTTATTGCAAGAAGTGACTTAGCGAAATAATAGCCATTGTATACGCTCTTCTGGTCTGAAGCAAAAGAGCTAAAGTTTTCACAGTCTGCACGGTTCTATCTAATCATGGTTTTGGTAGAAACATACCCATTCTACGTGACACTTCATATAGGTAAGTTGAAATTTGCCCAGCTTTCCCATATACTTATGAAAAAATGCAATGCGAAATAATGAATGAGAATAAATGAAGGCGGGAGGGGAGGGGTGGGGGTGAGGGTGGTGCAATAACCTTTTCATCATATGTGGCAAGAAATATAAAACTTTACTGATACCTCATTAAGCCCAAATTGTGGAAAGTAACTGAACATAATCTGCATTACATTTGAGAGATTTATGAATATCTATTGAGGTGCGATGCATAATATCGCCTTGCAGATCCCAGTTTGAATGCATTTGGTTTGCTTGAAATTGTATACAATACCGTGATGTTCTGGTGGAATTTCTTCAGACCGACGGTCATTTTGTGTCATGGTTTCTGTTACCGTTGTTTTATCCTTATTAGCTGGTTCAACTTGTTCTTTTGCATTAAGATTTTCGTTAACATCCCTATCCCGGTGCATGTATGACTCTAGTTGTTCCAGTCTTCCTGATACTTCTTCCGCGTTTGACTCCTGGGTGCAGCAAGAACATCTACGAAACAGCGTAAAATGCCTTTCAAGAAATGTCAAAAGTGGATTTTAAATTCAGCTTATATTTCGTACTGTGTAAGATAAACTTAGACTTGCACTGCCCATTCACACAATGGATATATCATGCAACAGCAGACTGGCATTTCGGTCATCTCATACACATTCTGCATCGTCCTAACGCTCTGTCACCAACCCCTTAAACCAGTATGCCTAGAGCTCCTAACATCAATAAGTTATGTTCCCATTAATTAATGAAATTAAGTAGAATCACCAAAGAGACTGTTGAATATACTTTGCAGCAGGAGGTATTTTCGTATAAAAAACCGGTATAAGCATATATTTATATATGCATTTTTTATATATGCATTATGGTCACAGAGAGTTAAGTTTTTTACGATCTTTGGAATCAGCCTATGTGTGGTGCAATATTAAATGCCGTATTTAAGCGAATGCCACTGATTGGAAAAAAAAAAGAAAACAATTACCAGAGTTTAAAACGTATTTGTTCTGGGAAGAATACTTCATTTGGGTAAATTATCAGCAGTGGAAGGCTAGAACCAAAAACCAAATTTATTTTATCGTTCACTCCGCACACGTACACTCGGATGAAAATGTTGAGCTCTCACCGGGTCTGATTTTGATATTTGGCACCTACATTTGATTGTTTTGCAAAAGCTAGTGAGCCAGCGAGTTTTTCCGATCATTCCAATAAAAGTTTAGTAATTTTGCAAACATTAACATTATGTTTTATGGGAATTAAATTATTTGTCTCTGACCTACAGTAACAATTGCAGCCTATGTAAAATGACCCGGAAAAATATGCCCAACCGCTTTCTCATTAGTTGCGTCTGACATATTTACTTATAGCATCACTTTGTAGTCTTCTTAGATTTTTGAAATAGGTATCCTAAGAGATATTTATGAATCACAGTGTAATGCGTTTTCTTGACAGCGCAATTTATCACGGTTGTTTCTAAAGGTGAAACGCTTTTGTTTATGAATAATTATTATGGAAATAAACTCTTATTTTAGGTCACCCAAAGCTAATTATACTAAATGATACATTTGTCCAATTGTGCTAATTTAGGGACATAAACTATGAAAAAATCGGATAGCTTTTTCTTGTGTCTCCTAATTTCTATCAATTTTCAGAAAAAAACCAGAGTCCTTGGTTTTATTACGGATGGGGTACACTCTACGCTGGGTACAAACATGCAGTAGGTGGAGAAGACGTCTTTGTGTCTTAATTGACAAATTTTAAAATGAGATTGTATTCGCAAAAGGACCCCCCGATTTCATAGGTGGTGAAAACTGAAATCTTTGAAGAGGTAGAAGTGTGTTAAAATACTTCCCTCCCTTTTATATGTCCTTCATTGTACATGAACAATTCCCATACAAACATTTGCCAGACAGGAAGAGAGACAAATGCTAACGATTTTAGGTAAGCACTTTCGACACATATAATAATTTCTTCAAGAGCACAAAACATTCCAATATTTCTTTTCCATTATGAGCCTCTGTAATTTATCTATTTGATAGAGTTAAGTTACAGTGTGTAACTTAATGCGTTTAATCTACGATAAACGATACACGTACATATATGACGGCAAAATATTAATATTTCCAGGTAACCAGCATTTATAGAGGACAATTACATTCTGTTGTGAAACATTGTATCTATTTCTCATTACAGCAGACTCAAAAAGAGAAGAATACATAGGTAATTGAGAGACAAATATGCCCTTTCGATGTGAAAAGCTTTTGTCTATAGATAATTATTATGATAGTAAACTCGTATTTTAGGGCACATACATCTAATTATTGTACGAGGCACGACGCCAGCCTGTGTTAAGTTGATAAAAGAACGAATGTTCCAAATTGAGTGAAAATAATTTTTGAAACTTTACTTTTTCGGAAGAAGCCTTTGTATGGATAAATTCTACGCAATAGTAGAATCTAACCTAAATCCTTTTATATATTATTGCTATCTTCATACTAGTGCTCCTGCATGTACATATGGAGATCTCTCTGAGTCCTATTTTGATAGTGGGCACCTAGAAGGGTCTTTATTCTTAAAACAAGCTGTGCAGCATAAGAGTTGTGTGATTGAAATCTGAATTAGTTATCTGTGTTCTTATGAGCCACTCACCTCATACCTAACCAATTTGAGATGGATCCTGTCAGACTCTTGTTATTTTCTGTGCTAGAGGTTCCGCAAGACTCCCGTGTCCCCCATGAAGTTACATTCAGGTTGCAGAGAGAATAGAGAAACATTAACATCGACGCTGTAGGAATTGCGATGAAAAACAGGAGTCCGTGAATGATGCAAGAAATTTCCTGGAACAAAAGAACCTTTCTTTCATATGTTTGGGAATCCCTTGTGGAAATAATCTCTTCGTGCTACTGGACTATAGTCGAATCAACCATTACGGAAGATCCACCACATATGCTTGACAATTGTACTGAGAACTAGCTTTGAGGGACTAATTCGATTAGTCTTATTTAATAGTATTTATAGGGTCACAAGAACATTTTAAACTGTTAAAGTGACGTCGGTTTATATACATTCGAGTAACTAAATCATTGCAAAAATGAAACTTATTCTTACCTGTGGATGCAAAACAGCAGATATGATAAACACTCCAGCAACGAATATGAGATATATTGTTGTGATCGAGCAAATTCCTTTGTCCCCAATGCGTACAGCCAATCCGACGATGATGATCATCATTAGAAGTGAGTAGCCTATCGCCAGGAATGAACAAATCCTGATCTGTTAAAACAAAAAATGAAATAGGTGCATTTTGTGTCAGATAATATGAATATTTCCGTAAGTATTTATTGGAAAATTGTGTTTCATATTTCATCCTTTTCGATAATAGATCTTATAGCTTGGTTCTTTTTGACTTTTTCGGCAAGGATCTTAATAATTTCATATGTATTTATACGATTGTTTCAGCATTTGAGCCAAACAAATTGCATTACATTTCATTGTTACAATTATACATTATTGTGATTTACAACGATCGGTGAGCGAGAATAAAACATTAATGTAGCAAGAAAAATATTTGACTGCATTACCAAGTGCACACAATTCTCTATCTTCATATATTTTATTTTATATTATATCTGGAATATAAGGTTAATTTTTTGTGCCTTGTTTTCCCGTCTTTTGGGCAAGGCTGGAGTAAACAAAATGTAAATCTCCGCACACATATCATGGAGAATTCTAAAGAAAAAAAAATGGGTAAGATCCTCAAAATAAACTTGACACAAAACAAACATCTATAAATACCCAAAATTTGAAGACCGAAAAAAACGTAAATCATATTATTTTCTGTCACTAATTATGTTAATTGAAATATAATCAAAATCATTGATATCATCATAAATCATCTTCTTGGTCGTCACAATTATGTATTCTTTTTATCAATGTGTTATTTCATTTTTCATTTCTTCCAGTTTGTTTATTCTGTTTTATAAAGTAACACAGTTGGGTTCGACATTATGTATATATAAATATATAAGTGAACATGTCCAAGTCCCGGTTCATCTATAGACATATTTGTTGATTCACTAGAAAAACAGTGTTAATATTTTATTCCATCATGCGCTTTCGAATCATGATGAATACTGTTCAGGTAGGTACATTATACTTATACATGGTGTCAAAGCATTTGCAGGAATACAATATTAACATACTACTGATTTCTAGTTGAACACACAAACACAGAAGTATATATATATATATATATATATATATATATATATATCTATATATATATATATATATATAAATACGTCTCGCATGAAACATCTGTATAAATAATACAAATTTATATTTCTCCTAACTGCCGGACATAAAAATGTTACCTGCATTTTACAGCTTAACTGTAAGCAAACGACAATGAAGATAACAATGGGAAAGAGCGTGAGCAGGAAGGCCGCCCAGAGATGCGAACCAGAAAACGCCAAGTTAAGTGAGTCAACCAGCATGAGAAATATTGTTCCCGGTGTCAAGATGGATGATATCATCTGAAAAGTTTGGTACAACATGTATCCGTTGGAAATATTTGAATTTTTCTTCACCACATGTTTCCAATCTAATAGTAGATCCAACATGTTTGCCATTGTCGAAGGAGACCATCTGCGTCTTTGGTTGAGAAACTCAGAAAATTTATCAGGTGCCTCTGTAAATGCGTCTGAGGCAGCTACGTACTCAATCTTGTAACCTTGTTGAAGAAGTAGAGTGCACAGCCATCTGTCCTCGCCTGTGGATGAGATTTACAGTTTTGCATAAATACAAATTTGTTATTATGCAGACTTTTCCTCAAATAGTTTTGCTTCATACAAGTATCCCAGTATTGATTTACAGACTACGTTCTATCTCATAGGTCTTCTGTAAGGTGACTGATTATTTGTAAACAAAGCATCCAATCTAAATACAGTCACTCGTTCATCAATATACACAAGGTTTGGTGTAAATCTACTGATGCAGTATGGTTGTTTAGCGAGACAAAGATCAAATCATGAAAAATATGCATATTCACAGAGTAGATTTTGTGTATGAAATATATTTAATCAAACTTTTTTAAAAAATAATATACAAATGCAAAAACCTATATCTAATGAAGTTTCTCAATACGTAATATGCTGTAAAATTCCTGTTATCAGAATTACTATTATTGTACCCTTTGCCACTTGCCTTTAAGAATGCAGTGTCGAAAGATGGAGTAAGTGTAATGTTTACTGTTTGATGATCTAACTTACATTTGTTTGAGCATGTGTCCGATCACACTTTTTTATGTGAAATTCTCTTTACATTACATGTGTTCAAATTTGTTGAAGATGTTAAAGCTCATCATTAAAGATAAAAATGCTAGCTGTGTTATGTTGAAACGTTGTTCTTTTATAAAGCGAATAAATCTCAGTATTCCTATATTGACAAGAAACTTTTCTTAGTGTGACATTCAGCCCTATATCGTCTTCTTGAACATAAGAAGGAAGATAAGCACTCCGAATTTACACACTGCGTAATTGTGTGTATATATATATATATATATATATATATATATATATATATATATATATATATATATATATATTAGTTTCTAACAAGCCTAAACGAGAAAGGCGGATATCGACAATATTAAAATACTAAATACTAGTTTTATTAGATTCATAATCATGTAAAACTTTGTACATCCAACGATTTCTTCATATTCATTGTTTCTCTTGTTTCTCTCTGTTTTCTATTTGTCTTTGGCAAAGACCCATTGGGAGTCGAAATCACTTATGCTACTTATAAAAACTAGTTTTGCTCTGTTTGTTGTCATTTTATTTCTTTCTCCTCAATTATCTTAGGCTATCCCTGACACACGCGATTCCTTTCTGGATCCACTGCCCTTGAACGAACTGTTATTCGCCATATGATTTGTAGTCTTAATACATATATATATATATATATCTATATATATATATATATATATATATATATATATATATATATATATATATAAGCTAGTACCCCAATGGCAGAGATAGTTTGATAAGACAAACCTTGGTCCCATTGGACATGCTGCATTGCTTCTGTTGCACGTTCGGTATAAACATTCATAACGCTATCATCTGTCAAAGCCGATCCCCTGAACAAACTAAAACATCCGGGACTACACAAGACACCGCCCAGCTTGTCCTCTGCTGCCTTGTGTAGCCAATGGCACATAGCATACTCAAACTTCTGATACCATACAAGTGGACCTAAAAAAAATACAAACACTTTTTGGATACATGTTTGTAAAATCTGAATTCTCACTTTAATTGTGCAATGTGTAGAAAATATATTTTCACCTTGAGGTACTGAGTTGTATTTATAGTGCCATGACATGCTAAGATTATTGGTGGCTCATTCATATATTGTGAACACTGAACATGTGATGTTGATGTTAAGCATCATGCAGTCAATGACAAAGTCGTAAAGATACGTTGGCCAATACCAACATAATGCATATTATCAGTACCTTTTTTGAAAAGTACGGAAATGTACTCTTAGGTCAGAGAAAACAATTTCATATACAAATGACAAAACGACAAAGATTTCTCCGTGATAATGTTGCGTCTCGTTTTTGAACCCCCCCTCTCTCTCTCTCTCTCTCTCTCTCGCTCTCTCTCTCTCTCTCTCTCTCTCTCTCTCTCTCTCTCTATATATATATATATATATATATATACATAGAGATATATGTGTGTGTGTGAGCGTGTGTTTGTGTGTTTGAGTGTGTATTACCATTTCCCGTTGGATGGATCCTGCCGCATGCAGCTCCGACGTTTTGATTCTTTTTCATTCTGTCCATTAAATATTTAACTGCCTCTGGTTTAAAGTCCACATCCCCGTCCAAGGCTAAAATATAAGTATTGCTGGCATTCGTTTTGTACTGCTTACTTTCTACTTGTCGTTTGAAGACATTAAAATCACCAGCTGTCGTGTAATCCTGAAGGTTTAGTTTATACCCAAGGATATAATACATGTACATAACCTGAAGATAAACATCAAATCTGTATGAGAACAAATATTATAATATTAATATGAACGGTGCATTTATAGCAAGCTCGCTATTCTTTACATCTATCCATTCATATCCACTTGAAGAACATAATATATGGTGTAAAAATGCTATAAAGTCTCTTGGAGGAGAACTATGTCTAATTTTGGTATCATAATATATCGTACGTTATTATACTTTAAATATTGTATACTCTAACTATTATGTGTCCACCGTTTCAAAAGTAACATGATATGGGTAATGTCATCATTATTGTTCATATTTGACAGAATATTCTATTAAAACACATCCTACTGTTTTAGGATGACATCTTACAATTACCAGATTAGAAATAAATATAACAATTCAATCGTATGGATGAGTTCTATGTTCATTATACAAAATATTTATTTATTTAAATAATTATTTTAGCAATGTTGCATAAAAAGAGTCTACTATTGACATAAAGGAAAATATTTACGCTTTATTTTCTAACTTTATTTGAAAAGAACACTTCATATTATAGGGAAAACATTCCAACTACTGAGATGTGATACATCCTACTGTGTTAATTGTTACCTTTTCATATGGAGTTAATTAACAAATATTCAATATGTACAAAATAGTCTATGTACATCCATCAAATAAAACTTTCCCTTTCAGAGTCAATGAAATGATCATGTACAAAACACTGTCATATCCTTGTCAGGATTTAGCGGGTATTAGATAGCAAGAGTCCCTAAAGAGATAAAAAGAGTGACAATGGGACTGACTCTTTACTGTCCGCAAAGAATTTGCAGAGGTACATCAGAAGTATGCGCCTTACTTTTGTCACGACTCTAGGTCTTGAAAATATGTAACAAAAAGAAAGTGAAACACACAATGTGAGTTAAATTCCAATTAATCCTAAATGTCTTAAACACAAGTCCAAAATAATAGAATGTTCCGAATCAATTCCAATAATCTTGACAATTCCTTAAGAAAGTCAATTTAAATTGTAATTTAAAGCAATTCACATCCCGGACAAGCCCCTAATTTATGTTACGACTCTAGGTCTTAAAAGATATGTAAAAGAAAGAAAGTGAAACAAACAATGTAGGTAAAATCAACAAGCAATTTATTTCCAGACAATTAAAGTAAAAATTCGAAGACACTTACAAATTGTGAGTTAAATTCCACATAATCCTAAATGTCATCATCTCAAGTCCAAAATAATAGAATGTTCCGAATGCATTACAATAGCCTTGAATGTCTTGATGTACCAAAAAGATGTAACCCAGAATGTATTTGAATGAGTTCACATAAATCCCAAAGCATATATTTATCCAACAACAAGTGAGCACTTTTATATATCCAATGAATATTGTAAAGAAATAATTCTTCTCAAATTATATCTGATTTCAACAACACAGCTAAAATAGATTCCTTACAGACTGATCTTTCAGAACCAAAATTCTAGAGTAGGAATGAATTTGTTTACCAAAATCTGTGTATGAATTCACATGCCTACATGATCTATGTCACATCAGTCTAATTGCGAAATGTCCATGAAAATACTGGCCTACCTGGCACATGTCACAACAGTCTAATTGCGAAATGTCTATGCAAATACTATGTAAACAACTCGACAAAAGTTAAGTATTTATTTTCAAATAACCATACAACTTACAATCATAGACAAAGGTTAAGTATATAAACATCATATATAACAGTTCTTCACTTTTTAAGATGCTGAAGTTGAATACATGAGATATTCTTGCGAAATTCCAATGTAACAAATTTGGTAGAAAAACTAGCTTTACATGTTTGAGCTAATATGTTCACTAGATGAATGTCGTACAAAATATAATTAAACCATTTGAGGTTGGGCTCTATTTCTTGGATAGAAGATCATTGAACTCGTCTCAAATATTATCCTGATGTATCCATATGGTGTTTGTTTAAAATCCTTAATTATTTTTTGTTTTCAACAATACTATTCATAAGCCATTATAGTAAAAAAAGCAACACATTACTGTATAACTCGTATATATTCGACATAAAAATAAATATAACAATTCAATATTACGGACCAATTACTCGTAAATTTCATATCATACGTAGAACATCATAGATCGGACATTCAAGCAAGATTTATGTAGAGCTGCATTATATGTAAACCAATTCGACCATCTATGCGTTGCATTGGATATAATTCCAGGTGTCTTAGACAAAAGTTTGTATTTGTATAAATATTCCAAAACACCCTGAAAGCCGTACCTGACTCCATCGTTTTCTAGCGCGTATCTTAGTGCTGTTCTTCAGGTGTGCAATCATTTTACTTCCAAATGGCAAAATCCAAGTCAACTTACCCCCGTAGACCGTCTTAGTTTTTTGCTTCAAACAATTTTCATTCCTGCAAAACGTCAGTAATATGAGGAATGATTACAATACAATTTAGCACATACTATATTTACTTTTAGCAAATTCGTGACGAAATATATTCTCACAACGTCATGACATCTTTACATTAAACTCTACCATAAATTTGACTGACATTTACAGAACTGAATACAAAATACAAAACAATATACGTGCGTTAATTTGAAAAGAAATATAACCAAGGAAATTTGCTTTTCGCAAAAGGTGCTAGTGATTTATTCTGCATCTGGTTGTTATAACTGCCTTAAAATGACAAGAGAGATGGAGATAAGTCACATCTAAAATAATCCAAGCGCGGATTTTAGTGCAAGCACGTACAACATTATTTTGCTAATAAGACTTATGTGCCTTTGACATTATGTTTCATCGATACACGACACGTTTAATATATAAATGTTGAACACTTCTGAGTAAAGCATTCATGAGGTAATGCAGCTGAGTTCATAACAGCTGAACTATTTACAACTAATGAAAATACTCAAATCCCCAAACAAATATTCGACTTTTATGAGGCAATGTAAGTTGCTTGATCATGTTTTTCATTTTAATTTGTTTTACAGTGTTCCATTGATATATTACTTGAATATTTATATCTATCGTTGGATTAATATATTCGTACTCTGTCGTTTCCTTGACAACTTCGATTAGGTTCTTCACATATTCATTGAACTCTGATATTTTGCCTCTTTCGGGATCATCGTGAATTTTGAATGCATCGTCAAACATGATATGCACTGTAAATAGAAAAGCATCATTCCCATTAGGCTTTTCGTTGTGCGTTCTCATAGAGATCACAGGCATGAAGAAAAATTCCATTACTACCATAATATTAAAATAGTCTTATTGTGATATCATAATATTCAGCCAAAAGTTGTAATTCTATGATATCGAAACCTATGTAAATATCTTAAATATTACAAGGCAATCCTGATAGTACCGAATCTCAGATTTTTTTTTAATGGATCTGAATGACTTTTCTGTAATTTTCCATGTGATAGAGTACGGATTAACTGTAATAATATATATATATATATATATATATATATATATATATATATATATATATATATATATATGCCATGTACAAATTAAAAGTAATGGGTTTATTGTCCTAATTCAAGCATAACAAAACGCACAATATATAAATTGAATACTTACCTTCAAAAGTAAAAAAGTCATCATCATAGTCGCCAACAACCGCTCTAAATTTTTTACTCTTATCGTGATCAACGTCTAGTCTGAAAATTGTCAAATCCTGTCATTGTTAAACTAAGACAATTTCCTTTTGGGGAAACATTTATCATCTAATATCTATGCTTTATTGAATGTTACCACGAGAGAATCTTTGATAAATGTGAATGAATCTATGGATTCAAGAGATTTTATATTTATCGTCATATGCTGAAAAATACAAAAATGTGTTTGATGACTATTATTCTATGTCGAAAATTGAAAGAACCACGTTCCTGCATATTCACATTCTAAAACCTCTGCCAGTGAGTCTTTGGTTAAAAATAAAATTAAAAATAGTATTATGATGATCAAGGATAGAGAGTTGAATTCGTTTCAAGTAGAACAATCAAAAATATACCTACCTTAAAATCGATTTCATCAACTTTTCCATCTCTGACTTTGTCTCATGCCACATCGTAGCACAAATGTAGATGCGAGGCGTTTTCTTGGAGACATATTTCCTGGCTGTCAGCGAGTCGGTAAGACTCATGTCTGTGATGAACTATATTTAAAGAGAAACATTTTCTCCACAATGCATACGAAACCTATTGATATAAATTAAGACTACCAAACAATGAGATAGATCAATCGATACTGAGATACAAAACACTGGCATACTAAGTATTATTATATACTCATTTTTTTCTCCATTAACTTCGCATTGTCAGAATCGTGCAGTATTTCTCCATACTGCACGGCTTCATACTGCACGACACGTGTGTCTAAAAATAGTATTGCGTGTTAGGAAGAACTTTTTTTTTTAAACAAACAATGTACGCAAATGTAGCAGACACCGGAGCTTTGCTTTATTAGATTTGTCTGTGGATGAACTAAACAAGCTGTTTGAGAGTAGAGATGATAAAGCTGACGATGTGGATGAATTCATTGAGTCACAAAAGAATCTTTCAACAAAGCAAATGACTGAACGTGATATTCACAATGTACAGCGGTGGCTTTATGACAACAAACGTGAGGCATGCAGTATTGAAAATATCATTCTGATCATTTAAACACTCATTTAGCCAAAATTCAGACTATGAACCGTGCTCTCTAGAGTCTATAAAAAAATAGCATAAAAAGGCATCTTATGACCAAATGATATTCCGTTTCTCTCAGAGACCGTCAATTTTACAAGTCAGTCCAAGCACTAAATTCGAAACAAATACAACTAAAGAAGGCCGGATTTGGTATAAAAGCAAGTGCCTCGAAGCCAAGAAGCCACGATAACAAAGAAGCCTTATGTTCCGCTGACGAAATGGGCCCTCACACTCCAGCCGCTTTGCAATTTTGCCTTTTTTTTGTTGAGAAATGTTTTGGATTTGTTATGACAGTACATATAAATATGTCATCTATAACTGGTAATAAGAATGAAAATAAATGTACTTACTTTTCTGCATCTTGAATTTCTTAAAAATGTACTTTCTGATCCACGGTGCGAAATTTCACTGCAATCTAGACTTCATTTCCAACAGAAATCACATTCCAAAGGAGAATTTACTGCACTCCAAAACGAAATGAATTTGATATTCCCTAACAAAAATATTTAATCCTGCATCTTCTTGAGAATTTCACTTAAAATAATTTCATATTTTGTCCACATTATGATTCCAAACTATCAATGACAGGACAGTAAGACATGTGTAAGCTAGCTTGCTGTCGAGGCCAGTCCCTCTAGCTACATGTATATCGTACGTAATAGAACCAGCTAAACACTAATAACGTAATAACTGACTGATAACGTAATGATATTGATCGACGTCGAAATAAGATCAGCACGAGATTTTCAGTATAAGAGAACCATTTAAAAAATCAGTACCCATTCCAGGTTTTCCAAAGTATTCGGATATTGGTTTTTAACGTCCATATTTAGAGAAAACGTAACTTATTCTATCCAAAATTGAGCCAATTGCCAATAATAAATTACTTACCTCACCTGTGGGCTCTGTTTTCTCTACACGTCTAATGTTTAGCTGCAGAGACTGGACTAGATATATTCCACTGTACAGAGGCTTCGTGAACAACCTTAATATAAGAGGAAAATTACACATTTGTAACGTGTCTTGCTGCGGGGAGGGGCGGGCAATCAGTGATATATATATATATATATATATATATATATATATATATATATATATACTTTCCGCTCTGTTTGGTGTATATTTGTAATTCTCTATAACAACTTATAAATAACCTTCATTTATGTAGTAGGAATCCAGATTGACTGTGTACATAGAGCTGAATTAATTACTGGGTCGACATGCGGGTATGTCAACAACGCACGAATGCCTATACCACAGACTTTGTAAAATCATGTTTTGGTGACGTGTGCATGGTATAGATGGTATAGGGGTTGGTGTTTAGAGGCAAGGTGATGGGTGCCATAACCCCCGGTTCCGGGTTCGAATCTCCGTAGAGTACAAATTAAAATTATCTCACCTGTATGATAATTTTATTAATTCGTATCTAAAAATTATGTTAATGTTAACAAACATTCTCCTGTAGAATCCAGAGATAGCACTTTCCGCTCTCTTTGTGTACATTTGCAAGTCTCTATAATAACTTCTGCATACTTTGATTTCAGTAGTAGGAATCCAGATGGACTGTGTACTTAGATGAGAATTAATTACTGGGTCGACATACGGGTTTGTCTGTTACGTACGAATGCCTATACCACCGTCTTTTGTTTTGTAGCATCTTTTTTTGATGATGTGTGCATGGTCGAGATGTTATAGGGGTTGGTGCTTATAGGCAAGGCGATGGGTGCCTTAATCCGCGGATCTGAGGTCGAATCTCCATAGAGTACGAATTAAAATTCTCTAACCTGTATGATAATACCATTTATTCGTATTTAATAATTATGTTAATGTTATCCAGCATTCTCCTGTAGAATTCATGGATAGCACTTTCCTCTCTGTTTGGTGTATATTTGTAATTCTCTCTCTCTCTCTCTCTCTCTCTCTCTATATATATATATATATATATATATATATATATATATATATATATATATATATATATATTGTAATCATGCTTGTTTCTAATGTTCAGAGAAAAGCGATTATTCAATAAACTAAACTCATTCGCATTATGGAACAATGTATGTAATTTGAGAACGAGTGCATCTATGATATATATCACAATTGTCCAAATCACAAATACAAGTGGTCACACATACTCTCTATATTTATGCAAATATGCATTGTCTGTGGCGTCTCCTTACTATCAGGAAAGTGATTTAACCAAACTGGAATGATGAATTCATCTAATACAAAGAGTGTTTTTTGTGTTAAAATGTTTCATGCAATATTACAAAGTATTTATATCTTCTTTAAATAATTTATAGAGCATCTCACGTGAATTATCATTTTAAATGACATGTATAAAACGATGAAATGATTCAATAATGTGTATCATTTTTTAGCATTAAGGGGCACAATTTGGATGTTATTGCATTATTTTACATAAATGTCACATGCAGTCTGAGCATATATTAGACACATTTAAGTAGAGGATTTGTAATACGATAGTATTGGTTTTTGAACAGCAATATCACACTTGCCATGTGATACGCCAAGTTAACAATAAAATAAATCCAATCGATAAACTTCAATTTGGAAAGAAACATGGAACAGTTCATATGCGCGTACAACACAACAATATAAATTAGTTTCTTTTCTTAAATAGAGATGATATGACAACGGATTTTGAAGAGAGAAGATATTGCAGAAATATAAGAAAAACGTTTGGATCAACAACACAAAGTTTCAGATTATAAAATAATAATTATAACTTATTTTAGAGAAGAAACCTATGGTACCGAAGAAATATTTTGCCAAACAAAAAAACATTAATATTCAATATGATATGCAACAAGCTATTTAGAAATTACTAAATAAATGTATCCGCACTCTTTGCAACAAGGGTTTCTCAACAAAAATATTATTTCTGTCTTCAAATACGCATGGTACTTTACTAATGCTACATAAGAATGCAACGACCAATGAGACAGTACTTTTGCTTCTGTTATCAGCTATACATTTTAACAATCCTCAGAAAAATTGCACCATTCGCAAACTATGATGGTCAACTACAACATAAAAACGCAATTTTTATAACGAAATAGCTCGCATTTAGGACGTCGAACTACTTAAGTATCGGAAAATATACAACTGTAAACAATCATAATCTTAATATACATGGAATGCGTGTGCATATATATATATATATATATATATATATATATATATATATATATATATATATATATATATATATATATATATATATATACTGATACAAGCCATTAAACTTATCTGTTACCATAAAGCTTACGACAGTGAGAACCAGAGCAATACCAAGCTACTGCTGTGTTGTATTCCTTGTATACGTTGTTATAATGTTGACATTTGGGTCATTTGCGCAATGTGACTGTAGCAAAGATCTAGTCGGATATACAAATCAAAGAACATAATATTGCTTTAAGCTGAACACAAATCATGCTACGTGTATTCGGAGTACGCCTGCCATTATAATCGCTAGTAAAGCGAACTTATTGTTCACTAAGATCAAGTAAAGCAAGAGGAATTCATTGACACATAGTATCTAGGTGATGCAGTTCTATCTGTCAGTATAACAATGAGGAAATCAATAAACAAAAAAAACACATTCCTTCTAGAGATCACATTGCATTTTACTAGATTTATTTATCAGCAAAGTGCAACAGCTAGGTCGGTTAGACAGAATAAGGATAATCATATAAACCCTCCACAATATATATAAGAGATACAACAGTTTGCATGCACCATTTCGTTTTAAAACTTCATGGTATGACGTCATTTTTCTATGATGTTATTTGCGTTAAGGATATATATATATATATATATATATATATATATATATATATATATATATATATATATATATATATATATATATATATAATTGCGTAACCAAACCGACAACAAACAGTGCCAAACTATTTAGACTAGTTAAAATCTAGTTTTGCACTGTTCTGTGTCATATTTTTGCATTATTTTAATCAACCCTTTGTTACGAATCTATGGTCTAAGAAAAATGTAACAGAAAGAAAGTGAAACCAACAAATCAAGTAAAAAATCAACAAGCAATTTATTACTAGATAATTAAAATGAAAATATCAAAAAGTCACTTACAGTAATGTGTTTTGAAATCCTAATAATCCAATAAGAATGATTGTTCTAATCACAAGTCCTAAATATAGAATGTTCCGAATTCACGGCTGTGTCCTTGAATGTTATGATGTGCTAATGGTCTCCAAAGTCCTGATGTACTAGTAATCTTTGATGTGCTGATGTCAAAATGAAGTATTCCAAAATATCTGAATATAAGTTCACATAAATTCCAAAATCATCAATTAAAAATCCAAAATCCAAAAGTTTATGAGCACTGTTATAATCCAATGAATATTTAAAATAATTCCTCTCTTAGAATTTGGAATGAATTTTCACAACTGTAATAGCTCTATACAAGACTGATGGTAATGTCAAAACTGAATAAATGTCCACCAAACATGGTATATATAAAGATTGGTCACATGACAGAATGTTCCAGAATATGAGTCATCTTAATGGAATTCTAACTGTAAACAAAATTCAACCTTGACCTTCAAATTGAGAAAACATATTGATCAAAACAACCTAATTCAAGGACACTAGTTATACATGTGTTTCCCAATAAACACAAAGATCCAAGCAAATATCAAAGTTAAGAAACATTTATAACCTCCTAAAACACACACAACATTATATAAACATCATACATAACACCTTACACAGGCGACCCTTGCTGGATCCAGTATACTTTAAAGTTGCAGCATTAGCCATAAGTTATGTATGTATATATATATATATATATATATATATATATATATATATATATATATATATATATATATATATATATATATATATATAATATATATATATATATGCATATATGTGTGTATGTGTGTGTGTATGTGTGTTTCCAGTGTTGTAAACAAGGGCGTTCAAACAGAAAGTCATAAAACTAAAATTGGGTAAAACTCAATGTATGGGCTATATTTGCAGAAATATGATTGTGTGCATTGTTGCATCTATGTGCACTCATGTCTTTATGCGTCTACGGGTATTCACGTATTAGAGCCGCTATGTACTTACTCATCTGATGTCTGAAGCCGCACATTTCTAGGTTTCCAGATGTAGCGAGTAATGATTGCAAACGAAGCGTACCCGCAAATCCCTGCAAATATAAAGGACACATTTAATGTTAACAGGTGGAGCTGTTTAATATGAAGAGTTGCGCATTCAAATAAATTATTACAAATAATTTTAGCAAATGTAACAAGAATGTGAATTTCTTTTTTTTTAATTGACAGGAGATTTGTATCAAAATGGTATCCTTTTATATTATTGTGCAATGTAAAATTAAATGTAACTTCTCTGATGTCATTATTATATGCTTCACAAAAAATAGTTTTCAATTGCCTCACTTCAGTGTTTATTTATCAAAATGTGTGATATCATAATTAATGGTGTACAATAAAGTAGCCAATTGTCAAAGATAACCCCGATGGTAATCTTGGCAAAGGTGTAGTTTGTAGTAAATATTTATATTGAAAATGGTATATCAAGTAGTGAATTCAAAATACACACCTGATACGATTACCATCCAATATGATGAAGTCTTCAAATATTCAGATACAAACGGGACATCATTGCTCCAATGAGGATAAGGTAAATCACAGACGGAGCAGGTGTCTCTTCCCATGATCCATACAAGTGCAGCAACAGCAACGGGGTAGGAGAGCGCAATTGGAACTGAAACGCATGGAATTTGGGCAAGAATGTTGAAGCCTAGCTTCACCGCTCTGTAACACAGACCACTACATACAATGCCCAGCGCAGCAGTAATCATTGGTAAATTGTAATGACATGGACCAAACGAAGTCTTAGATATAAGACGCGTGTGTCCAAATATATAGTTCATTGAAGCGTTTGTGTTTAGTCCAAATAATGTCTGGATGCACTTTTCTCCTTCCACACAAGGAGCCCCAAAAAGAGTCAGTAAGAAAAAAAAGGTAATAATTATTTTCCAGCAGCTAACAATGCCTTTGTACTTTGACCACAGATCACCCATTGACTCAACCAGGTGTATGTTTGCCTTTACGCATGAGGTTTCTTCGGCAGCTGTTCTGTCTTGATCTTCTGTTAGATTTGACTCCAGTTTTCTCGAATTTTGCCACCAATTGCATGAGACAAAAATAGTCATTACCAGAAACAACAGTGGATGAAGAACATTCACGTTGGATTTATTCTCCAGAGCATAGTAGCTACAGGCAAATCCTGAAATGAACGGTGTTTAAAACTCTCAGTTTGTAACCATTGAAAAAGCCAACAATTTTTACGAAAAGCTCCTGGACAGAAATCCTTAATTTTATGGATCTGATAAGAAAAATCCTGGATGAATTTTTTAAACAGAAATATTATTCACAATGTATCAAACCGAATGGTGATTTTACACATTAATGTCTTCGCTACCTTCATGGAAATAAAGGTACGAAGCTTCGATACAGGGTTGAAATGAGATCCAATCATAGTCTCGTAGATTTCAACGTATGTTTGCAAAGTTTACAATAATTTGGTCTCAGTATTAGCAGTTTCATTTTTAGCCACTAGATATTGTACTTATAAATGAAATTATTGATATAGTCCAAGCAGCTTTCTTGATAGACAATGAACCTTGATGTAGCTTCCCTATACTTTTACCATTTGAGATCATTTTGCGGGAAAATTCCTTAGATTTAATTTTTTGCAAATGTTTGAAAAAGAACTTTATTATATTTTTAAAGCATAAGTTGATTGTTGTCATGAGCGAATGTCGTTGAGATATACATTTTCTAGGATCTGAGATAATGTAGGTCTTTGTAAACATCGAATATTTGGAGGTTTGTATAATGCTGGAATTTTGTCAAAAAATAGTCACTCATGACTGAGTTTAAAAGCACTCGTACACCAATACGTGTACGGAACAATTGTGAACTTCTACGGTCATCAGCTTCTACAACCCAGCCGACTTTACATAGCTGAGGTCACATTTGAATGGATAATTTGACATATCATACTCACCAGTACTTGCTAACTGCAATATAAAACCGATAATGTTGACAACCTTGATCGAACAAATGCTAGGAGTATAATATATGCCTATAGCTCCAGAAGTGAAGGCAATGTTAAAGCAAAAAAGGATCACTGCGATGGGGTCAATATTCGGTAGCAGGACAAAGGCCATAAAGCAGAGTCCTATGGAGTCTAAGGTCTCAAACAGCATGACCTAAAATTGGTAAGTATAAGCATTATTATGAGATTTCAGAGGTACTCATATTTTGTTGCAATACTAAATGATGTCGCGGTAGCGATGATTATCTGAAATCAAATAATATCGAGTGCGAGAAATAACCACCATACTATATTTCTTCAGTCGATAACTCTGTTCAAAATCTATATTTTAGTGTAATATAATACAGAAAATAATGTATAATGATTCAATGCATAATTACAATTTTATAAAGTTTGACATTTTTTGTTTCAATGATCTCGCAAAACATTGGTGATTTCTAAATATAGAGAATGTGTTCTGATAATAAAAAGCAAATATTTGCCAACAAAATACGATGTCACATGAAATTTGATATGCTACTTTTTTTCGTCATTTTTTTAAAATAGTTTTTCTTTAGTTTTTTTATTTTTGCACATGTTCTGAAACAATTGATGGACGTATTACATATGACCTAAACTGTTTTGGTAACACACTTTGATTCAGATATAAACATATAACAAACACTATATTCTGTATAATTTTGGTGCGTTACTAAAGAGGAATAAGTGGAGCCCGGGTGCCTCAGTGGTTACTGTGCCGGACTCATGACCTAAAGGGTGCGAGTTCGAATCCTATCATCGGACCAGACTAGGTCAATTACCGTGGTGTGTACTTGGCAAGGGACTTTACTCCAAGTGCCTCGGCAATAAATATCCTATTTGTGTTGCTGTGCCGTAAAGCAACAAACCAAGAGGAATAAGTGCAGAATATATAAATAGAAACATGTAAATTACACCATGAAATCGAATCAAGACAGCATAACTGCATTTCCAATTATATCAAGTTAAAAGAAATGAATTATCAATTCAACTATCTATCTTAAAAATTGTCGCCTACTTCAAAATCACCTTTCATTGTAATTTAGCAACTGTCACACATATTGACTCATTACATATCACATTTACGATATAAAATTGTATTTCTAGACTTTAAACAATATTGATATATTCTTTGAGTGCATAAATATATATTTGTTTTGCCAGAATGATATGTTGTCATACATATGTATCACAGGAATCAACAACTGAGCTTAACTAAGCATTTTGCAATCAAAGCATTATAAATGTGAATAGGTGTAACTCTGAGCTTGATTTGTCCTAATCACAACAACATATAGTAAGTTCAAGATATCAGTGCAGAGCATACACGTAGCCTATAAATAAAATCAATTAGGCATGCAGGTTCTATTTTATTGATATGATCTAATGATACATCTATTTGATTCACCACATTACGCTTACCTTACTCATTTAATAACAATAAACGTTGTACTGTTAATTGCAACGGTTAATATCAAACAGGAAATAACCACCATTATTGTCAAATAGACTAATCCCTTTCGTAAATAATGTGGTATTGTATCATGTACGTGCTGTTGCTATGCCAGCTCTTACCCAAATAAGTCCTTCCCATCCTGGTTTTGGACTTCTTTTTCCCGTTGCCCATTTCCATGTTCCACTCATTATATTGAAGAAATATGGAGCGATGATGATCAAGAACATAGCCCAGATCCATTGGACGTCCATCTCGATACTTTTGTATCTAATATACGAGAATAGTTTGTGGTAATAGTAACGATAAATAAACACTGTTAACTTAAAATGGTTATCTTGCTAAAATACACGGACTAATCAAACGCATTGCTTACAATCAATTGTTCATTGCAATAAATGCGGTGAACTAACGTATTTTTAATTGATGGAGCGTCACAATTTGTAGCGTAAAAACAGCATTATACTGCCGAACACGTTGCACCAATGTGACTTTGCGACTGCCCCTGTGATGCAATATCAGTGTAAATTACATGTTCAGTGTTTGTGAGACAAATGTGTTTTAAAATGGGATTGTCAGTATGAGAGAATGTTAATGGTTAACCTTCTACAATTTTTAAATACAAGACTTTTATCCCTAGTATAAAGTATTGGTGATATAATCTTGTCTATTCTGATTTCAATAACTCTAAACTCTATCCCTGTCTCCAAAAATAGCTCAATATGTTTTTAAGTTTTTCACATATTATTTCGCCATTTTGGGAGTTCATCCATATCATGTTGGTTAGTTTGCATTCTTATTCTAAAATTGTTGGTCAATATATCATTTGATTTGTTTTGTACGAACATAATCATCAAACCTTGATTATTTGATTCCTGGTATTAGGAAAATAAAATTTAGAACTGAGTTGTACCTTATTGAAAACCCAGCAGTCTTTCGCCACCAGTATTCTAGGGTAGATTGGTAGTCTGTCTTCTGTGGTAAACTGGAGTTGCTTGACGTGGTAGGTGATACCGATGTCGCATTGGAGTTGTTTGACATGGGAGTTGTCGTATTTGATAGGCACATTGGTGATACCAATGTCGCATTGGATGGGCCAATAGGTGGAAACATGTTTGACACTACGAGGACAAAGCAAAGCTTTGAGATCACAGCCGTACCAAGTACGACCAAGCAGAGGGTAATGCGTACGATGACTGTGACAACGATATAGACACGTGTCCACATTTGGTCTCTCGGTTCCTCATAGTGATCTTCCTCTCGTCTGTCCCGTGCAATATTCCAGAAGTATTGTCTGCTGAAAAAGAAAGAAAACCAGCCATATTGTTTTATTGCAGTGATATAGCTAACAACTTATCTAAACTCATACGGTATCATTAATGGGTGTATTCATGGGACGGTTATGATATTCAATCTGTTGTTTACGATTCAAAAAGTGTAGCTCCTCCCAAAATGAAATATGCTTATTCTTCATATCAGTAAAAAAAAATTTATCAGAGTGCTTTATATTTTGAAGAAGCAACTTACTTTTGAAGATATGCTGTTTATTTTTCACTATAAGTTACAATGTTTATCCCCACATCATCGTACTGTAAAACGTATCTCAGACCTACTGATGATTTAATGCAGCGGATCCTAATTTATAAAAATAGTATTAATTACCATTATGCTTCAAAACAATTTTATGCGTGAATAGAACGGCTATGCGATTTGAAAACCGGTACAGGAGCTTGAGTCCTAGCACCTACAACACTGCTGCACGTTCAACGAGAACGATATGACCCTAGGGCGTAAGCGTGGGACGAGGGGCACACTAGTTCAAATGTTAGCAAGCTTAGATTTGTTCTGACTACGAGTTAAGTGATCATATATTGTGTTTGACACCTACAAGAATTTGCGTATATATCAGATCTAGAGTTGCGAAGGATCCTAATGAAGAGTATCGGATGCAGCGAAGTGGTAGTGCTGATATATCTCGTTTTTATATGACAGGGACAAAGCCAATTTACCACCACAGTGCTTAGAATTTCCAGAAGACCAGATATATATATATATATATATATATATATATATATATATATATATATATATATATAGTACGATATGCACCAGAATCAAACGAAAAATGATAATTTCTTTACCCATACCTCCGTTTTCTCTGACTTTTGTCTGGCTGAGTTTCGTTCACCATTCCGACTCCATTGGCATCTGCAGCTTGTTTTGACCTAGATGTCTAGAGTATGATTACGACAATGAATGATCACTACATCAAATATTTCAAAACGTGTCTTCCTGCATAAAAGTGTATGATGCAAATGCATCTGGAGAAGAAAAAATGATTGACATACGAATGGAAAAGAGGAAGTAAAGAAACAAAGAACAAGAAAAGAAGAAAACAAAACACGGAAAGAAACAATTAGTAAAAAGAAAAAGAGAATAGAAAGACGAACGGAGGAAGAAAGAGTGACGGTAGAAAGGATAAACAAAAGTGGGGTGAAATAATGAAAGACAGACAAAATTAAAGAGAATATATGAAACATAGATTTAAAAGTCTCGCTTGCTGGCTGTCAAATAATATATAAAACTTCTTTCTTCGTCCACTACCTTTCCGTCTGTATGCCTATCAAACTCTATTTGTCAATATATCGGTACATATTCCTATTTACATCTCAATCCATACCCGATTCCTCCCAGTGATCTCATTTCCCACCTCAATTGTTGGTTTTCTTTGTTTTTCCATTCCTGTGACAATAGATCACTAAAAAAAAGAATGAAAAATGAAAAAATGGAAATACTGTGTAAATTGTGTATGCTTTAGGTAATATAGAACTCTCTCCATCCCTCCCTCCCGCCCTCTCTCCCTCTCCCTAACTCCCTCCCTCCCGCCCTCTCTCCCTCTCACTCCCTCCCTCCCTCCCTCCCTCTCTCTCTCTCTCTCTCTCTCTCTCTCTCTCTCTCTCTCTCTCTCTCTCTCTCTCTCTCTCTCTCTAGGATATGTTATTTAAAAAATACCCCAAAAAGCGAGAAGTTAACAACATGATAAAATATTCAGCGACGATGTATATGTCACTATTCCTACATTCTCTTGTACGCATTTTCATGCAAGTAGACTTAATGCCTACAACAGTAATTAGGTTAATTACGAAAGGAACCTCAAACCTAAACCCAATAACAGCCACCAGTTTATGTAAGAAAAGTGTGATTCTAACCGTAATTTAATGCTGAGAACTTTGGAATTAGACTTAAAAAGGCGACCTACTTGAATTCAACAAGTTGAAATTCTTTATTGCAACACAAAAATCAGGGATTCCCTGAACAAACGCGCTGATCTATGTGCAAGTCAATGTTGGGGTTGGTAAGAATCATCACCGAATTCGATCAGCGTAAACTACTCTTCCAAGGCAAATTATGCACCTTGCCGAATAACATTATATCCAAGCAAATATTTCTCATACGTCCTTACATGTGTTTTCATAGAGCCCAATTTGTACGAACAGGTTTTAATCCAGATTTTTGGAATGTACTTCAGATATATGAAGTTACAGATTTCCTCTTGAATTTCCTTAATTAATCAATATTCCATAAAAAAATTGCAGTGAAAACAATTGGTCAGAATGACTATATTTGAAACTGAAGAGACTGCTTGGCACGATATAATGAATAGACGTCATAACGTTTAACGATTTACAGACCTTCAAACATAAATTCGAAATTGCGTTATGTACTGTACTGCGCAGATTACTTACGAACGTAAAATAAAAGGGTTTATGGCATACCCGTGGGTACTAAGCCAGGTCTCTCCCTGTCAAACGTGTGGTCAGCAGTATACCTACCTACTTCAGCATATGGTAACATCCTGTATGTTATCAAAACAACTTACCAACGACCTTCACTGGTATATATTTGACAAAGAACTCAACCAAAGCAGCGACCAAGTATTAAAACGTTTAGAAACTGTCGTCGAAACTAGACAAGATCAAACACAACTTCATCATTATCAGTTATGTTCAATCCAATATCTATTCCTTGTATTACCAGCATGAGAACTAAAAATACTGTAAAAAGTAAAACTTCCCTGATCATCAGGTACAAAAACCTTTGAACATTAAAGACTTCATTTTAAACAATGAAACCTTTTTCATTATTATACCCGAATTGTAGTGATAAACAATCTTATAATTTACATCCAAAACTTATATGCCACTCAGTATGTGTGCACTTACCTTTTATTTTCTGATCATAATCTTTTGATATATTGTCGTGAAAACATTTTTTGTAATTATTATTTGTGAAACAGCTAATTTGTGATTCAGACATGGTAATAGTGTATATCTTTAATGCAGTGTTTTTTAATATATACATTATGTTGGACAGTTTCATGAACAAATGATGATTAACGTTATTCAAGGAATCGCGTGCATACAAACTGTGATTGATCTTTAATTTTGTTCAACTTTAATGATGTTACGTTTCTCATATTTTTTTCCAATGTATTTCCATTGCAAAAAGTTTTAGTCTGTAGTACTTATTATAAATGGATATAATATTTGCCTTGGGAAGTAAAGAGGGACACAAACTGTTTTTGTTTTTCATTACTATATCATCAAATAAATTAATTGCATTAGTTCAGAAATGTCAAGTCTGTGAGTCTATGTGTGTGCGAATCAAATAACAATCTAGCAATTTCCATTGTTCTTTTTTTTACACAAACTTATCTTGATATATATTTCCCAGCACTTTATACATACCGCTGTTATTAAAACTAGCAGAAACAAGATTGCCGCTTTAATATTGCGTAAGACGAGGACGGGATACATCGCCGTGTTTTATATATTGTTCTGACTTTAAATTAAAGTTCAAGCTTTTTCTGGTAAAGTGGCACTCTACAAATAATACCGACTTCACACTATTCCCTAATGCACTTTGAATTAGATTACCAGTGTGAAAAGACCACATTGTGTTCCTTGCAAATGTGAGGATCAAATGTATATGAATCGAAACGGGTTTTAATTCCACCATATCTAAAAAGTATTTTAAGTTAGTTGTTCTAACTGAGAATTCATAAACAGTATATCGGTGTTCAGAAGATTCGTTGTTATCAGCTAGATGCTTCAAATTTGAAGCATTCGTATTCAGAACTGTATGTAGATTGTGTGGGTTAGAGAAGACGTTTTATAAAGATGTGCCATCTGCAAAAGTTGTACCAAAGATATTAGAACCTAGTGGAACACTTGTTAATACAACGTATCTAGATCAAAGAGCGTCACGATAAACGACTTTTCGATAACGGTCTGAAGGAGATAACTCTTCATCATAAACAATAATTTCTCATTGATACCGTAGTTCTTAAAGAAACCATAGTTCGTGATAATATATAAGAGTGTGTTTATGTCGAGAGCTGTCTAAAATGAATAGACATGATTAACTCTACAAATTTTAATCACAACCAAAAGAGATAATGGTTGATAGGTGGTGGATATAAACATATCACCTATCTCGTATGAACAAATTTTCATTGTTCAGAAAAAGTGCTGGACCTAAGGGATTTATTGCAAAGATAAAAAAAGTGAAAGATATATTTGTAATAGATATATGTTTTCATAGTCTATTACTCATCTTATCTTGGCATGAAGCTTGATTAATATCCAGTGTAAATATATCTTCCTCCATATCTTCCTTAACTGTAATTCTGTATGCTATTGCTGATTTGTATCAGTGTTTTCGAGCTGTGGTAAACGTTTGCCAATATTATCCGTAGGGATAAAATAGAAGAAATATGAAGATTTTGTATACATCATCAATGTTGCTTTTTGTGATTTTTTGGATATTTTGGGAGTTTTGTTAGTTTTCTTTCGATGTTTTTTTAATTGTTTGTATTGTTTGTATCTATTAGTTTTATTTTTTTTTGCTTTTGGTGTTATTGCTTTGAGGCATTTGATATTGCTGATATTAATAAATTAATGTGGAATTATTGGTATTATATAGGATGATTCTTAATTTAAGTATATTTGGGTGTTGGACATTGTTTGATTGTATGAGGTGTTTATGAGGTGTTGATGTGGATTGGAGGTGTTATGATTGTAAGAAATTATTTGATAGTATAATGAGGGATTTTATTTTTGTGTGTGTTATTAGGTTGTTTTAATTATTTTATATTTCTTGTTAGTCAGTTTTTGGGAGATTTTAATTTAATGTTTCTTTATTTTGATCTTTAATTGTTAAACTATAGGCCTAATGAGGGTAGGTATTGATTGGAGGCTGGCCAAAACTTTGGTAGAGGGTGGGGGATTTATCCATAATAACACCACCGTTTAGTGTTTAAAAGTTATTATAGGGGGTGATTTGTGTGGGATGGTTGTAATAGAGTAATGGGGAATATTTGTTTTAATATGATTACATGTAGGTGGGATGTAGGTGAAATTGACCCTGCAGCCAATAGTACACTGGAAAAGTACTTTACGAAAAACTTAAACGTGCACACTTAAAATTCAAATAGTTTATAAATGCTTAAATTTGGTGGAATAGTCTTCAACCTTCTAAGAGGAATCCATGCACAATATTGTAAGTCTCTGCACCTAGAGTTAAACTAGAAACCGACCTTAAAGAAGAATTTTAGACGATGGATTATTTGTATGGAGACCCTGTTTAAGTTATGTTTTTTTAGAACTTATTTTCTAGACGTTTTCATCATCGTTTATTGCGTTTTAGATGTTTGAGTTTCATTCCTAAAATTAAAATTTTTAATGAATTGTTAGAAAAGTATTACAACGTTTTACAGGTTACACCTTTGGGTTTGTTTGTTGTAGTGAGTAAATATTGTTAAAACGTTTGCGCCGACGCCTAGATAAATGGCCATGCTTAATGATGATAGCTTCCATGTTATTTTCTAGGAGAGCGTGGGATTTGGAAAAAGCATTGAAGTAGTTGGCTAATTTATTTAATTATTTAGGGGTTGTATTACATAGGAAGATTTTTGTATTTGTTTTATGTGATAAGGTAAATAAGATTGTTTTATAGCAATTTGTGAAATTACAATGTTTTAATTTGAAGGGGGATGTTTTATGCATCTTTTAAATTAATTATTTATTTTTGGGGGTTATATGAGAAAGTGATAACAAGTACGAGAGTTGAGATACCTATGTTGGATTTAGGAGAGTTTAGATGTTTTTGACGTGTTAATAACGTGTAAGGTTTTTGTACAGATAGTTGTTGTAACTAGGGGTTTTGTAGGGGGAGTGAGGAGGGGGTGGTTTTGTTGACGTGTTCTTATTAACACGTGTGAGTTGTTGATTACTATTTTTTTTTGCGTTTTGTTGGGGTTTCTAAGTTTAGTTTTTAACTTAATGATGGTACTGGTTTAATGATTTAAAGTTGCTGTAATTTGTATGATATTAATATTATTTGTGTATATATATATATTATATATATTTATATATATATATATATATATATATTTATTTGGAAGACTCGAGCAAAAGCTCCTCAACGAGGCACCCTTATTTCTTATAGGATATATTTGATTAATGATTGGAGCGACAATTTTTAGAGTCTGATCAAAACATCTTTTTAAATCTGCTCATTTATTTGGAGGGGTAAACAGACTTATTTATACACCAACTGACTCTCAGTCTTGGGTTTACGGTCCCCAGCACGTTAAAAAGTCTTCTTTGGTGTATGTGCTATCGGACCAAACGCGTGTTTATGCTCATAGGAAAAGAGTGGTTGTCTTAGGGTGAGAGGCTTCGTGGTGTTTTTGTGAGTTATATATCGATTAGGTTGAATCCTGAAATGTTGTAGCGTTTGGTGGTTTTAGTTTATGGTATTTTTGGAAGCATTGTAGATTGAATTGATCTGGGCGTTTTCAAGGTTCCTCAGTTTTGTTCGAGTATCTGGTACGTGCTGTAGTTATGATTTTTGGGTATTGCTGCAAAGACAAGCGTTGCCTAATTTGATGTCGAGACCAAATCGTTTGTTCGTCGAGGGTTGTAAGAGGTTTAGGTGGTTGTTTGAGGTCTCTGCATCAATTGAGATTTTTGAAAACTCGTAACCAAATGGGGATCGATGGGCATTCAGTGGTCCCTCGAGATGCTACCGATTGATTGATCGTAACCTGGGGCGGATATAGAACTAACACGTAAGGAACGATACTGCATACTTCATTGAAAACTCATGGGGCTTCGGCCTAAATGAAAAACGTTTTGTGTGTGGTTAGTGCTGTACCTTTGTGTCGTATTCGCTTCGGGGCTAGTGGGGTAGCTATTCGGTATTCGGTGTAGTAGCTTGCCTATGTGGTAGGTTATCGGTTTTGTGTTGCTAGATGTGGTAACTGGGGTAATATTGGTGTTTGTGTTGGCTTGGGGAGTTGGGTTTGAAGTTATTTTTAATTAGTTTGTTTTGTTCAGTTGGTGTTGTGTTTGTTTGTTTTTTTTTTTGTTTTGTTGCCAGTTGTGTGGTTGTTCTCGTGGCGGGTTATTGTTTTTTGAATTACCATTTGTTGTACAAACACCCGGAGAGTGTGGAAGCATGTGGCAGTCGACATCTGGCAGTTGAAGGGGGCGTTTAGCAAGGAGTTTGTTCAGCACCAGGCCATTGGGAAATGATTGCCGTTGACATCCATTTGGGGAGATAAGTGGGGTGTGGTTGTTCGTGTTGTACTTTTATTGGTTTTAGTGGATTGGGGTTGATTGATGCGGTTGAAATTTTGTGTTGTGTGGATGGCTTGATTGTGGTGCTTTTTTTTTATTTTTTTGTGTTGCTTGGTGGTGTGAATATTGGTGTTTGTTGTGGGATGGTGTTGATGGGGGATCTTTGATGTTTGGTTGCTGGGTTGCTGTGTGGTATTTGTGATGATTGGTGGATGATGCTTTGTGGTTTGTTTGGCTTGTGACGTTCTTGGTGGTTCGAGCTGTATTGATGGTTGATGATGGGTTTTTTCGACATTCTTGTGCTATCGAGCTTTTTGGTTTTGTGCTTGTTTGTTGGATTTGTGTGGTTTTGATTGAGCTGTTCTTGGTTGTATGTTGTATTTTGATGGTTTGGAGTTTGACTTGTTCTTTGTTTTTCCTGGTGTTCAGGCTATCTTGTTGTATCTGGATCAGAAAGATGATTTTTGATGAAGGCATCAAGAAGACAGTAAGCGTTGTTTTTTTGTGTATTATCTTGTTGTATGGTATGGTTTTGTGCTGGTGTTTTGCTGTGCTATTTGGTTTGTTTTTTGGCTGTGGCATCCATTCTGGCTGGTTTTTTGCGATTTTACAGTTTTTTTTTTGCAGCTGGTGTTGGGTCTTTTGTTGGTCATTTTTTGTGGTGGGTTGGGGTTGGGTGTCTTGTGCTATTGAATTTGGCTATTAGGTGTTGGTCTTTGTTGTTGGATTTTTTGTGTTATTATTTTGTTATTTATTTTTATTGTTATCTTTTATATTATTTTGTTTATTATTTTATTTATTTATATTATTATTATTATATATTATTATTATTATTTTTTATATTTTTGTATATTATTAGTATTTTTTTTTATTTTTGCTTTGGTTATTAATTTTTCATTCTTGTTTTGATATAATTTCTTTTTTTGATGTTTCTATTTAGTTTTGTTTTTTATTGGTGTTAGGTTTGATTTTTTTGTAGTTTTTATGTCTTTTTTTTTTGTATTTTTTGTTTTTTTTTTTGTTTTTTTATTTTTTTTTGTTGTTTTTGTGGTTGTTTTTTTTTAGTGTTTTTTTTTTTTGTGTTGTTTGGTTTTTTCTGTTTTTTTTTATGTATGTGTTATTTTGTGTATATACATTTATAATATTTATTTATGATATTTGTATTAATTATGTTTAATCATGGTAGTGAAATAATTTAATTATACTATAAATAAGTATTACCAATCGTAGTTATAGTTAATTTTTTTTATGTTTTTTAGGTATTAAGAGGTGATATATTGACATATTTTATTTGTATAAAATAATGTAGTATCTGTGCATAGTTAAATTGAACATTGGTTTTATTAATGGCTTTTGTTTATGATATGAAAAAATATAAATTTACCACGTACATAAAAGTAGTGCCTTACATAGTCCAGTCCTTTTTTTTTTTGTTTTGCTTTGTTTTGTTGTGCACTGTTTTTCTTGTTTTCTTGGAGTTATAACTCTTCTGCAAAGATCACATAGGGTATTACACATACATTGTTATCAGGTGTTTTATAGTATATTTATAACAAAATGATACATCAATTGTATTTGATATATAATATATTTATTTTTCAATAGGTATAGTTATTAGATTATATGTAAGTAATGTTGTATGTAAATATTTTTTTTTATTGATGTTGGAGTTTGCGTTTGGTAATTCTTTTTTGTTTAGAAAAGATCGAGGAGTTGATTTTGGAGTTGATTTATAAGGAGCGGAGAAAGTTAAGGATTGTTTAATATTTTATGCCGTAAATTGGAATACATGGGGGTTGTAGTTTCATGGTTGTTGACAAAATAGGGGTTGAGAATTAAGTGGTATTAAAGGTAATCATCATGTGTTATATTGCTGACATTTTTAACACATTTTGTCAATCGTCCTATTTGAAAGGGACGACTTTGACATTTAAGATTGTATTAGAAAAATATATGATGGTTGTATAAGTCGTGTAGTGTGCTAGTATTGTATTATTGGAGAGGAGCATATTTTGCAACAAAAAATAAGAAAGTGTGGAAGAAGAACATTGTAATAATTGACAGCCTATTTTATTTTGCTGAAGCAAAGATGAGCACGGGTTCAATTCCTACTTGGAATGAGTTATAACTCTTCTGTTTGCAAAGTATCACATAGGGTACACATACATTCATATACTGGTGTTTTATAGTGGCGTTCACATTCAAGCAATAACATACATCGAAGACACTCAATTGCTTGTCTCAACTTTAATGGGATACAAACATTAGTACATAGGTAGTATTTGATATGCAACGGATATTTAAAATGTTTGCAATAACCAGCTTTGTTATTATAATTAAATATGTCGAGGCAGAGTAGACTCATGGTAATTCTTTAGTTTGAGCCAAAAGTCTCGCGTTTCACAGTCTATGCTGTACCGACTCTTTTTGATATTTATGCCGCTACGACGAGACGGAAAGAAAGCCTAGAGTCCTAGATATAGATCGCGGAGTTGAGCTAAATAGGAGAGGAGAAAGCTTAAGGATTAAGGCAATCATCATCGTTTTATATACTATATGGTACATTGTAAACACATTCGGGGTTGTCATCGTCAGGACTGAGTATTCATTAAGTTTCTGAGGCTATGATATGTGGTTGGTAATGTGTAGTTTTTGCGTATGTGTGCGAAATAGAGAGAGAGAGAGAGTATTTTCCCAACACATTTCAAGTCCTCTCCTCTATCGAAAGTGGACGACTTTTGACATTGTAAGGTTGATATATATTAGAACATATCTATTGAGCGTAACGTCTTCAATACACCTGTGAGTAGTACTTATTCATATTGCCTCTGCGTTGCATAACTGTCATGTGCAGTAAAACACGTTGCAAAACCAAACTCATCACGAATGGTAATGTGGAAAAGAAACGATTTTAAAATATTAAATTCCTATTTTGCCACCAGCCTTTAATTTTTTTTTTACTTCGATGAAGCAAAGATGATGATGTCGGTTTTTTGTATTATCCTTCGCTATAACCATTCATGCCATATTACGTGCATTATATGATTCTTATATTTAGAAAGGTTGAAGAAAATAATAAGTTCTATTGGCTTTTCCAGTCATCTAGTAATCAGGGTGCTTTGCTTTGATAATAAACTATTTCTATTTCAGAAACAAACTTAATTTTTGTTCGGCTTTCTTTGTCGCTTCGATCTTGGCTGAGATCAATAATGTAGAGAGAGAGGATCAGACCTCTAAATAAGTGCTATTGCAGTCGTAATCCAGGGTGAGTGATGAAGACAAAGAACAAACACAAGCCAGCTACACACAGGATCAAGTCCACATGGAGACACAGGCAGTCTCGTGTATTTATTAGACAGAGAATAGTGTAGGATCAGTCAGCTGTATTTTAAATTGTATGTGTGTGTGTGTGTTTGTGCCCAGTACTGATACCCTCCATTTCTAAATGTGTCTATTCATCTATTACATTTCCTGCTCTTTAAGACCTGGGTGATAATTCACTTCTATTAATATGGTAAACATAGGCAATCTATCTTTGATTGTGCAGCAGCATGACACTGCTGGTTACATTGTACGTTGATACTTTGTATAGGAGAAAGATTGTTGAAAGTTTCTCATGTATTCTCTATTTTCCTCTTTTTTTCTTTCTTTCTTTTTTTCGCAAATAACTTCAATTTTCTCCTTTAAAATGTGTGATGAATTTGGAGTGATTTTTGCTTGAGTGTACTTATCACCAGCCCCCACCATTCACAGACCGAATTTTTTGAATACTAATCATAACTTTGTCATCATCAGTAGACTCTGAGGGATATCAAAAGGATCTTTGCCATAGAGAAACGAGTCAGAATCAATTACGATAGCATTGTCCGTGCGCTAAAGTCTGTTAAAATGATTATACTACTCATTACATATGTCACTATTGTGTGACTTGTTTTGTTTTATAATATAATTCACATTTGTCCAAAGCATAGTTGGATTGCTTCCAGCAGTAACAAAAAAACAAAAATAAAAATTGAAAAATATAACAAAACACTTACATTCTGAGCTTATTCGTCTATTGGTGCTGCTTCTTTCTGCAAAATAAATTAAGTGCACGGTTCAAAACAAGATAGAAATTCAAAAGTTATTTTGAGTTATATATTCTGACTTTATAAATGGCACGCAAAATAGTTCTCAATTCCCTACATGAATATGATTCATTCATGGCTCAAAAATATAAATGTGCCAAATGTCAAGACTGGGTGGTAACAACTTCGACGTATATGTTGCCTAGTTCAGGCCAAGCATTAAATGCTCAGAATTTACTGATGACCTTATAAGACGTGTACGTCGTTAGTGGCGCGTTTTAGAAGTAAAAATATATAATAGACTATATATCCTAATTTCTAATTTATGTCAAACATTTTAAGCTAAATCTTATAGCTTAACCGGCCGCGCTCTGTTATTTAAACCCGTTTCTTATTAAGGATTGGTTAGATCAATTTATTTAAAAGTGATACACATGACTTGCTTATATGTATGCGAAAAAAGATTGCATAATTTTGTATATTAAGTGCGTCACTTGATATGAATGATCAAAACATCTCACCAAATTAAATATTAAATAACAATAGTTACATCTTGACGAGAATATCCACTGATATGGTCATCGTACACATTTCAATATACAATCACTTATATGATACACATTTCACTACGAAATTACTTGTATGAGCAAATATAAGTAATTGAAGGTTCTAACGCAATATAACTCAGTCTTAAGATTAATACAATATGTATCCAACTAGTATAATGCATACATATGTGAGACTAGTAAAGTCAAGACGAGTAAAGTCACGAGTCACATAAATGGTATATCTATTTGTTTAGGCACGTGAAAGACTCACACTTTCAAAACGAAATGATATATTCAGCTTTGAGAGTACAGTTATATGAACCAGGAAAATTCCAACCTAATACTGAATGAAGAACTTCTTCCAGCAGTAGTACCAAAGAAGAACCAAAACTAAGTTAAAACACTTATAATTAAATTGACAAACAAAGTATTAAATGTATTTGTAAATGTATCATTTTACATACAGGATTAGATTGTGTTAGCAGCCCAATTTTTTTATTTAGAAAACTTGATTCATCTGCAGACTGGTCACGTGTATTGGTTTAAATAAGGTAATTTCAATAATAAACACGCATTAGTAAATTAGCCACTTGTACAAAAAGTCACCACTGCTAATATAACCCGTAGTGTTTGAAAAATGAGAATGCTGTACTCAACGTTACTTATTCACATACAGGAAGTTAAATACCTCTGCAGTAAGAAGTGCATGGGATACATAATTAAATGCAAAACGAAACCAAAGTGAACGTGATAAGTACAATATAGTCGGTATTTTTCTGACGTCACCATGAATCTTATACATACGTAAGAAATGTAGATAACAGTGACCAACGTTTTACAGGAATGTCTTGATATCGCCCCAAACAGATGCATAAATGAAGTTGCATGACACTGCAGCCAATAATGCACTGGATATTGACATTACAAAAAACTTAAACTTCGACACCGAAACATGAAATAGACGACAATAACCTAAATTTGGTGGAAGAGTCTTGAACCTATTAAGAGGAATCCATGCACAAAATCGTAGGACCCTGCAACCAGAGTTGATAGAGAAACTAACCTCAAAGCAGCATTACAAATGGTGTGACGAAGGACAGTTCGTGATGTGGTCTGTTTGCACTCATATCAACCTGCTAAAAGCACGACATTATGTGTTGTTACTGTTAATAGTTTTCAGTAGTTTGAATGAAGTTTCCATTGTGTGTGCAACTATCTATATAGCTATCTATCTCTTTCTATACTTGCAAATATATATATATATATATATATATATATATATATATATATATATATATATATATATATATATATATATTGTGTGTGTCATGTGAATTCAAAATTTTTAAAGATCCCATTTTGAAGTTTATTTTGTATTCATATACTCATTTATAGGAATAATATCCGTTGCGAATGAGCTGAATATTCAAATATACTGAAATACATTGATTTCTCCACACGAAGTGATCTCTATAAAGAAGTATTTATCTTAAATTCTTTTGAGTATAATGCATATTAGGTAAAAGAGTTGAGTTTTGCGTTCAAGGACTGTATACACACAATCAATACATTCAGCGTTTGCTGTGAAACAATGCATTATAACAATATATCCCGAGTAACGTGGAACAGAGAAAAGTTCAGTGTCACCGGCTATTGAAATCTACTATGCATTGGTGGATATGAACTCTATTAACAAGTATTTATGTTTAAAAACAATTTGCGTATAATACATATTAGGTAAAAAAGATGAGTTTTGGGTTCCATGTTTATATACACACAATCAATACATTCAGCGTTTGCTGTGAAACAATACATTGTAACATTATATCCCGATCAGCGAAAATTAAACGTTCAGTTTCACCGGCTATAGAAATATAATATGCATTGGTGGATATGATGAACGGCGTAGTTTTAAAAGTGTTGTGGAATTCCAAATGATTGCCGAACACATAAACTACCATTTACCACTCAGCACAAATCATTTCCTTTCACCTTGTACCATTATAGTTTTTGGCGATGGCTGCATGATATCTATGCATTATATGTCGTTACTCTCTGTACGGATTTGATTCCTGTTTGGAACGAATTATAATTCTCCGACCATTTGTATATATTGTCGTCATTCTATATCAATTTCTTTCGAATATTCAGCATATTTAGTTATCCAAACGTATAATGAAGGATCCAGGGTCAAGCGTTTTTCTCTCTTTTGGTATAGAGGTGTCTGAATATATATATATATATATATATATATATATATATTGATCTTTTGTAATTTATATTATGCCACTGTTATTTATTATTATTACTATTGGTGTTGCTGTTGCTCTTTTTTCTGTTGTTTATTATCATTATCTGTCATTTGTTCCTCGTCGTCATCGACAATGAAAGTCATGGTGTTCGTAATGGAAGGTTTCAGGAAGGAAGGAGGAAGTTCTTAATGGATGGTTTCAGTACTGAAGGAATGAAGAATACGTTTGCAAAATACTTAATGCTAGTGGATTTTGCAAACATGCTAAGACTATTCTTCTACTGAAATGTGGTTCTTTCTTTTTTTTTTCCTTTCCTTTGGGTGAGACTTCGTCTTTCTGGGCATTTAGTGATCGAATTCCATCGTTGTTTTAAATGCAGTGGTTACAATTGTCACGGATATACTTGGTCATTGAATTCGAGCCGTACAAATTGCAAATTATGCTGTAGACAACCTTTATCAAAAGGTATTTCAGAGTGTAGTACGTGATAAATATTACGTCGCAACAAAGACAGTATACGTAATAAATGATTCGGATCGCTGTTTTCAAAGAACAAGAGAGTGGTGTCATATTTAGCCTTTTAAATACTTTGAATTCTTTATTGTCCATCGAACACTCTTCCAGATAATGTTTGCATTGTTTTAAGACTGTGATCATTAGCTGACGACGAATACAGGAATTGCGAAATGTCAGGCAACCATTTTGTAGAAGTGTAGAGTGAAAAGATGCAAACAAAAAAACAAATTGCAATAGAAGGTCATATTATCACGCTTTATCCTGAGCAGAAACTAATATTCCCGCGCTTTGGACTAGGCAGTAATGTTATATGTGTATATATTTGAAGTTGAAGAATTCAGTGGTATTATACATATTTTTATACCACCTTTAAGATCCGTGTTATTCTCTCTACTGTGCTAAATATAGTCAACTTCATAACTACGAGTGTGACGTTCACGCGGGCGAAAATAAAATACGTGTTGTTATAGGTAATATTTTGTTTGTTTTGTAATTAATTAAATTTGGTTTATATGATTTGTGTATTGCACAGTTGGACCCATGTCATCACATGTGAATTATGTCGATCACTTACTCATTGTTCAGGATACATGCCACTTTTACTAATACGGAAAACAAATACACTGTGTCTTTTAAAACATTCTTTTCCAGATTTAAAAAGTGCATTTACTATCGAAGTCATTCAAGGTAATGAGAAGATACGTACCCGTGGTTACTTAATTTACATAAATACATTGTATAGTAAGATTCTGATTAAATAATCTTTTCAGAGTAGCACAAATGGATCAACAAAAAGCATTTATATAATATGCCGACTCAAATACCATATTGCAAGTCAACGGAAAAGTAGCTAGCGGGATGGGGTTGAAACCTAAGTCTGATAATTTCTCATAGCTAGTGATTAAATTGAATTTACATTATTATATTGTATGCGAGAACATAAAATAAGCAAAACACTCAACGCTTTTACGGTAAACAGAATGAAACTTTACTTTTTTCAATACAACATCCTGCGCATTTTTCACATATCCAACACGCCACCACCCCAACATTCACATCCTGAATCACGTGAAGGCATCAAAAATCCTTCGTGCATATTTCAAACCGTATTTTGAATCATGCCTCACATTTGCTGGCCTACATCTTATATGACATGGATGTTGTGATATAACAACGCAAAGGGGGACAGGGAGGCAGATACAGTACCCATCATTGAAAAGGGCCAAGGACAATAACTGACCTGGTATAAGTTACATTATTTGCTCCATTCTCGCTGCGCTTTTTTGTAATATGCAAAAAAATCATGCACAATTAGGTGCTGAAACCATTGTATTTGCAGCTGGAAAAGGTACACATTCAAAGACGTGTACAAAGGTTATTTTACTGCAAATATGAACGTAAAATATCAATAAAAGTCTATTATACATCTAGTAATAAAATTATCATGTGTGCATTATTCGTCTATTGGGATAAACTCACAACAATGTCTTTATCTATAGTTCATTCTTATGTGGGTCTTAATATATGTGATTTGTAGCTTCTAAGAACTGCGCCAAAGTTGACACCCCAAATTACAATGAATTTGCAAATATGTTCTTCGCTCAAGTGTTTGAATGTTCATTCGAGCAGTAACATCATCGTGAAATATGACTCGATCTCTGTGTAAATATAATGATAAGAAACATAATATAAAGTGTTGATAATTTCAGGAGATCAATTTAATTGAACATAATGTGTTCACTAATTACCTTAAACTTCAATTCTGCAGAAATTTAAATTATTCTTACCTGTCAATCCATTGCTTTGCATGGTAGAAACATTTCACCCTGCCTTCTACCGAACTTGGTAGACGTGATATTAAAGGGTACATTTGTAGTTGCTATATACAAGTCTGTATCAGTACTAACACTACACAGTCCATAGATACTATTCTTTATCGGTTCTAACAATTCAGTCCATAGATACAAAACAAATGTAGAACGACACAATGGTCGGGTTAAAACACTGGAGGAGAAACAAACAAAATACTATTGTAAGTAAGACAAAAAAAATATATTATATTGAGTATTCATTGTAGCATTTGTATTGAACCGAAATAATTGGATTGTAGTCGATCGAGCTTAAAAAAAATGATCCTTTTGTTTTTCTTTTGTTTTTTTTTTTTGTTTTGTTTTTAGGAACTACCCGCCAGTTAGTTTTGATCGAAGTAGCAACGCAGAAACGCGCCCACTGTTGGTCGGATATTACCACTGAAGTTTCAATTATTCATGGATAACTCAAGGTTCCGTCATTGTCGTCGTCATCATCATCATTATCATCATCATCATCATTATCATCATCTTTACTTTTTCTCGTTCCACGTCTCCTAGATTGTTTGTGTTAACAACCCTTTCTAATTAGTAAAGAGTTTCGCTGTTTTTTTTTACTATTGGGTCCAATGGTAGGGTGGATCCTATATGAAACCACCTTTATGATTGATTTATATAGACACTCTTGTATGCAAGCTTACAGAATAAAGATATAGCAAGAAAGACGTTATGGTTTGAATTTTATTTCCCCTGGATCACATTTATTCGTTCTGGATTCAGACAAGAAACCAATTTGTATTATATTTATGTCTCGCAAAAGCTAACGGTAAGGAAAATGAACCCAAGCTCATAGGTTAAATAAATACGCTGCTGTAGCTACCTATCACTGTGATTATTGATCGCAACTATACTGAATACAATATGACAATATCTTATATTGATTGTGGCTATACTCTATATACTATATTTTTCAAAAATCATTTACTTTTGCGTGAGAACATAGTATCAAAGGGTATTCGGGCGGTATATACATATAATGGCAACAACTTCAACGAGTGATGCGTATATTATTTTCAAAGGATATATGAATGTATTTAATGCTGGAATCATATTACAATGGCATGTTTCTAACTTTGCGGAAAAGATTAAATCGTTATTTCGCTTAAATGCGTCACATAAATTAGTTAAAGAGGCTCCAAAGATGTATGAATTTTCAAATACGTATCCAGATCATCTTGATAAATTAATCGAGTTAGGAATTGTGTTGCAACAACAACGACGTAAACTCAGTCAAGCTTATGATAAACAGCGTGAAAAGTCATTATATTGTGCAAGAAAACTTAAAATGGTCGACGTTAACCGAGTCGCCAGTGAGCAAACCAAGTGACGAAGACATTGCAATGAGTAATGACAACAGAGACCTGGGAGATGGTAATGAGCAAATTAATTAGAGACATGCTTTCTGCATTGTAATATGGAGAGGACAAATGTCAGGACAAACGAAATATATTCGTGAGTGGCTGGTAAACCACGCCTTTTTCTTTACATATCTTGTCAGCAATAACTTATGGAAAGAATATTTAAAAGATTTTTATTGGATAAGGTAATTTATGGGATAATTATAATAAACTTTTCGAAAGAAAATGTCTTACTAATTTGGCGCCAGCAGAACACCATTTATAAAGAAGATAAATGTGTAATTCAATTAAAGATTAAAGTTTCCGAAGTTTAAGAAGTTCAATGGTATTGTGACGTAGCCAATGCCAAGGTGTATGCTTTGGAGAATATGAACTCTGCAGCAGAACATGACAATATGAATATTGCAAATCGCATTAGCTCGCTTTACGTGTTTTACTCAGTGCTCGACCAAGCCTTAAATGCGGTATCGAAGTCGCATAATCAACTTTTCAGACCATGTGGATCTGTACGCAAGTATTATCGTGCGCGCCGGCAAAGGCTCGCCAACCCTACAAATATAGAATTTATTGTTGAGAGAAAAGATACAGAAGTCAATGAAATAATAGCCATTAGTGAAGCGATTACAGTTTCTAATCCTGGGATAGTAAAAAAAAAATAAAAAAATTTATGGAAGGAATTTGCAATTAGACAATGATTTTCCCTTATATATCAGCATGCCTACCGTGATTCACCTAAGGGAACTCGCGCGAGAGCGTGGGACAAGGATTCCAAGCGGTATGCAAAAAGTTGGCATCCTCAGGACTCGCGGATAAACCACGGCCAGATTTGTAACAATATCCCCCGGATGAACCACAGCCGGTTACACCAACTGAAAATTAATTGAAAGAATCCGCGCGAGAATGTGGAATAAAAATACATTGAGGTTCAAGAAAAGCAGATTTACTTATTTACTTGCGCTATTAAGTCTCACAGTCGAACCCTATCAGACCGTGAGGCAGCTTCGTGCAACATCATCACGATTAAATATCAATATTCATTTGCGGGCCAAGCTGGCCGAAATTGCACGCATGGTCGAGGATGAACAAAACAGACGACGTATTAAAGCCGCTATAGCCGCTGAAGCTATTGCGTATGTTCACCGACAACAAGTTCCAGAATTCAAGTTACACACGTGTTCCGGTGATCTTCAAGATTACCGGGCGATTATCCTAGGCGGATATAAACCAACCAGAGACGCTGTGAAACATCTCTCGAATATGCGTTCGGGAATCGTATCAACATTACAGCACGTGGGCGAAAAAGCGCTTTTGTCCGGATTCAAGGTTGACATTGTTCGCAGTGTGGACTTTACCATGCCTGGCCATGTAACCAAAGATGGTTTTGCGCCATTTATGACATCACATCCATAGTTTCATAGAGCTGCTTGTGTAATCTTGAACCATAAAGACACTGAGGCAATCAATAATGAAATTGATAAAAGTTCTGAAAATCTTCATGAGAAGTTTGAGAAGTACTCCAGAGGTGGTTCAGGATGGATGCCTTCAAGATGCTTACAAGTTCCGCGTCATATTTCCCCGTACAAATCCTTTCTCGGATCGAGTTATATTCCAACACCAGCGTGTATTCCACCACGGTTAGTAACCAATGTAAAAAATGCTTACAGCCAGTGTTTTGAATGGGTGCTCTTGTCTGCGCTGCATCCCGGGAGCAATAATAAAGACCAACTTAGAAAATATAAACAATACCCGGACGAACTTTAAGTTTGGTAACATTGTAATTCCTGTTCAAATTGCTGACATCAGTAAGTTTGAGCGATTCATCCCTGACATCGCTGTAAATGTGTTGTTTGGAATAAAGGCTGCAGCCAATTCGACTGTCGTTAGTCAAAAGCGCGCAGTACAACATTGATGTATTATTGTTGAGCAACATGGATGGTTCAGTGGTGCGGTATCATTATGTGTGGATACAAGATTGTCCACGAATGGTATACCGACACAGCCAGCCGAAAGATAAAAAGTTCCCATGAAGACATTACATGCATGTATTTATCACGCAACAGTTGCTCCCGGACCATGAATTTTGCTGTGGCGGAATCAGTGGGAAACCACAGTGGACAATAATTCCTGAACCTGGCATGACCATTCTGAAATTTACAGTGGTGCAACGGAAAACGAAGGTTCCGTATATTATCTACGCCGACTTCGAATGTTTGAACGTTCATGTGGAAGCTTCTCTTTCCAACAACGAAACAAATTCAACTTAAGTAGTTGAACACCTCCCATGCGGGTTCTGTTGCACTGTAGTCAGATGTGATGGTGTGACTGAGCCACCAAAGTCGTATCATGGCCAATACGCGGTTAAAATGTTTCTTAAATTGCTCGATGTCACATCGAAATTGATCCGACAACAGCTCTCCTCTCCCGCAGACATGTTTATGACCAACGATGATATAGGTAATTACTTTGGCAGACAAGCTTAAAATGGTCATAAAATGGCGGCGAGGGTTGCTCGGAATAAAAACCTGATCTGGCTATTTGCAAAGGAATAACACATAGTGAAACAGAAAATATTCAGTTGGATATGGTTTCAGATAAGTAATAGGAACTTGAAGGCAAGATGTAAAATCGTGTAGTTACGGTGCAAGTTGCATATATGAAGCAATGGTGAGATTGGCTTAGATGGAGTTCATTCTCTGTGTGAAGAACAACCGGAATGACAAGAAGCAGGCAGTATGCTCAATTATTGAAGAAGTTAATAACCTGGTAGAATAGATGTGCCAAAGAACCCTTGAGAGCCTGCTGCAGAGTCCAGCATTTGCGGGGGTACAAGGCCTTTGGACTATATTCCTGTAGCATGTCTGTCATGACAGCGGGAAAATGTCAGCATTTAATGTTATATGCGGACATGGCCGAAGATGTTTTGCTAACCTTACTGCTTCCTGCTCAAGAAGGCAGCTGGCAGTGACATCTCATAACCATTCAATCCATGATCCTCTGGTATTTTTTCTTATTCAATGTTAACAACGTTATGTTATTGCCAGGCTAGTATGCCTAGCTGACAATGCTTCCAGTGGAACGTCCTCGGGTGCATCAGAACTTCATGGATGGATACTTGTCTGTTCAGCTGTCTGGCAACAATCCATTTGGACGCATTCCTGTTGACCAAACCACTGAGGTCACAGTAAGCAAAGACACACAGACTCCAGGTGATACAGCAAGTTTCATCCTAAAATCAGGTGCTACATCACAGTCGAATATAGGTGCATCTTCTTGGGGTCAGATGATTGACATGGCGCAGGACAACAGATCAGATCTGAATCATGCAGATCTGAAAACAAACTAAGAGTTTAATAAGATGAGGATGCATTGTTAGCAGTGGTAAGTCTATTTCCAAGCTATTTAAACCCCTTTGCAGGGACACAGGATCTAATTATTATTTCCGCAGCAAAATCAGCTCCTCGGGGAATAGCCTCCAAATGTGATGAAGACATATGAAGTAGAAGAGAAACGTTATGCCGACTTCATAACTGAGAGACTCAAGAACAATCCACCAATGAAGAAATTCCATAACCCCATGAAAATGAACAAGCTGAACCAATGTCCTGCTACAGGGTCTAAACCTTCATATGGCGGATGTACTTTCCTACCCTCTGGGACCTTTGCCATAGATTTTGGCAACCCCAGAATGACTCCGTCGAAAAACCGACAAAGCTGCTTCAGCCACATGCTTGAAATGCCAGAACATTATGCCACTGTGATAAAACTTGTTTAGATGGTAAGCGGTGGTCAAATCAACTTTAGTGCTGTCCACTTTCTGATGGAATAAAGTAGTAGTCAACGAAATGTTGTGGTGTTTGACCAGGAGCCATCTACAAAAAAATAGTGAAATGACAATCACAGGGGAATAGCCTAAGCATCAATACAAAGCATCACAGCCTAACAGATTGTAAGGCAGTGGAGGAAATTGTTCAGCCAAGTCAGAAACAAAACAAGCCTCATCTCAATTTTGGTAAATGAGTGGAAAATGCAGAGTACACCGAGAGATTTCAAAATAAGGTACTCCTTTCAACCTCGGAAGACAAATTACTCCTGAAGGTAGTCAGGTGTTCCCTGATCTCAGGGATGCATAAGATAACGCAGACAGTCATGTGTTGCAACATGCAGTGCGTGCTCCTGAAGACTGCTGCCAATATAAGGCACAGGAAGCATTTTCACAATTGGGGAGGAATTAGATCTGTCTGAGGAGCTGATGGACAAATCGGGGAAGTTCGCATGCCTTTTCTATCTAGCTAAATATGCTACAATGAAAGTAAATGATTTGAGATACCACTTGTGTAAAGAAAGTTGAGACTGAAAGTCACCCACTGCCAACATGCAGAAGCTATTTAAAGAAACATGGCGAACGGGCCAAGTAACCATGCTGCTATATGAAGGAGATGTGTGTAGCATGACCCAGAAACAGCTAGACCCATTGGAAAATGCTAGAGGTGAGAACAACAGGATGGGGAAGTGCAACTGGCAGTGAAATGGATGGAACGACAGTTGACACATCAGTCATTGCTAGATCTACTGACCTGAGACTGTCCCAGGAGCTGCAAACTGCCAGAATCTGTCTGCTTGACAAGCGGCCTCAGGTGCACTGATATGTGCAGACTTTCTGATTGTGATAATCAGACAAGAGGAACCAAACGTGATGACAGTTCTTCTGAATAAGAGCCAGCTGATGATGATTATGATTTCTAAGACATTGTGTCACACATTGCTACCCTTTCAAGTGTTTTTGTGTTCTCCTTTTTGCTGTATATTTAGGAATAGAGTTGAATCTGCAAAAAGACGTCAATAAATCGCGTGTTCGATTTACAACTGTCCCTTAGTTTTTAGTTCTTAATTGCAGTTTGCATCAAGAATACAAGTCCAATAAATGTTGCTTTTAAAATTCCTTCGACAAGTCACTTTGAAATATCTCCATTTAGAAAGGAAAGATTGACAAAGGGTAAGACAGATCCGCACGCAAGTAAATGATTGAGGTCATGGTTATTCTTTCATGTGATGAATTCTCAGAAATACTTTTTGATAATCTTCAATCCCTTCCTTATACAAAAAGGTATCAAAAGATCAGATGATAATGAAAATGGGGAATACAGATACACTGTCAACTAACATTTAAGTGAAAGTGAGTGCTTGCAAATCGTGTATTAAGACAAAGTAGACACATGGAGTTTAACATGGCAGACCAGTGAAGATAATTAATTGATGTTTATTGCAAGTGCAAATGGTTGAATAGCTTAGTATTTTTTTTTCTTTTTCTTTTTCTAAGAGATTGATATAAAGACCCTGCTATACAATTGTAAACATTTAGCTACTGGCTATTCGTGGGTAAGGCAAAGACTTATGTACTCCTATTACCTATTTTCCATCTATTGTGATCCAGACCTTGCCAAAATTCATAATGAGCCTTCTTCCCCCAGGTGGTACCGATGGCCAAAATGTGAGGAATTTATACAGATTGTATGTAGTTGCATAGGCATTGACATGTATAAGGACCTTCTTTTGCTGTCCGATGGTATCGTTGCATGAATAATCAAACCATGGTTTGCTAACACGATTGCAAATTGCTAAAATTTTGGGCATTGTATACTTAGCAACATTCTTCATCATCTTTGTAAACAGAGGTATTGGATACACCTTGTCTAAATGATCAGTTGTCAAATATGATTCACAAAGGCATTGAAACTTTTCACAATCTGCTTTGTTCAATTTCCATCTCTGCCCGAGAGTTTGAGGTTTGGGAGTATTACTCCTTAAGAGTGTTTGAAAATGATCACGACCACAGTGGTCTTTACCAACTTCCCAAGAGAAGTCAGTTTAAAGATATGGATTGCAGACGGTCAGGTTTGAGGACGATTATGATCATATGGCAAGATGCAGGTATGTATACGACTTATCATTAAAAACGCAATGATTGTGTTTCGAAACAATGTCGTCTATGTTCTTCTCTCTCTCTCTTTACATCTTTACAGGCACCACGTGAATGGTGACATTGAAAGTCGCCAAGCAAAACAAAATGTATTAGTAACTATTAAGATCTTCAAGATCAGAATAATTGATTGGGGTGTTGGGAGTGAGATATATTGAGTAAAGTGTACTGAGATTAAATATGCTGTGAGGACTTTTATTCTGTATGATAATGGTCCCTCCTCTAGCGGCCTTAATCAGTATTTATTTAAATGTTTTTGTAGATGGTGAAGTTTTTAAGGTTAGCTATATCGTTTTCCTTTAAAAAGGGCACCTAAATGCAGACAGCTACCATGCTATGTAAGTAGCAGACTAATTTCATAAATCTTTGCCTTGTTATGGTGTCAGACATCTATGGAAGTGGCGGAAGTACGAGAGTTCTTAACAGTTCCCTGTCATGGTCCCAGGGGGCTCTACAGTGTCCATACTGTCAAGACTTCCAACTTATTTAAGAGTTTGATAGGATCGTCAGATCCTTTCATGAGTGTAATTGATTCTTTAATTATCTCTTTATTTGGTTTAGGGCATGCAATTGCACTGGCGCCAGTGGTTTGCTGCTCTTTTGGTGTGCCTGATCTACTCGGTTTCTCAGTAGTGGAGCTGCGTATCTTACTAGTCATACTGTTTATATAACCGCTGGTACGAGCGGTTTGCTGCTGTTTTCGTGGGCTAGATTTGACTGGGATTTTGTTTGTAACAATGGAGTTGTCATACTCAATCGATGTATACCTCGCACTCTGTGTGAGCGTCTGTTACTACGGGTGTCTCTATGAGAACATATAGTATTTGTGAAAGGTTTCTTCCCAACTTTAACCATGCTTGCGTAGTATTTGCTATCTGTTTAGTAGAACTGTAGCTTTCACAAATGTCGTGGCCTCAGTAAAACTCGTGCTTTGGTTGTTTTGTCTGCTTCTCTTGTTTCCACTTAGGATAGTAACTATAGTACGGCAAATACTCTCCCTGGCGATTTACACACAAGATTTTCTCCATCTTGGTCCTCCTGCCCGCATCTGGGGCAGACTGGTTTACTCTTGCAACCATCTTTGTGGTGGTCATATATTTGGCAGTTCAAACATCGAAAATGATTAGAAACGAAAGGGTCAGCTGCAATGTTCAAGAACCCATGTATATTTATATGACCACTATCACCAGCAGTTTGCTGCACTTCTCGTAGACTGGATTTTACTGGGTGTTTGTAGCAGTGGAGTTTTGATTTGCTACACGGTCACACAGATTTGATTCATCTGCTTTTTTCTGTATTTGGGTGGCTGCTATTACGAATTTCGGAGGCGTCAAGACTTTATGTTTGGTTGTTAATTCTGGCCATGTAATGTCTGTCTGGATATATACAGTATATTTCGGTGGTTTCTTCTCCTCTTTAGCCACTCTTTCGTAGGATTTGCTACCTGTGTTAAGTGGAACTGTAGCTTCCACAAAATTCCTGACTTCATCTCTTTATCTTATTTTATATGCTGGATCTCATTCTCTTGTTTCCATTCAGGGTAGTCTCTAGAGTACGAGAAATTTTCTGACTCTCAATGTTCTCTCAGCTAGACGATCGATCGTGACTCTCGTGCCTGCATCTGGGGCAGACTGGTGTCCTTTTGCATCCATATTTATAGTGGCCATATTTCTGGCAGTTAAAGCACTGATAATAATTGGGAATGAAAGAGTCATCTGAAATGTTCACGAAACCATCTTTGAACGATGAATATAAAGTTGCGCATACAAACGTTAAGAGTGTAAGGCTTGTGAGTATCAACTTGCCGTCACGTTGAATGTTGATTTGTTTCACCTGTGATACATTCTGAGATATAAGACTTTTGAGCAACTCAGTCTCAATGCCACCAACCAAATCTCTAGGTGTGTTGAGAGATTTGTACGAGTATCTACACAAATCGCTTATAGCAGTGTAGATTGTCAGAGTCAGCTTTGCAGCTACGTTCAAAAAGTAAATTTCCCGAGCTAATTTGTTTCACGCTCTTTAGGTCTCCATCTAAGTCTAGAAGGGGTTTACCTGTCGAAAAGGGTGACATCTTGGTTAGCCTCTGATTTTCATCATTGGATTCAATGATGAGAACTTGAGACCAGTTTTACTGATTAGGAACAGTGTTCTCTTCCGAATCACCGGTTGAATTATTCCTGGTCCTATTGAGACACTATTCTTTTTCCATAATGACATAGTGCATTATTTGTGACTTGTGCTCCCCAGCCGCCTCAAAGACCAACAAGGATTCATAGACTTACGCCAATTTATTGCGTTTATCATGATAAAGCTGCACATATTGATATACTCGAGTTAAGAATAAACTTTAATCAATTGACCCTTGCCATCGCCTTTCGAGGTTATATATTTTGAAAGAGTCCAATAACAACAATGTTATTTTCATCACAATGGGAACCTTTGAAAAGTTTTGAGACCACTGAAACTGAATGTCTTTAACATATCCCCTGAAGCGTGGCTGATTGATCAGACCAGGCACTTCTGACCGTCTAGATGAAGTTGAGGCCGAAGTAGTATATTACATCAGAGTGTCAACCATCGGCCTCTCCTCTACTCAACCACCATGACACATTCCTCCAATGACTCGGGACACTATCCTCTCGGTCGCCTCTTACGACATACAGCGAGGACGCATCAGACCTATTCTACAACGCCGAGCCCGCAGGTTTGATTGGTTCCATTAACACAGTCTACTTACACAGATTACTTTCAGTTATTCCCAGAGTGTCTGTATACACATTTGTGGCTGTTTATCTACATCTTCCAAAGATATGTCACAGTTTATAATCTGATTCAAAATTTAGATACTTACAAAATCATAATAGTCTGGAAAATATTTATAGAACCCGATATGTATATCAGTTTTTGTCATTAGGATTCTCTAAAGCATTGAAAGGGATTAATAAGTGATCTAAACTGTTCTATATAGCATGAATTATGTAAATATTTTCATAAAATGGAATGATCCGTGTTTCCGCATTACATGTCTATATTACATAATGCATGGTCCAGTTTGTAACATATTTTTATATTTGTGCTATGGCAAGAAATTATTTGGAGGGAATCTTTTGATATAAACATTATTTCAGCGATTAATAAAACTGTCTAAATAACATCCAATAATTATTTGTTAGGGGTTTGTTATAATATAAATATATTGCAGCTCTAGGTAAAGTCCAAGTGATATATGTCTATGTGGATTGAAGATTTTCATCAAATGTAAACTTTACAATATAATGCAGATGCTGTAGTATGTGTATATGCACGCTGGTTGCGTTGCTAATGTTATTTATTTATTTATTACATCTGTGGCAGCGTGCGTGTGTAATGTCCCTTTACTCATACACAGACTTGAAATTTTCAGATATGAGAGAGTGTTAATATTAGATGTGTTCTACTGTTTTAGAATCTAGATATATATCACTTGTGCAAGGGGATGATAAGGGTTTTTGGGGGACGAATGGGGTATCAAATATACAAGAAGAGCACGTATACATGAAATCTGCTGCAGATTCCGTAAATTGACTGTTACCCGTATTTTCGATGAATAAGACTCAGTGGTGAAAAGTAAAATACATATACATTTCTGAAAGTACAGAGATTATATTCATTGGTCCACTTCTAAATAATATATACATTTCTAAGCTTTTGCCACTGACGTGACACAATTAAACGAGATTAAAAGTAATTTTCATGTGTCTCTTATATTTACTATAAGTTTATAAAAGTCTCACAAAGGGAGAACAATTTAAATTGAGTGCTTCGCACAGACGTATCTGGTATGTTTGCTGTACATTCCCTTTTTATTCAAAGTCTGTTTCAAATACTCGTGAATAACATCAATCCCATATAATACGATTTAATATTTTAGTATCTACGATTACATTCAGCATTGGACCTGATATAAATGTGTCCAATAACAGAGATTGCTAGATATATAGTCTAACTGCTCCTAGCACTTGTAGCGATTTGAATCTGCAGACGTACACTTGGGACTGACGAAAATGTATTACATAGAAGAAATAATTGTAAACTAATATAACGAACATATTTCTAGTACTGTATTTTACAAGGAGGCATGTTATGCGTCGGCATATTCAATAGTTCTCTTTCTCAACAAGACGCATAGTATTATAGTTTGGAGCAGTATGGCCTTCTTTGGGAACTAAACATTATATTTTTGATAGTATATCAATATATTGGAATTTAACATTTCGGTAAACACTATTGCCATGTATTGCAATTTAGTATGAAAATGGAGCAATATGATCATATATGGGAATTTAACATTGTGATTGGTCACTAAGGTCACCTATTAAAATTTAATATGGGGATGGATCACTATGCCAATCTATAAGAATTTAACATGGTGATAGGTCACTGTGGCCATATATCTAAAATTAACATTGGCAATGGGCCACTATGGGGACATATGGAAATTGACATTTCGAATGCCACTATAGGGCTCGTAGAGTATTGAACATATAGATTGATATAGAACGAAACCATTACATTGTTCCAGTGGTCCAGTGTGCTGTTTCAGGGGCGCAACATCAAAAATGGTACAGTTTCTAAAAATAAGGAAGGCACTTTTACAGACAAACGCTAGAAGGAAAGGCAAGTTTCGTATCTGTTTTACTCCAAGCACCCTCAGATGTTGTTTTTATTGACTGAGAAACACGGCAATAAGCATATATATATATATATATATATATATATATATATATATATATATATATATATCAACGTTTTTCAAAATAAATAACGCACTTAAGGGCTTTTTTAATTTTCATAGTTGCTCTTGTTAGAGAGAGAGAGAAAGAGAGAGAATTAAAAAAACGTCTATGCAGTTTGCTTAATTATAGAGCTTTCATATCTGTTTTGTATCATTCAGTAAGAAAATATAAGACAGTATGGGAATTTTAACAGGATGGAGAAGCCGGCTAACACAAAACAAAATAGCATAAGCGTGTGCATATGTGCCTGTGTGTGTGCGTGCGCGAATATGGGTTCGTTTTTGTGTGTGTGACTCATTTTTATTATATTGGTGATTTGTCCAAAAAATAACATTTTTTATTATGGAGCTTGTTAAATATGAGCTTAAGCGCACTTAATGCGGGTGATATACAGTGTATACGTAACTCTCCTTAGATGCATAAGCACAAGACATATCACTCCAAATTCACAACTTGGGGCTAGTTTGGACAAAGTGCCACAATCTGGAACAATAAGAACTTTCAATTTTAGCGAAGTTTCTGACAGCATTCTTTCTGATATAGTTAATACAATAGACGTTGTCTCGTTTCTAAATATGTTCGAGTATAATTGCGGAAAACAGACAAGGAACTTGCCTATTTCATTTAGTATCTGTCTGTATAAGTGCTTCCCTTTGTTTTGAGAAACTGTAACATTCTTACTCTGATATTCCTTAAACAGCACAGTTGAGCAGAAGCATTTCACAATAGCTCAGTCCAGAAATAGGACACTTTGCTTTTGTCTGCAAATATGCATTCTTTGGTTTGAGAAACTGTAACATTGTTGGGGTTTTTTGCGTTCCTTCATTGCCACAATTGAGCACATTAGCATGTGCATGTCTTTATTAGTAAATGTTTGTCTGCCATTGGGTGCAACTTTGTATGTTTCTCCATCCTGTTAAAATTTCCGCAGGGGTCCTAATTTACTGCTAAATTCTGATAAAGTGCCTTACCAACCGAAACGTAATATTAAATTTCCTATAGGGTACCATACCGTTTCATGTTAAATCCCCGTAGGGCCCCATATTGGCCCACGTAATATTAATTTTCATATGCGCAGTATAGTGGCTCGTCTCTAATGTTAAATTCCCATATATAGTTATAATGGCCAATCTCTTGTTCAAATTCCCACATATGGCCCCTGTGACCCTTCGCTATGTTAAATTTCCAAAGACAGCCATAGTAACTCTGCTTGTTATATTTCCCATCGACGGCCACATTAACCCTTCCACACGTTAAACTTCCATAGAGAGCCATAGTGTGTCATCCGCGTATTAAAATTCCATCTATGAACATAGTAAAATCCGTAATATTAAATATTCATGGATGGCCATGCCTTCCAAAACGTAATGTTTACTTCCCATAGATGTTTATATTGTCCAAAACGTTTTGTTAAATTCCAATAGATGACCATATTGTCCCAAACCCTAATATTAAATTTTCATAGGGTAGCATAGTTGTTTAAATGCTATATAGTGCCATAGTGTCCTAAACGCTAATGTCAAATTTCCATAACCGAAATAGTGCCACAAACACTAATTTTAAAATCTTATAATCGTATAGTGACCAAAATAACTACTGAGAGTAGTTTGTGTACCTCATGTGTCCTAAAGTTAATATTTACAACATAAATACTATTAATAAAGTATTTCCCGAAAAAGAGTAAAAGTGACCACACTTCCAAAAAGCACTTTAGTACATTAAAAAATCTCTCTGCAGTCTTATTCGTATTTGGAACTACACAATGCATATAAATTAAACTGGTGATGTTAATTACACACAACTTTTCTTGTAATCTTTAGCAACTGTGGAGTTTCTGAAGCAATAAAATCGCAATTCATAAAAGTCTTTCCTAAAAATGGCAAATTCGAGCGGATTTCAAAAGGAACATTTTATTTGTATATTTGCAACTTTGCTGTATTAATTTCGGACCTTGTGTCTACTCAAATCATAGTATTATAGCCACTATAACTACTATAAAAGCTGCTACTTCAACTTCTGCTATATCTCCTACTGCTGTTACAACATCAGATATAAATAACAATAAAAATAACTACTAGTATCACACCTATTAATGCTTCAAAGAGCATAAGGATGAAGCACTTTACTTAAAGTTTTGAACCATCGTATGCAAATGATGAGATCAATGAGGCATTGCAGTTGCCGATAAGGAAAGTGTCTCGAGAAAGAACAAAGGTAACCACGTTTCAGAAGGAGCACTTCTTTAGTGCATTTTCCAGAATCTAAAATGTTTTACAACAGGAACCCAAGGTAGGTTAATTATCTGCTCAAACATTTTACTTTAATCAAGTATTTGTACGTGCATTTTAGCATTACGATGTATATATGTTTCAAATCTAAACAGTAATATTTAATATTTTGGTATTTATTGACTGACAGCACTTATAAAATTCCCCAAATTATTGACGAAAATCCATATATTTCATAATTGCTGGGAAAACCTATCCGTTGGGTAAAAGAAATGTATCGTTTTCTTTTTTAACCCTAGCGCGGAAGATAGTCCCATTGACTGCTACTCTTCGTCCTCTGAACTTCGCGGCAGTTAAATGTGTTGTATCGAGATTTTAAAAGAATAGGGTTTTTTTTCCAGCTCAATGGCTACAAAATAAATACATATTTCAGGTTCATGAGACAAGGTCATCTTTAGCGCTCTTCTTTCTTCACACACTGCACAAGTATGTGGGAAAATGTATCAAATATACCTCTTAATTATTTGACGCACAGCTTGACTTTCATATAGACAATGAACACGAAATTCAAATCCACGAGATGTAATCAAGAGACACTAAAGGTCCCTTTGACATGTTGTTGATCAATATCGAACTGGTCGTGTATTATGTAGTGCATTCATTTGTCTAAATGGAAAGACTGGGTATAATTCATTCATCGACAATAACATACGCCTCATGTGTGGTGCGAGGGCAATGAACATTAGTTTTTCCTTAACACAGATATGTTAGAGAGAGAGAGGCCTTCGCATTTTTCGGGCGGATGTAATTAGGCGTTTAAAGATCATGTCGGCGGGATACTCTGCATTGGAACTGAAAGAAAATCTCAAAACAAATACAGAATTCATCCATTAGTATTATTATTATTAGTAGTAGTATTAACACATACGATACACATTAAAATACAATATAATATAGAGTGAACTTGTATATTGAGAAAAAATACTATCATACAGGTTAGATAATTTATTAATTCTGAGCCTGAGCCGGAATGCGAATGTGTTTGCTACGCACGAACACTTATATCGATGGCTATATTCATTCCTGTGTGCATGGGCAGGGATGTGTGTATGGTCTATGGGGTACGGGGGGGTGCATGCAGGCAAGATGATTGGTGCCGTAGCTCGCCGACCTGGGTATGAGTTTCAGTAGGGAATGAATTAAAAATGTATATATATATATATATATATATATATATATATATATATATATATATAATAGTGTCATATTTCATATCCATTATACTTTATTGCTGACTTTAATTCTATCATATTTATCCTGGTACTTTCCCGCTTTTATCCTCTATATTTCCCCTAAAGTCATTTTCAGGGGTCCCACTGATTATGTGAAACAAAATTAGGAGTGCTTTGACCTTTGTCATTACTATGCAACAGAGTATGACAAGTATTGTATATATTGCAAAAAATAATGATTGTCAAGTATACATCCAAAAAAAATTTCCACATGCTATCTTGTTGCTAAAATTTATACTTAGACAAAATTTAGAACAGAGCGAGTAAAAATATATCCATTTCCCGACAAAGCTGCAATCAAAAACACATTGCTTTTGATTGGGAAACAATTATAATAATGAGAGCGCTTACATGAATATAGAGCAGCACTCATACATTTCCCCAAATTATTGAAGAAAGTCCATACATTTCATAATTGCTAGGAACACCTATCCATTAGTTAAAAGAAATTTATCGTTCCCTTTTTAACCCTAGCACGGAGAGATAGTCCCACTGACTGCTACTCTTCGGCCTCTGAAGTTTGAGATAGTTATGTGTGTCGTATCGACATTGTAAAAGAGTAGTTTTTTTTCAACTCAGTGGCTGCTAAATAAATTCATATTTCCCGTTCATAAAACAAGGTCATCTTTAGCGCTCTTCTTTCTTCACACACTGCACAAGTATGTGGGAAAATGTATCAAATATACCGCTTAATTATGTGACGCACAGCTTGACAATCATATCGACAATGAACACGAAATCCTATCCAAAAGATGATAATCAGGAGACACTAAAGATCACTTTGACATTGTGTTGATCAATATGGAACTGTTCATGCATTATGTAGTGCATTAATATATCTAAATGGATAGACTGGGTAGAATTCATTCATCAACATTAAAATACGCGCCATGTATGGTGCGAAGGCAATGAACATATTTTTTCCTTAACACAGATATGTTCGAGAGAGAGAGAGAGAGAGAGAGAGAGAGAGAGAGAGAGATAGAAAGAGAAAGAGACAGAGAGAGAGAGAGAGAGAGATCTTGTAGTTTTTTTCCGGCGGATGTAATTAGGCGTTGAAAGATCATGTTGAAAAAATCCTCTGCATTGAAAGTGAAGTAAAAGTTCTAAACAAATACAGAATTAATGCATTATTATTATTAATTATTAAAATATATTAAATATACATCTTAATTATTTGACGCACAGCTTGACTATCATATAGACAATGAACACGAAATTCCCATCCAAGAGATGATAATCAAGAGACACTAAAGATCCCGTTGACATTTTGTTGATCAATATCGAACTAGTCGTGTATTATGTAGTGCATTCATTTGTCTAAATGGAAAGACTGGGTAGAATTCATTCGTCGACATTAACATACGCGCCATGTGTGGTGCGAGGGCAATGAACATTAGTTTTTCCTTAACACAGCAATGTTGGAGAGAGAGAGAGAGATCTTGGAATTTTTCGGACGGCTGCCTTAATTAAAATACAATAAAGAGTCCCAAGCATCTTGAAATTCTCGATTATTTAAAAGTACTTGTCTTTTTAAGGAAAAAAGACGAATATCCATTCAATATTGCCGTAAATGTCACTTTTTAGGCCAATTGACCCCCTAAATAATTACTTCCTTAACTTGACGCAACGCTATTGAAATCAGGATTTTTGACTGCTGTTGATACAAAACCGAGTATTATCTTTCCTTAGTGTCATTAGTTGATTATTGACTATCAGGTAGTCCACTTGTGCGGATAAAACATGCTGTCCTTAAGCATGGTTTGGAAGACTCCTTTTCACCCGCTGAAGTAGAAGTAAATTCGTCACTGAATGGCTGTGCCAAAATAGACTCTGCTTTCATCTTCTACAGACAGGACCATGATAGCACAATAACAGACACGCTAAACCAGTTGTGATGGAAACTCGTATAAACATCATATAAACGTTTATTCGCCATTTAGCTACTTAAGAACAGGAAACGAGAACTATTCACTTGTGTATTGACTTGTGTGGATGATATCAGAAGTCAAATTTAGTAAATTTGGCACAGAGATATATGTTCTCTTTGACTTAAAAATAGCTCAAGTCGCCAAAGGTGATTAAATGTTCGGATACACTTTCTTACCAAAGAACAAATAATAACTATGTGACTTCTGCTGTCATCACAAATCTCATATTTCTGCCATGGCAAGTTACTGTCATCGACAAGTGGGACGTATTTTCGATTTTATATTGAGGATATAATTGACCCAAGTAGCGTAGAAAGCAACTTGCAGAAATACACAGATTTAATATTAAATCAGATATCAAATACATCAGCTTTGAAGAAAAAAATACTGAGGGGGGGGGAGGGATGTGGCGAATTCTTGAAGACAACAGTGGATTACGTGCATAAAGTAAATTTCAACATGGATTAAAATATTATTTTATGTTGCACCAAATAATTGTAAAGGAAGGCAAACAAATAATAAATGACACACACACTTATACATATATATATATATATATATATATATATATATATATATATATGTATATATGTAACAGATAGATAGGTACAAATATACACCTGACAGAGTTGAAAGTGCATGCCTGGATCTTACATAGGGATGCGTGATAATATAGAGTGAACTTGTATATTGAGAAAAAATAATATCATACAGGTTAGAGAATTAATAATTCGTCCCCTACTGAGACTGAGTCGGCATGTGAATGTGTTTGCTACGCACGAACGCTTATATCGACGGCTATATTCATTCCTTCTTTTCGGGATGCGTTAATGGTTGAGGGGGTACGGTTGGTGCATGCAGTGAAGATGATTGGTGCGGTAACTCGCGGACCTGGGTTCGATTTTCAGTAGGGGAAGAATTAAAAAATGATCTAACATGTATGATAATATTCGTTCTCAAGATCTATCTATATATATATATATATATATATATATATATATATATATATATAATAGGAACATATTTCATATCCATTGTACTTTGTTTCACTTGTATCATATTTAACTTGGTACGTTCCCTCTTTGGCACTCTACATTTCCCCGAAAATCGTTTTCAGTGGTCCCACTGATTCTGTTAAAGATATTCTTGCAATTAAAAGTGCTTTGACCTTTGTCATTACTATGCATCAGAGTATGACAGGTGTTATATATATATATATATATATATATATATATATATATATATATATATATATATATATTACAAAAGTAATGATTGCCAAGTATGCATCAACAAAATTCATTCAACATCTGCTTACATGTCTTTAAAAGTTACACTCGGACATAAGTTAGAACAGAGCGGGTAAAAAGATATCCATCTGCCAACAAACCTGGAATCAAAAGTACATTACTATTGATTGGGAAACAATTATAATTATGAGAGCACTTGCATGAATATAGAACATGTAAAGCACAACTGTCAACTGACCTACGTACAAGTGTACACAAAATATTAAAGAAAGAAAAACTATATGTGATACTTTATCACTTCAATTGCAAGCTGTCTGACAGGTATTGCGCAATTGAACTATCGACAACTCCTATGATAAACTATAATTTAATCAATGAAATTGATCTGTGTGTGCTTGCTTTATCCCACACAGCCATCTCGCTCTATCAAACTAGACATTTCTATAGATGGGAATGTAGTTGACATAAGAACAATATAACGGTTTCATCTCATTCAATAGGACCAAACGTATAGATATTTCTTTGATTATAAAACAGGAATTCATTCACTGTCAGGGACACTTTCAGTTGATTGTAGGTTAGTAGCATATAATATGAGATTTCCGAAGCTCTATATAACTATTACTTGCTATTGTCAATTTTCTTATCACCCCTGCTCAGTTCACAACTTTTAAATCAATGAGCAACACTATTTAATATATACTTTAAAGATGACATAAACAGTGTTTGTCATGGTCTGATGTATCGTACAAACAGTCATTAAACGCAAAAGAGTGTGAAAATAATGGATGGAGACGTTAAGGTATGTAAATGTAGTAGAAGTTGTAAAACATATATTCTCAATAAGCATTATACTCTCAAAATCATAATAGAACACTTTCTGAACAATCAGCCAGTCGCGTCTTACACTATTACTCTTAGAATGTAGTGTTGATTAATAACAGTAAGTGTTGGTCCTCAACAAAGGCAAATATTATCGGATACGAAAACAAGCATTGGTATAAAACATAGCTGAATGTAGTAAAAGCCGTTGATGAACAGTTATACTTTGCACAGGTTACGCCATTCATCTTAGATAAGTATTTGCGTATGAAATTCAATTGTGCTGGACACTCCTTTTATGGACTTTTGAGTGGACAGGTGTATGTATTGCCTGCTAAAACTCTGAACCGCGCAAGACAAAATTATCAACAGGCATAAATTAATCATGTTCTCTAAGTTCATTTATAGGTTCATTTATAGGTATCATTGTGTATATTTTATTATCTTGTTACGGTGCTTACTTTTAGTCTGTTATTTTGCCTTAATTATTGAGTTAAACGATTTACTTGCACAACATAAGGGACATAACCCATGGTCTGTATTGACTATATCGGTATGTCTGATTTTGTTTTGTGTCCTTCAAACCTATATATATATATATATATATATATATATATATATATATATATATATATATATATATATGGTCATTGAGTGGGTATTTCAAGTTGCGACCCAGGGGCAGTGGCATGGTGGCAGGTGGGGCCATGGCCCCAGCAGTGCCTATGTTGCTTCAGGGCAAAAAAATCTAAATTGTTTATCAAAATGTGCACGCGTTTGTAGTGGCACCCAAATTCCATGTGGCCCTATCTGCTTTACACCTGACACCATGCCACTGGCAGTTTCTCCACTGCGCTCACCCCTTGGGCAAGTTCAGAAGTGTAACCCCAAAAGGCATTATATATTGTATAGCCCTGGCCTTGACAATGACATAAACCAACTTTCAGATCTCCACCTACAGTATTTAAGATATTAAGATTTATTAAAAAAAACACCAAATCTACATACCCTGGTTCAACCCCAAGGGTCATATTAAAATTTTAAAACAATTGTGAATATCTAAAGACCACCCCAAATCATATCCCAAAGTTTCAAGTCTATTTCCTCAGTGGTGTAGGAGATAGGCTCAATTAATAAAGAAGAGACATATAGGCAGGAAGACATAATTCCCACCCGTTTTAAAAATGTGTGGGGATTAAAGGTATCATTAATTCTTTGGAACTTGTTGAAACATTAAGACTGTCAATGTTACAATTATGAAAAGATTTCAAATACGATCCATACTTAGAGAAAAGTACACCTTCCATGAAACGGCTCGTCCATGAAATGAGAAACACAAAACAAAATGTACATATATTTGAACTTGGAGATATAACTAATAACTGTACACTTAACTATATTGACAAGACTTTTTTAAATTTTCAATACTAATTATGCTTCTGTAACAACTATAAACAACCGAAACTCTAGATAAAACATTATTTGCCATCTACTCTTTTAACCTGATATTCTAATTGTCATGATTGAAGAAGGAATGGTTGAGATGTACATACATAGTGAAATGGACAACGAACGCACATTGCAGGTTATTATTATTATTATTATTGTTTATACAAGTTTTATAATTAGAAAAATAAAGCTTTTAAAGTTTGGGGGTTTGTGTAAAACTGTCAATGGATGGAGCTACCACCTGCACAACCTATTGCTTAAATTACACAGATTTGACAAAGATGATGCAGGATATGCTCTCCTTTGCATATTACTGCTGCATAAATCAAACCAACATAAATATGTCCGCAACAAAAGTTTTGCGGCAGTATGGTGTTTAAACTTTCAAGTCTTTCTCAACTTTGCCAATCATCAAATGGATTTTTATTTATTTCCCATATTCCACTGATGATATCCCTCTAGGTGACTACTGAACAAATACCGTGTGTTGATGATATTGTTAGCTACCCTACTCCATTGTGTGACTGTCAGTCAACTGCCATATCTGTCTGGACAAGTATTGAAGAAACCTACGTTTTAAAACTGTATTTCTCAGGGATAATCAGCTCACATTACTAAGCTTGTGCATAAATGCACTTGCATATCAGGATCTGTCCTGTTTTATTATTCTGATGATTTAAAGTCAACCGCATATGTCGACAGATGTGGGTATACATTGTTGACAGTTGTGTGTTTGACTACCCTAGGAAATAAGATACTGTATTACATTACTATGACACAATTAGTATCAACTATCTGCAATGACTCCTAACAATCAGAATGTGACTCCTGGATTTGACAACTTTGGCGTCAACTGACTCCTAATATGGAATTGCTAATGAGAGTTCTGTACTGTTAGCCTTCTTTCTTTCCTTATAAATTCTACCTGATAGATTACAATAATTATTTGTGAAATCATAAATATCAATATGTTCATTTGACTCCCTAGAAAAGGTCCTTCTTGTAGAAAAGGGCTCTAATGGTAAGAAGTGCCCATATCTTAATCCCTGTGGCAAGAAATTTCTGGTTGGAACACTGTGGAAGTTAATAACTCAACATACGTCTTTTGTTTTGAAATCATACAGAGAATAAGGAGTTAACATTGTTCTACAAACTTGTTTTGAGTAAAGGGGACTGCATTAGTTACAACCCAGCAAAATACTTATTTTTGGTACATATTTTTTGTTGAGAAGGCATGAGAGCTAGTAAAAAACAAAAATATGCATGCCTTAAATTCTTCATACAAACTTGTCTCTACTGTAGCTTTATTGGAGAACACAAAGATGATGCTAAATATGTAGAAGAAATAGTCAGGAATTCCTTACTTGTGATGATGGACAGGCAGCCTAGGGTGATAAAGGAGCATAGCGGAATTGCTGCCCATGGCTTCTGACGATATTAGAGTGACTTTAGCAAACCATCACAATACACAAAGTAAAGGATCACGTGTGAAACTATTTTGTTGGACACCTAACATACATTTGTATGCCAAGCAGCGTAGGGTAAAATACAAAAGTGTAGAGTAAATTACCATCTTAACAGAAGCTTTACAGCTTTACTTGGCAGCTATGGTGCCAAGTGGAATTGGCCACCATTCCTATTTTTGCTGATTCCTGTGCCCCATTTGTGGGTATACTCTAAAACCCCATTACTTAAAATATTTACCTGCTACTTCAATTATATTGCACGCCCTGTGTTTCTAAACTGTAATTATTCTTTTCAATAAACACTGAAAAATGCAAATATTAGCTCATTTGGTGCATACTGAAGTATGACATGAATGCAACATTTTAAAGGAATTTAATATATTCATAATTGTTGTGATGTAAGAAGCAAGTACTATTCACAATAAATGATGAATCAATAAGCTGGTCCCCCTAAAAGTGAGAAGAACCCATTAAATTGACAAACGGGTCTGTATGGGACTAACTATTTAATTGGGGGAGAGGGCAGCTGGAATTTTTGTTTTTTTTTTAAATCTGGCTCTCAAATAGAATGATATAAATATCTTTACTCTGATTTCTTACACGCAAAAAATATTACTGCCAGTATTTGACTTGAAAAAAATAATGATCTTCGATAAATGAAAAAAAATATCCAGGCTTAAAAGAAAATCCCGAAAATGAAATGGTCGCTCTCTATAAGGGGTCCTTTTCTTAGAAAGCTGGGAACAAACAAAACTGATAGTATCAGTGATACAGACTGAAAATACCAGTAACTCAGAAAATAGTTAAGACCTTGCAAACTTTGCTCGGTTCAGCGTGCAAACCTATATATGTGGTCTATGACAGCCGAATTGCGGTACCGTAATAGTATCGGTCTAAGAGAAGCCGAGACTTCATCAAGAAGCAGCAAATAAGTCATCATCTTCATAATAAATATGAAACATATGCAGAAGTTGTCATGAAACTGACACAGATATATCAACAAAATGACAACATAATTTGTTACATTTGGAATACAATCAGACAATGCTTGCCATCAAACAGTGGAAAAGTACGAGAACTTTCTGATTGTCTATATGTTTGTGGGGTGAATTTATACAATTCTCTCCGCTTTGATTGAAAAACAAAATGCAATTTTGTTGTTTGTATATGGATAAGTAGCCATAAATGTGATATTAAAATATTTCAGACTGCATATATTATAGATCATTTAAGGTATCATAATATCACGTCGTCGGTAGTCTGAACTTTATATAACTGCACTGTATCTGTGGGCAGAACGCTAATAAATTTCATCCTTGTGGGAAGAATGCTATGTATAACATTTCGTATTCTTTATTCAAAGTTCAAATCTGCCAACAATATTTATATTTCTGCCCGCTAAGTAAAATATGAATAGGGTTAATAAATAAGTACATATAGTGAATTTGAACATATATATATATAGTTATTATATGAGAAAATAAACTTATATATATATCTTTTGATTTGAAAATAAAATAAAATGACTGGCTTCCTGTAACCCCACTTTCGGGAATTTTGTTGTTTGTATATGGATAAGTGGCCATACATGTGATATTAAAATATTTCAGACTGCATATATTATAGACCATTTAAGGTATCACAATATCACGTCGTCGGTAGTCTGAACGTTATATAACTGCACTGTATCTGTGGGCAGAACGCTAATAAATTTCATCCTTGTGAGAAGAATGCTATGTATAACATTTCGTATTCTGTATTCAAAGTTCAAATCTGCCCACAATATTTATATATCTGCCCGCTAAGTAAAATATGAATAGGGTTAATAAATAAGTATATATAGTGAATTTGAACATACATATAGCTATTATATGAGTAAATATATATGTATATATATATATATATATATATATATATATATCTTTTGATTTGAAATTGAAATTTGATGACTGCCTTCCCGTAACCCCACTTTCGAGATGAAATCCCGCAACCCACGTAAAACTAGTATATATATATATATATATATATATATATATATATATATATATATATATATATATATATATATATATATATATATATATATATATATATATCAGTATACAGTACATTCTGGATTAGTACTGTTTCTTAAACTTTAGGAATTATACAGCTCCGTGGAATTATCGGAAACATTTCTAGAACTTATTTTATTCCATATTCACAAGGACTATTTGGAATTTATAAGACTTGCATATACTTGATTCTTAATAGCATATCAGTACAGCAAAGGTTTCATTCGGAACCTACTTCATTTGGAATATTTGGATTAACTTCCGGATCAGTGAACTTTAGAACAATTTAGGACTTTTAAGGATATTCTATACTGTAAGTTATTTTTAATTCTTTCACTTTGATTGTTTGTTTAAATATTTTAATATTTTAGAAATTAAATATTTGTTTCAAAATTTTGAAAGCTTTTTGGAGTGTTTTCTTTTGTTACATTACCCCTAGTCGTAACAGAAGAAATTAGGGAGCTCGTCTTGGGATTCGAAATTTTAATAATTTCGGGATCCCAATTTGAGTATTTTGGATTTAAATTTAATTAAATATTTTCGAGGTTTAAATATTTAAGAGATTTTGATACTTCGGAAAGTTTTCCTTTTGGGGTTTGAATTTCATTGTTTGATATTTTAGTGGTCTTTTTTGATTTCCCTATTAAGAAATAAAGAGAAACAAACAGGCTTTCATAATGAAAGGAAAGTTTCGGCAAGTTATTTCTGCCCACTGATCCACCAGTGTCCTACTAATTTGTTTCCTCTTGCGATGGTGCATGACGAGGTGGCTTTTTATTCTGTGTACCGCCAGCCACGCCATTACACTTGTCGCCGTAGGCTACGTGCTACTTAGAGTCAGGCGATGTGTGAACCATAACTGAAACTTCATATGAGCCATGCCAAAAGCTGTGAGTGATCTTGATATTGAGGAGATAACATATGTGTTCGCAGCCAAACCCGAAGACACGACGCGTGACCGCCTGTCTAAAGCGGCAAAATAATGCATAGACCGCCTCAAAGTTTTGAGGGTTTAAAGGCGATGCGCGATGAAGAGGTTGAAAAACCCTATGAGAAAAAAGTACAAATGGCACATATCCTAAGATCATTACATTCCCCACGCCTCCGGAAAAAATTACTCGACCTCGAGAGATCGCAAATGTCATTGTGGTCATAAATCACCATTGATTACTCTCCGAAACAACCACAACCCGATTCGTGATTCCCAAGCATGATTGCAGATTTGACTCAAACTCAGTGGATCTGAACACCTATATCCGCCACTCTCTAACAAACTCAAGATAAAGCATAATCATTTATCGCCTAAAAATGAAATACATATAAACAATGAATAATAGCTACATAATGTTCACCCAAACATAACACTGCTTTCACTGGCTATCAACGCTGCAAACTCTTGTATGTTAATATCAGGTTGCAAGTCTATTCAAACAAATCAGTATCTTCTCAAGCGAGCTCATTAAAAGACAAGAGAAAAGACGACAGTCACGTCAGAGCAACTCCGATCTCTTATTAGCTTATCGACATGTCTGCATAAGTAAACTGAAGCAGAATGAGAGCTTCTCCCTGCTGCTAGAACGGCTATACCTTTAATATCTCCCGTACAACATGCAGCCCACTAACAACTGGTCAAACTGGTCAACTGGTCAAACACGCAGGCACCTCTTACTACCACGAAGAAGATACTGCCAGAAGAGGTATATCGACTCTTATTAGCTGCCCGACAGTTTTCCACATACACCGTCGCACAATGTCAACTTCCTACTGTTAACAAGCCTCCGAAATCACATCTTCTCCAGCAGCCACATGTCGACGCAACACGTCGACAAAGTACTCTGGTGTGTCCAAACTACTCAGCACAGAAACAACACTCCGTCGGTTTTAGACTATGTGAGGTACACTGCTGCTCATATGTATAAACTCATGCTGTTATGACAGCTAAGAATCTTCCTCAGGTATTTTCCTCAGTATCCACATGATCAACAGCTATAATGTCACTCCTGAAGGTGTTTCCAAACGAGAGCATCGCACGCTTGCGGCTATCCAAGGCGAACCATTCGTCATTATGCGACCGAACCAAGAAACCTTTCTCCTGAGGGCACAGTCCGAACAGTATCAAATAGATGATTACAAATAATCAGTGATATGCAATATCACTACTCTCATAGCACAAACAATCCAGTTCTAAATATGATATTGCGATGGTCCCTCTATATATGCTTCTAATTGATTGTCGCGTTCTGTGAGCAGTCTTTCATAGATTCCCCAATAGACAATGATCTTTGCAAGCTGATTCTTCTTTCAATCAATGATGAAATCCTAGTAGATTATTACTGATGCTAAGCTGGTACACAACATTTTTTAAGTACACTGTTGGAAAAGCTTCTGAGCAAACAAGACTCCAACAGGTCAAAAACGCAGACTCACCCGGCTTACCACGACGAACACTCGGGTACAGAGATCGCGCTTTCTACAGGACAATAAATCTCTACCAAAAGCGAAAAAGTCGCTCAGGACCGGCGGAGCTCAACACTAAAAAGCGCCAAAATCTATCGTCGCCATCAGACCATATTAGCTGACACTGCATCGGATTCCTCATAAACCAGTTCTAATCTACATACATTTTGCTCAAAGCAGCAAACAAATGACTTCTAACCAATACTTCTGGATTCTGGATGTTAATACTGCACATGATTAATCCCAAACTATTTACCAACATCAAAAGAGGCATCTGCCTTCACATACGAATGTTAGAGTCAAATAATCATAATTAAAACATGTACACAAACCGCACTGCACGAAGCTATCTGAGTTATTCGTGCGCCTTTGTCTATTCAATCCTTTTTTACAACCAAACAATTCAACAGTCACGGGGACACAACCGTTGCCCACCTTTCTGCTTAGTGATCAATAGTGAGAGTTTGTGTGTGTGTGTGCGTGCGGGGGGAGGGTCTGTCAGCAGGTTCTTCTTTTGTAAATCAAACGCACTAAAGTATAAATTCATGAGTTCCGAATGGCAAGAACTCATTACAAGATCATTTTGGTCATTTGAGTTCACCTGTGAGAGATTATCAGGTTTACATCACTTCTTTTCTAACGGAAAATGCATTTCAGCTGACCTCGTGTCTCTTCAACCCAACCCCCACAAAAAAAAAAAAAAAAATCCAAACGTTTCTCACTTACGCACTTTTAGGCAATCTGTAGCGCCATCCATGCATAAATATATTATTATTCACACTCAGTTGGATGCTACATTTAACAACACAGGCTCATAAAGAACTATATCTGCTCACCGAAATCAAAACAAAGAAATAGGTCTTCTTGCATGCGATAAATGTTGCGAGGCGAGAGGCGAACTTCCAAGAAAGCATTTAACTTCCTAGAAGACGCGTTTTCCTTCCAGTTGCCATGTCAAATAGCCCGACTTTTTAAAAAAAAAAAAAAAAATATCTCAAAAATAAGTCTTACATAGCTACCCAAAATCGCACCACTGCCACCAGAAGCAAGGGATATCATACCGAGCGAATCAAATAAGTCCGTGAGCGTGGCTTGATAGTCCATGTTTTCCCCTATTTCCAAGGACCTCAAAACAACAGTCCTTGTCAACTGAACGGTTCTTAAATACCACCAATAATTGTCCTCCAATCACCTAATGACCACATATCACAAAACTATCATTTCACACTTGCATGTTTTTTCTTTTTTCACATTTGTATGTTTCCTTAGTAAGCTTGTTCAAGCCGAATATTAGTACTTCACGCCATGCAATGCCAAACACCCAATACAATCAATTAGTCCTATCTCAAATTACTAAACACGTATACATACAAATATCCAGATAATTCCCTATCTTAAGAACTTAGAAAGGGTCCATTTTACGAAACTAATTCATGATGTCGTAAAGTCTCGGGAAAACTGAACATTATGACGTCTGCGCCTAGAAATTGCTTAATTACTCGGATTGAGAAATATCTTCCCGACACTGACTCCCCATAATCAAACATATAATCACTAAAATCTAACAAAGCTCTAAACTGAGACATAAATACAAATATCACATACCCTAGGTTTATTATATTCTAATTACTCGGGTTGAAAAATATCTTCCCAACACCGACTCCCATAATTAACAAATAAGCACTAAAATCTAACTAAGCTGTCAACATAGTCTGTGTGTTTGTGTATGTGTGTGTGTGTTTACATGTTCAGTAAAACATCGATTACGCGGATGACATTTCTCCGTCTCTCTGATCATTTGTACGAGCAAATTGCCCCAACACACACAACTTTTTTTCGTATAAATGTAACATGTAATACTTTTGTCAGTTACTTCAACAACCAATTATCCGGACAGAATCTATATATCCCGATAACAAAATTGTTGTTTGGATGACTGATGAATTAAACATTATTCTATTTCGGTATACTGGTGAAACTCCACATATGCAGATTGTTTGTGGATAAACGACGTTTTAGTATATTTAGTGTAAGTGTAATGTTATAATTTTCACCATACATAATCAGGCGTAATCAACCAGTGACATAATTCAATCTGCTCTTCAAACTAAAATCCTCTATCAGCAAACGACACTTGCATTAAGTTCTTGAACTTGCCGCGATGTACTAACATTCAAAATTGTGTTTGATGTAGAGTGTACTATATAGAGGATCTGAAATAGGTAATGATTTAGTATTATATAACGAAACGAGTTGAACAATTTCCCGCTTTGAGATTCCGTTTATCACATATTTTTCATTTTGAGGGAAATAATCTAGATATAAAGAAGAACACATGATTTTTGGCGTTTCGTTTATTTCTAGCTCAGACGCTGCATCTTTCTATTCTTGCGCTTAAAAAATTGTCTGAATCGCGAGTTAAGGCAATATTGCACAATTCTGTGACAAATAACAGTTGGAATAATAGTTTGTTTAGAAATTACAATTCAATAGCAACTATCAACCGAATCAATACAGCATTTGAGACGGACAACATAATTTTGCTTTTAAAACTGGATTTCCAGTGGAACTTCCTGTGTGATGTCATACATTTCATTCACTCAGGTCAGTAGGCGCCATATACATGGATTTTAATGAGGTTAATGAGGCTGTCTACAACGTTTCCGCCAATAAGAGTATTCATTCCACCATGGACATTCACTATATTGTACATGTCAGAATACATATCAGATTCACATAAAGTGATGTGTTATCGTGTTTATATATCAAAAATAATAAACATCAAATACAGTATGTCAAATGTACCAAATAGTTGTATGTGTCAGTTATGTCATTTTGATTTTGATTAAGCTTTTGGTACGATTAACCGCTGATGCAATTTACTCCATATAGTACGGCAAATATTTAATATCCTTCTATAATAGTCAGTTCTATGCTGATACGTATCACATCTAGAGTCAAGTGTGTTTACTTTCCCACTGAAAATTATTCTGAGACAGCCAGAATGCATTTATTTTGCTTGTTATCCACAAACAGAACCAGAATATTGTATATATAGTAACTTAAACATACATGCATGAGTGGAACCACTGTAAGGCTGTTGCTCTCTATAGAACGCACAGTACTAATTCAGCTCCCATAGTAAAACCCTCGAAACAACATGGTATTAAAAATTCAATAACTTTAAATGTGTGAATGCTCATGATCTAACCTACTTTTCTCAGCATAAACATATCCTTGATGCAAGCTTCTGTGTACAGAAAGCCATGTGAGCCGCGGAATTTCATTGATCTACATGTGTGCTAATTTCAGTATTGAGTTTGCTAAAGTCAAGTTTGTAAAAGGACTGAAATTCCATGAATAAAACATTGTCTGTATTTTTCTGAATTACAAATAGGATAAGCTATCAAAAGATTATTTCTACTGGTTCCCATTATATTATATAATTAGTACCGTGAGTCCTGAATCCCCCCCCCCTCTCTCTCTCTCTCTCTCTCTCTCTCTCTCTCTCTCTTACTCTTTCTCTCTCTGGTGGTAATCGCGTGTGCGGTAGCTCGTGCTCAGAGTGTTTGTACACTGACAAGCTAATATCGGAGTAAAATTCAAATTGTAAAAAACAGATGTGAATACTGCCACACGTATCACACGTACCAGACGTAGTTACATTGTTTGGTGACGACCAAATACGTTTGAGGTATCTTATTTTTCTATATTTCAACACTTACAAACACAAATCCGCCCTTCCACTCTGTACTACATGGCGAGGAATAATAATGAAAGCAAATTAGCCAGGTTTATAGCATCCCTGTGGGTATTAAAGCCAGACCATGACGTTACTCACTGTCAAAAATGTGGTCAACAGTATACCGACCTCCTTCAGCATGTGGTCACATCATGTATATTATCAAGACAAATTGCCAACGACTTTCACTGGTACGTGTTGGACAAGTTTGGAGTTGATTTACACATAGAATTTACCCAAAGTAACGACGAATCACAGTTGCTAAAACTGTTAAGAACTGACATTGAAAGAAGACTTGACAAAACACGATTTCACCAGTTTCAGATCTGTTCATTCCAATTTCTCGTCCTTGTATCACGAGTGTACTTCATAGCCTGAAGACCAAACATGTGTCAAAAGCAAACATTCCCAAATCAGCTCCTGTCAAAACTCTCTACCTATATGACCTTACTTTAAAAGCAAAGTCATTATCATTAATGTATCAGTACCGTAATAAAAAGTTTTTTGTTTTGTTTTGTTTTTTTGTTTTTTTTTTCTCCTCTAGATTTATGTACAAAGATAATGTGCCATTTTGTATGTTTGCATGTATTTCCTAACTATTTATATTGTATTTGTTTCCTCCTCATCTGTATTAGTGTAATATGTATCACTGACTTTCTGGAATGTTTTCCGAAATCTTCAATGTAAATTGTTAAATGTATCTCTCTCTCTTCTATTTTCTCTGTTTGTAAATGAACTTTCCTTATAGAGGAAATAAAGATTGATTGATTGATATTATTCCCAAGCTGAAGTTACCTCAAATTACGATATACTGATTTTGCAAATTTTTATATCATTTTTAATATCTTCAACAACAACCATACAATAGGAGTAACTTTTTTGGTCGGGGAATAAAACATTTATCTAAATTAGACAAAAATCATGTATAGTTCAAACAAAACGTAATTTATTGCCATTTGTTTTACCCTTTAATTTACGACTTTAAATTCAAAATTATCAAATCCAATTATTAACCCCTAGAATGAGATGAGTAAGAGCTTGAAATTTTGAACATCTTTTCAGATGATTCGACGAAACTCTAATAATGCATATAAACTATTTTAATTTTCTCCATACCAATAATAGAAACAAATAATAGTCTGAATATAATCCATGCTTACTATCACATGGTAAATTAATCAATAAACATATGTAATTCATACTTGTTGCCGTGTTTAACTCCTGCAACAGCCACATACAATTAATTTTTGAGACAAGAGAGCAAAGACAAGATCAAATATTAAAGCTCTAAAAACAAAATTATATATTCCTGTCAATTATAATTGACAACGAAGATGCAAAACTAGTTTTAGCTAGACTAAGCGTTTTCGATTTTCATGAAGTATTTCTCAAAGGCAATTTAAAAACAGAGATAGGACAAACAATAAACACAAAAGAAAGCTTTGAAATTACAAAAGCTTCGCAAGACTTTGTCTATTGGTAGTATTGGTTGAAAATATTGATGCGATCGGAGTTCGGATCATTTAGGCGCGACATCGAACATTTTCAAAACAATCCTTGTAGTTAAAAACTAGATTTGTTCCTTGTCAGTTTGTTTGTTGCATTTATCTTTATCGATCCTTGACCATGTTGACACACGCAATCTCTTGCTGAATCCGTCCATTTGAAAGGATTGTAATCGACCGTGTGATTTACATAGGGCGAGACTAATTTGCAAATGCAAATTAGTGTTGCATGTTTCAGGCATTCTCATTACAAATAGAATTATTTATAATCAGAATTTTTCTTACAAATTTACATAATTGCCCGAATCTTCCTAATTATTTTAGAGAGATAGAATTTTCTTCTACCTGTTCAGTGTCTAATTGCATATACTTCTTTCATCAAAATACTACCTGGATAGCTGTGATAATAGACTCCCAGCGCCAAGATATATCCTTTGTTGTATCAAGGACAGAAAATAAATGGTATATGTTGTTATTAACAACTATTGTTAAACAGCAACGTTTACTCTAAAAGCATAAAGACTGTTGTATTTTTTTAGGAAACGTACTGTTGATCGCGTTAAGGTCTTGTTGCAATTATAAATTCAAACTACTCGGTAATGTGTTTGCATTGCAGAAACAATTGAACCCATTCATATAGACACATTATTCTTATTAAATCAATCACAATCATGCCCTCTCAGGTTTCTGTTCTTGATTCCGTACATCCATGTTATAATAACGCCAACTTCATTCGAAAAAGGTGAAATGTTTGGTCATTAAAATTGTGTGAGTATCATGTATATGACATTGAATCCGATCATTTAGCGTTTAATACCATAAAATATCTCAACATTAAATTTTTCTAAAACAAATAATATTTTTAGAGGGTTGTTTTTATAAAAATCAAGTAGAATTGTATTGTTTTTCAAAGTTCAGGGGAGCGGGAGGAAGGGAAGGAGTGTTGCCTCTAGAGTCAAGAGGCATCGTTCGTTTTTAGTCACAACCTGATATATTTTTGAGGCCTAGGTCAAGATGAAATTAAAAAGAGAATCGGTTTCTTTTCGTCATAATTCGTGTCACAAACATCCAATATCGACAATTAAAGTAGAAACATGTTCTGGTAAATGCTGAAATTGCCAGTACGAAAGAGGTCGAATCTTCCACCTGGTGAAAGTTACATTCTTCTATGAAAGAAACAATTAACATTGATGGCCAATGACGCGCATTTGGGAACAGAATGACGCATTGCTAAATTTATTAGGAAAGCTTCTGTCCGCAGGGACAATTATTAAATTGTTTCGAAACAGAACATATTGTTAAAGATATCGAAGTTACTACCTGTCTTCCGTTTGTCCCTGTGCTCGAAAATCTTGCTAAATCCTCATACTTTGTGTGCGTATCTCTCTTCGTGTCTCAGACGTGCATTTACAAACTGTTTGGAAGGAAATGTCAGTTTCAACGCATGTGAATTCGTGATGAAAGACGAGACTGAATAAAGACAAAAAGACGGAATCTATCTCCAAATCACAGATGCTATTTTGGAAAGGTAGAGTATGACACTTTTCACTATCCAAGCATGTCTTAACAAAAAAAAAGCATACTCTTCTTTTCAATCGTCGAATACATTCACAAAACTATCGATAAATGTACTACATGTAATAAAACAATGACATAGACTAATAGATGCAAGTATATGATCAACAAATGTCTGCAATTTGAAGACATTCTTCTCAAGTTATTAAACTATACACGCGTATATTTCTAAAATACATCCTAGTGGGCTATGTTTTGTGTGCTTAGTTCTTTTCTGTGCTTGAATTTTGTTGTTCGTGGTAGTTTGTTTGTGTGTATGTGTGAATTGTATCTGGTACATTTATTGCATTTATTATAGCATACATGAGCGATATACCAAATATTTAATCATATGGCAATCTAGAAGATACAGTCATTCCAAATATCTTCTCTATTTTTCTTTTTCATAACAAGAAAACAAAAAAAAACAAATCAGACTTAAACATATTGTCTTAAATCTCGCCCATGACGAAATTGGTGGTTGCTAAAACTTCGACTTTTATATTGTGTTCTGGTATATCGTTTTTAAATGCCATCCTATCCAATTTAGACATGTTATTACAAGACACCAGAGCTGATATGTTCGAACAGTAATAATATTTTGTCTGTATTCTACACTGTCGACGAACAATTATATTAATTTTAGGTTGCAATATATCGCCTCAATTAAGAATGGTATGGTTAAAGAGACCGAACACTACAGGGGGGTGTTAAATGTGTACAAAGCAGCCTGTACGGTTTTAAGCTGGGTAGCGACGAGCATCGCTATTGCATCCCATGGCTAGTAACTGCTAGCATCAGAAGTGATCAACACCGTGGCTTTTAACGGGTTTCGGACGAATGTTAGTGCAGTTTATTGCAATAGTCTTGAAGGAAACTTTGTTTGAAGCAACGTTTTAAAACACTATGACATAATAACATCCGTTCTTAGTAAGCTGAACAGTATCCACAACATAATAAAAACGGAAATAAGTGTTAATGAGATTAATATTGAAGACAATAATTTGACTGTTGCAGAGTACAACAGATGCATCGGATAATAAATACAGAAAGTTAAGGTATTACAGAGCTAAAACAATGGTTTTATTTATAGGAGGGTAAATAACTAAAATGAAAATACATTTTGCAGAAGCTTACTCACAAAACAAACCAAGTGGATAGCACGTTAAATTGTGCAACGTAAGTGGAAAATGTAAAAGTCTAAGCTGTTTGAATTTTAGTTTTAAATTTACGCTACATAAAGGGAATGCTATAATACAATAGAAGGATCACCTAAGATAGAGATCTATCTCAACAGTTCAATTGTAATCTAACCATTTCAGTACATGCACCTAGATACCTCAATATGCAGGTTTTCTTTTGTTTTTCTACTTCATTGATTTCTAATGTATTCACACTTTTTCATATAAAATCTGTACAATTGAAATCTATCTCTTTCGTGGTAACATAAGAAAATAAATATGTTATGTCATTCTAAAATCCCTTCCACAGATCAAAATCATTGTTTAATTGTTTCTCAAAGCCGAAATAGTCACATATTGTAAAACCTCTGTTCAATGAGTCTTGATTTTGGATATTATGACATTCAAATTCTGTTTTTCAGTATCAACATAAGATGATTCTTTGCTTCTTCCTACAAACTCTAAGTAATCAATGAAGTAAATAACTGAGCTGTATAAATTGGCAGGTGCTCATTAATCTTCACAATGGTGAGATGGCAGTATGCCTCACTGGACTAATACCAATAACATCTATCTATAAAACGTGTGCGTTGAAGGACAAGATAGGCACGATACTCCAACATTGTTGGATATAGTACGAACGAATGAAGAATTAACGCATGCATAAACAATTCATAAATATAATAAATTCAAACTGTAAGTCACCAATATTATACTATTACCAAGATATATATTTTTTTTAAAGTCGCGATATGCATCTCTGAACCGCCTTCTGATGCATGCATGCATTTGTGTATTTATTATATAGAATAATTTCTTTTCACCGTATCACCGTATACCGGAGTGAGATCGCGAAAAATTCTTGTCTAGCTTTGCCACCTTATATATTGAACTCGCTCTTGATCCTTAGTCGCTGAAGTATAACGAGCCAAAAATTAGAATCCTATCTTTTGAAACAAAATCACGCAGTATCACGTCTGGAAATAATACAAGGTAAGTTGAAGTTTCAATATTTGGTTAACGATAAATGGTGACTGGGGTCTTCCTTTTTTTTATTTATTTATTTTTGTTTTCTTCTGAAATCCGACATTCTGTATATCTGTATATGATTATTACCTACATACATCGGTTTGAAAAAGATCTGCTGTAAAGTTTAGGATCTTCATGCAGATACAAGTCGACATATCCAGGTATTGTATTTTTGTGTTACGTTCTTAGCCTTATCCGGTAATATGTCAAATACCACATATAAGTCATTCTTCTTCGAACAAAATCAAATCGTAGTTCAAAATAGTGACCCTGTGTTCAGTGTAAATTTAACGAAATATGTATCCGAGGTTTTGCCTAATCGTTCGACCTTCTTTTAAAAGTTTTTCAAATAACTGCCGTCGTTGAAAAATGGGTGTGTTATTAGAAAATATGTATTGATGGAATCTGCGTTTCAGAATTTGTGTTTGTTTACAGGACGACTCAAATGAAGTATTGTGTTCTAGTTAAAACTGGCATGCTATTTTTAACACTTCCAAATCAGACATTTTATTAACTACTGTTACGACTAGGAGTAATGTAACAAAAGAAAAGACTCAAACAAGCTTTCAAGATTTAAGATACAAATCTTTAATTTCCTAAAATATTAAAATATTTCAGCAAGCAATCAAAGTGAAAGAATTAAAATAACTTACAGCATAGAATATCCTTAATAGTCCTAAATTGTTTTAAAGTTCACTGATCCGGAAGTCAATCCAAATATTCCGAATGTAGTATATTCCGAATGAAGTAACCTTCACTTTACTAATGTGTTAATACGAATAAGTTATATCCAAGTCATCCTTGTGAATATGGAATATTACAAGTTCTAGAAAGGTTTCCGATAATTCCACGGAGCTGTATAATGATTAAGTTTGAATAAACAGTACTAATCCAAATTGCACTGTATTAAAATAAATAGATCTCCAAAGCAGAATATCCCACACACAAAATGAACCAAATTCGTGTATGACCTCTCAATTCAATGTAATTTTGAAGAATGCCAGAATGCTACTATTAATTCTATAATATAGTCTTCCACTACGGAGAAACAACATAAAACCCATTTAATCCTTCTAGAAACAATCTTATCCAAACCAATCAGAAATTATGTTATGCGTTACACCGCTTAACGTACCTCAACACTGACATTTTTATCAATAACAAAGTATTTACTTTACAAATGAATCATAGAATCTAGGTCAAAAGTTCAACCTCACGCGCTCTAAAACCAAGTTATATGACTAAGGCCTCGAAATATTGATCCAATTTACCGTATATGTACTCACGTCAAGACGACAGCTGTTAGACCAAGAACAGCGATCATAAGCTAATAAACTATACCATTATTAAAAGTAAAATGATATATAATTCCGAAACACTACAAACAAGTAAATGATTTTTTTCTTACGTTCTCATTTGATATGATGGTTTTGGTTCCTGTTGAAAGTCGTCGACTCTAGGACGAGAATCATCTTTTCATGCCACAAAGGACTAATAAGATTACTCGGAATGTGTCCACCAAAAAAAAAAAAAAAATATATATATATATATATATATATATATATATAAATATATATGCGTGTGTGTGTGTGTGTGTGTGTTGTGTACGACCAAAATAATCTTCTTACATAATAACAAATCGTTATAGGTCTTCCTATGTATTGTTCAAGAGAGTCAATTGATGTGGAAACGTATGCACAAGTATGAAAAAAGGAGAGTAGAGCACGCATAATTGATTCAACTATAAATAATCAAATTCGTAACGTTTTAAGCATTCTTTTATATAAAGGAGATAATAATAATAATAATAACAATAATAACAATAATAATAATAATAATAATAATAATAATAATAATAATAATAATAATAATAATAATAATGATGATGATAATAATAATAATAATAATAATAATAATAATAATAATAATAATAATAGTGAGGGCTTAGTACAAAGCTTGATCTTTAGAAGCTCTAAGCGCTTTACAATATAATTTAACACGTAGAGACATATATATGGACACGATTACAAAAACAAACACTGTGAATTACAAACAAAAACATGCTGAAAATAATTAAGGTAAGGAAACATCGTTAAGTCTTAAGTATCTTCTTGCAGTCAAAATAGGTGAGTTTTAAGAGCACTCTTGAACGAGTTCACAGTGTCATTGTGTATAAGTTCAAGAGGCAATTCATTCCAGGTAGCTGGGTCCTGATATACAAAAAGAACGTTGTCCATAGGACTTTGTTTTGATATTGGGAATACTGAGCATACGGGTTTCGAAAGAGAAGCGTCAGAATCTAGAAGGTTGCACACGTGGGTGAGGTCAGATGGGTATGTTGGACTGGAGGCAGTCAACAAAAGGTAGCATAGAGAACATATTTTGTGTTTGATTCTAGAGCAAATGGGTAACCAGTGGATGGTACAGAGCAGCGAGGAGGTGTGTTTGGTTCTTGATACTCTAATGATGAGCCGAGAAGCTGTGTTTTTAACTTTTTGAAGTTTCTGTAGTAGATGTTGAGCCGAACCAGATAGAAGATAATTACAATAGTCCAGTCTAGAGAGTACTAGAGGAACACACACAAGTGTTTTAGTGGGATAAACAGAAAGCAAATTGCGAACGGAGCTGATACGTCTCAGCTACAGATATGCAACCTTGCATATGTTCATGACATATTGGTGTAATGAGAGAGTACTGTCGAGAGTGACACTTAGCTTTCGTAATGGTTGTGTGCATTTAATGTTCTTGTTGCTGATACTTATTGTTTGAGGTAAAGGATGGAAATGAGAAAGTCTTTATGTGGTGATCAGAATGGCTTCAATTTATTTTCTCATCATTTCTCTGCAGCTTGTTACATGTCATCCATGATTTCACATCGTAAATGCACGTATCTATGCCTTGGACAGTAGCATCAACTTCATCTTTTTAACGTGTACGCAACTTTCAAAGCATCACGACAATTCCTAACATTCCACAGACTTTTCAGACGTCTTTTTTCTCATCAACTATTGTTTTTTGGAACTCTTTCCGTGACAATATCTTAAATGCTTCTAATCCACTTCTGTGAAAGAATAAAACAACGTTTATCTGATCCAGTAAGTGGGACAACCACCGTAGTATCATATTGACACCCTAAACCTACATATCCATCTATCTATCTATCTATCTATCTATCTATCTATCTATCTATCTATCTATCTATCTATCTATCTATCTATCTATATATATATATATATATATGTGTGTGTGTGTGTGTGTGTGTGTTTGTGTGTGTGTTTGTGTGTGTTTGTGGATTTTAGTGTTCATCTCCGCATTAGAGACGTGATCTAAGTATGAGATTGAGATTCTTCTCTCTAATTCTGCTGTTAGAGTCGATGTCTCACAATGCAATCGGAATATTGACAGGACGAGGGAGCGCATAAGCTTAATCTTGGAACCAAGCGTGATGTTGCTGTCTTTCCAAATAGGCTTCAGCCTAGCCAGAGCAGCTGCTGTCTGCGCAATCCTGGAAAGAACCTCAGGTTTTGAACCTTCATCATCGGCAATAGCACCTAGGTACTTGAAGCTTGTTACTGTGCCCAGCTTCTGTCCATTCACTCTTATTTCCTTTTGGATGCCACTCGGGTTGTTTGTCATTAGGTTTGTCTTTTCAGCGTTTGTCTCCATCCCATATCTTAGTAATGTTTGATTGAGACGGTTCACTCAGGTTTCCATTTCTTCTTAATCTCCTGCTAAGCCATCGATATCATCGGCGAAGCGCAGGTTGGTGATTGTTCTGCCTCCAACACTGACACTGCCCTCATGGTCTTCCATGGCGTTGGATATGATACTTTCCAGGTAAATGTTGAAGAGAGTGGGTGCGAGAAGGCACCCCTGTCTGACTCTGACTGTGGTTCTGAACCAGTCTCCTATGTTGCCATTGACGAGAACTGTACTATTCGCCTTGTCATACAGGGTTGCTATAGTGCGGATAAGTTTTACATTTATGTTGTATATCCACATGGTGGCCCACAAGGCTGCATGCCATACCTTGTCGAAAGCCTTCGTAAAGTCAATGAAGACATGATAGAGGTTATGTTGATGCTGGAAATATTTTTCACTGAGGATTCTAAGATTGAAGATCTGTTCTGTAGTGCTACGTCCTGCTCTGAAACCTGCCTGTTCTTCAGCAATGATGTGCTCTGCTTGGGGTTTCAGTCTGTTGAGGATGATCTTAAGCATAACCTTGCTTGGGTGACTGATGAGACTGATTGTTCGGTAGTTCTGGCACAGTTGCAGATTCCCTTTTTTATGAAGAGTCACGATCAGAGACTGGGTCCATGGGGTGGGCCATTCTCCTGTTTACCATATTTGGTTGCAGATTGTTGTGAGGACATATATCATGGAAGTTCTTCCTGCTTGGACAAGTTCTGCTGGTATATTGTCTACCCCAGCTGACTTCCCCTTCTTTATTTCCTTTACTGCAGCCTCTACTTCGTCCCTGAGGATCGGGTGATCAACGTCTGTTGTGGTCAGTGGTACGTTTAGCACAGCTGGGTCTCCAGAAGTCTCCTGGATGTAAAGCTCTGAACAGTATTCCGTTCATCTGTTATTAATGTCTTGGTTTTCTGTCAGACTCTTACCAGCCTTGTCCTGAATCGTAGTAGATCTCCCCTGTTTCTCTGTTGTCATGTCTTTCACCAACTGGTATGCGCTTTTACTGTCATTCTGGTTCAGGCTTTTCTCGACTTTCTTTTGCGTTATTTATGCTCTTCTTAGTCCTCTTGTTATTCTCAGTGTATTGTTTTGCTCATTATGGTCTCCTCGCTTACTCCTCAGTTTTCTCCTCACATCGCAGAGGTCGAGGATATCTGCTGTGACCCAATGCTTCTTTATTATACGATGCTTGCCAAGGATCTCGCCGGCTGTGTCTATTACTGCCATGTTGAAGGTGATGATCAAGGAGTCTAGGTTTATTTCTTCCTGTCCCAGAATTGTGAGTGGTGCAAATTTGCCGCCTATTGAGGCTTCAAATGCTTGTTCCACGCTTGGATCTTTAAATTTTTCAAGGTCGAACCTGATCCTAGCTTATCATGGCTTATTGGTCTTCCGCAGACGAAGTTTGATAGTCATCATCAGCAAGTTATGGTCGTTTCCTATATCAGCTCCTGGGAAGTTAAGTGTTCTGGCAATGTTTACGCTAGACCAGAAGCGCTTTCTCACAAAGATGTAGTCAATCTGGTTGTGATGTTTTCTGTCTGGGCTGTGCCAAGTCCATCTTCTGGATAGTCTGTGGGGGCCAAGGGTGTTCGTTAGTACTAGGTTATTGTATGTGGCGAAGTCCAGGAGCTTGAGTCCTCTCTCATTGATCTGCTTATTACAGTATGGATCACAGACTTCTCGCCAGTCTGCTTGTGCGTCTTCTCCTACCTTAGCATTCCAGTCTCCTTGAATAACCAGAATATTTTTCTTGGGTGTCTGGTCTATGAGAGTTTGAAGCTGGTCGTAGAACTGAATTCTACTAAGAAAATATTAATATTTCTGCTCATTTATTTATATATTTTTTTTTTGTTTTTGTTTTTTATCCTGCAACACGGGATTTGCAATATAATGCAACGGTTTTATATATAATAGTACGTATAATCCTATTATAGCTTAAGAAAATATATACACTGAACAATAATGCAAATTAAATATTAGTTTGAATGACGTATCTAGTGCATAGCGAATCTAACATAAGGAATCTCTCTCTCTATCTCTCTCTCTCTCTCTCTCTCTCTCTCTATATATATATATATATATATATATATATATATATATATATCTTTCTCTGCGCAGAAACGCAAAATATTTGATTTGGTGCGAGATCCTTTAGCCTTTTTGAACGCAATCTTCAGTGCAAATTCCGATTTTTAATACGTAGATATTATTCCTCTTCATAGTTTAGATTGTCGTCTATTTGCAATATGTTTTCCCACGTTACTATAGACTAGTCAATAAAGCCTCTCTTTTAGTGATTTCATTTCATCTATCAACAGCGAAAGACATATTCACTGTCCATGGATATTTGTTTGTTAGATTTACTTGATAGGTAATTTTTCTTAGGCCGTCGTGATATAAGTACCTGCACAAATCTATCAGCATAGAAACTGTATTTCACAACAAAAAATGAAGTAAAAGCTTAATGTATTCAAACACAAACAAGGTTATTGAACTTGATATAATTAATAAACAACTTCCGACAAGAGTTAATATTCAGAAATTGATGTACTGATTTATACGTAGAAACCAAACTGATAAGACACTTGTAGTTTAAAAGCAACTGGAAAATCTATATTGACAGAAAATTCTTGCACATATAGATACTGACAAACCCCTCAAAACTTAAATCAGGTTTTTCCAAATCAAACCAGGTGTTGATTACGAGGCTGAAAAGATGGATACCAATAACCCGATAGATTCAAACTGTACACCTGTGCGCATTATAGACAGTTTTGTGTTGTGCAACACAAATTATATTTACTGTTAATATACCGGTGTAATTTATTACACTTTGGCACACAAAGAACATTAGCGATTCATTCGTTTGTTTAACCCATAGACTATTTTGATATTGTGATGGAACAACCAAATAATATAATTTATGCTCATATAATATTGAGACGATTCTTGACATTTCAGTTTATTTTATGAAATCATACCATATTAACATATTTAATATAAGTGGGCATCAGTGACAAAATTAGAGGGCGCGACCTTTTCAATATATAGGCTGTCTTCGAGTATTTGCAAACAGGACAAGTAGTAATGACAAAATCTACTGTCATCAACATCCTTTCTTGATAACATTGTATAGGATATAAGAAACTACTTATTTATTCCCTCCATCCACACTAATCCCTCTTTCGCACGCTTAAAAGCTAACGGTGATTTCTTAGAACCACAGTCGTGTCAACGAGTGTATGTGTGTGTGGTTCTTTTTCTTTATAATAGCAATTACACGGGGGAAGGGGAGGGAAAGGGATATTTACATTATATAATTTATCATTGCTTTTCTTTCTTAAGTTTGAACATTTGTCGGAATTTGGAATAAGAACCTTTACCTTTAATAACTGATCTATGAACTTGTATTTACGGCGCTTTGGTAAGGGCGTTCATATGTGTGTATATGTCATGGTTGTTTGCAAAAGTGCGTTTCAGGGAGCTTAGGTGAGTGCGTTTAAATGTTTTTCTCAGTATGCATTTTGCATGGTTATTTGTATGTGTTTGAGTATGCACGTGTGAGGGGTATATTATATCTGAATTTCGTTGGCTAAATATTAGTATGACATATATAATCAAAGGGATAAACTAGTCTTAAGCATATGGTATTCGAGAAGTGAAAAACGAGTTCAAAGATTTTCTTTTTGAAATCATTAACTTATAGAAATTTTCAAAGCTTAATGCTTAGATGTCAGCTCTGAAATTAATCGCAAAATGTTCTTAGCGAAACAATATTAGCATTGTCAATTACATGACAAAATTGAAATCATTATTTTATATATTCTGCTATTAGACCCTTCAATATTTACACAATGGAAAATACATCCAAATATTCGTGTCCAATGTGTACTGACATTGCTAGGTATAACTTACCTCAGAAAAACGAATGCCATACATATCTATTTACAGATCAGCAAATTTTTTTAATTAAATGTTTTAAAAAATGAATGATTTAGCCATTTTATGTCAAAATACGAATATTGTAGACCCTAAAGTCACAAAGAAGGCAAAGGAGGTATTAGTGATTAATTATACGTAAGTATTTATCTTGAAAAGTACCGTAAAACGTTGCTTATCAGGACGAAATTTATGAGACTCATCGATCATATGAGCAACACTCTTTGCCCGGAACACGCGATTAATCTTTATAAATTCGTGATTTACTCTGGAAAAAATCATATATCCTGATAACCAATTAGCGTCCAGAAATTTTATAAATTAATAACGCGTGTATTGGTGAAAACGGGAAAAAATCCATATCTCTGGATTATGTTCGGACAATCGACGTTTTGCTTTACTTAGCGTAAGTGTAATCTTATAGTTCTCAGCCATATATAACCACGCTTGGTCTGAAAGGTTTATATAAATAAATTTAATTTGCTTTCCAATGAGTATTCGTTATGAATTGATTCTGCTTAACGAAAGCTGTTCTCCTTAAAATTCTACCAGTCAAAAAGCATGTGCCAAATTATGGTAAATACGGTAGTATTATGTGTAATGTTAAGCAACAGTCAATGCATAGACACTGATTAAATTCAATAAGTAATATTCATTACGCATAGCCATCTGTTTTGACGGAGAATTCCTCTAAAGTGTGTGAACTCCATGTAGTTACAAGTCGACTCAACAAGGTAATTAATATCTGCCTATCGGTCGTAGCTTTTTAGATAATTTGTTTTTAAATATTACGAAAGGTTTCGTTCTTTATTAAATATAATTGGATAGATCTTGAAAGAATGGACTAGGATTCTGTTCAATATTAGCAGACGCAGCATGCAGTTTTCCTTGTCTTTCTACCAACAATACTAATATATCAAATGTGGCGCCCTCTTGAAAGGGGAGCGGAATATTTATTTAAAAAAATATCAGAGAATTTAAACTCGCTCCATTTATCAAATACTTTAACTCTTGCCATGCTGAAGTAACTGCCAATTACGATATACTGATTTTGCAAATCTTTATACAATGTTTAATATCTTCAACAACAAACAATTAGGAGTATCTTTAAACATTTATCTAAGTTAGGCAACAATCCTGTATCATTCATTCTAAGAATAATTTATTGCAGTTGTATTACTTTTTATTTTGCGTAATTTTAATTTAAAATTATCAAATAACATTGTCAACCACTAAACAGAGATGAGCAAGAGTTAGACAAATAATACTATTACTATGTGGAGATAACACTATCTCTACAAATGTTCACGTCAAGGAAACTAATATCCACCAATATGTGGAATATTCGTCTTGTCATCCCAGGTCATGTAAAAACGGTATACCTTATAGTCAGGCGAAAAGATACCGACGTCTCATTTCAGACGATTTTCAATTACAAAATTCTTTGAATGAATTAAAAACATATTTCCAAAGCAGGAATTATCCTATACATGTAATATAATCTGCTTTGAGTAAAGTCTGTATTCTTACCCAAAATGATGCTTTAAATAAAGCAGAATGTACGAAAGAGAAAAATATAATTCCTTTCATAATACAATATAATCCTTCATTGCCAAATATAGGCCTTACAATTAATAAATATTGGAGTCTCCTCAACTTATCATATAAAAACAGCGTCAAAAACACTTTACAAGAGCAAGCCAATTATTGCTTATAGAAGACCTAAGAATTTACAAGATCTTTTGATCAGAACTAAACCGACAGAAAATTTTAAAATAGGTTTTTCATCATCTAAATGCAACAGACGTCGGTGCTCTCAATGTGCAAATATTAGAGAAAGTACCTATTTTAGTAGCTCCAATACAAAAGATTTGTTTTCTCTATGTTATAACACTGAATGTATATCAACTGATGTAATTTATTTGATAACCTGTAAAAAATATATCATGCAATATGTTGGACAAACACTTCAACAAGTTTCTAAGAGAATGAATAATCACCGCTTTCATATAAAAAATTGTATGGATCCTCAGTTCTCCTCTAATGTTTCAATACATTTTAATACAAATAATCACTCTTTACGTGATTTTTCTTTCATGCCAATCGATATTGTGCACGGAGAAATGAACAGACTCATTAAAGAAAGTTACTGGATTAATCGGTTAGATACTCTGTATCCCAATGGCCTTAATACTAAGGCATTATACAAAATTGTATAAATTTTTAGTGGAGAAATTGATATGTTGTATACATGTGTATATGTATATGTATATATGTGTGTGTGTATATATATATATGTGTGTATACATATATATGTGTGTATGTGTATATGTATATACGTATGTATATATATGTGTATGTATGTATATATATATATATATATGTGTATGTGTGTAATTATGTGTATGTATGTGTGTGTATATATATATATGAATATATATATATATATATTAGTTGTATAAATATGTAGTTATATGTATGACTGTTTGTCTCTACATTATAATTCCACTATCAGTCTTCATTTGAGACTCATGTATCGTTCTGATCCCGTTATACATATGATAATTTTATGATAAAACATATCATTTATGACGTTATGTCAATGACGTAATTGTTTATACATATATAGACGTCATCCGTTTCTTTCAAAAACATTTTGTGCCTGAAGAAGCTTACAGTAAATGCGAAACTAGTCGCACAAATTTATCGGCGTTTGAGTTGTTTCTTTATTTCAACTATCTCTCTCTCTCTCTCTCTCTCTCTCTCTCTCTATATATATATATATATATATATATATATATATATATATATATATATATAATAAGATTACATGACATCAAATTGCAAGAGATAGATTACTGGGTTTCATCATTTAAGTTGAGATTATTACTATTTGCATTGAGTACTAACTTGATAATATTTAATCAAATCAATTTCTAAAGCTCAACAGATGAAATACAAAACAAAACATAATGCTCACAATATTCGTACAGGATGGTCCAGACCACCGAATTTTTTCTCCCTAGAACCACAGTTCGAACAACTGTTTTAATCGCTTGAGTGTAATTACTACAGTATGGTATGTATCTATTATGTAGTTAAATATGTCAGGACAACAACAAAAAAAGACAACAGACTAAACCATATTTTCCAAATCTCTTGCGTGACCCTATTTTCAGTGTGTTCTAGTACATCATTTTTGGATGGCATCCTATCCATTTTAGATATGTTAAAACTGGATACTATAGATCAGGTGTTCTACCAGTAATAACATTTTACCCGCTGTTCAGAACCTCATAGATCAAAATAGGCACACATAATAGCATGCTGTATATGAAAGTCATTACCATCCAAGTCGTAGTGTGTGGTAAAATGTGACAGTCTGGGCAAAGGTCAATAGGTGGAACATCGAGTATTATTAATGCCATGTCATATTTTATTTTTATTTTGTTAATGCCGGTAAATTCCCGCTCTTGTTATGTGTAGTAATCTGCAATTTTCACCATTATGACATCTTTGATTTACCTATTCATTCATATCTTTATTATACTGTTTTCGGTGGTTTTTCCTTCCATTTGCAAAGTAGTTTTTATTGTGTTCTATTAAATGTATCGCTTAGTCCTTCATACAGGGTTTTTTACATTAATCATTACTTTTAGAAAACTCAGTTATATCTGTATCTTCTTCTTGTCGAGGACATATTTTAGTATCGATTATTTATATTTTTTATATTATATTTCAGAGATATGTCAACAAATTAATTAATATATTATACTTTTGATTTCAACATGATTGTAAGGCAAATGGAAACAGATGTAAAGGTTAGTTGAAATATGACACAGATTAACTTGAGAGTGAACCTAAACTTAACGTATGCGTTCAACTTATAATTTTGTTTCAGATTATTTGCAAAAAAAACAAGATAAAACCAAGGAAGAATCAAGGTTGAATAATCACAAAATGACGTAACTTCAGAACAGAAGGAGGATCCATGGTATGCAACGTGGGAGCCGTTTATAGTAATTAAGAGAATAAAAGCAGAGAGGTTAAAACATGAGCAAGAAAAAGAAAGATAGCATCACAAGATGAAATAAATAATGCACGCTCGCGTAGATCAAACATAATATATTACTGGATAAGGTGGGGATATTGTAGCTATATGTCTATTCTTGAGCACAGTTGACTGCATTTTCAAACCTGCTTTATACCTAGTAAAATACCTCAAGGACGACCAGTTACAGTAGTTACTGAACCAAAAGTAGAGTCAAATTAGATTCCTGAAATGTTGAGAAATTTCACAGAAATAAATGGCAAATAAGTAAATAAGATACCTTCATACTTTTTACCGCGCAACTATTAAGTCATCTCTTACAGTCGGTTACAGTAATGATTTTGAAGAAGATATTTAACATTTAAATAGGGCTACTAACATGGAATTCGAGGAAGACATACAGTTGATTATTCCAATTTCATTTATCCAGTAACATATAGACTACTTTATATGGCACCGGATCATACAGGAGAAATAATTTTGTAAATAAATAGCACAAAACACAAATAGCGTAAGCCGCATAATGAGTATTGGTGAACCTAAAGAAAATATATGAAAGTGAAATTATTATTCACTGGTAAGGAATACAGAAAGTTTAGGTATTACGGAGCTAACAAAAGGCTTTATTATAAAGAGGGAAATAAAGGAAATATTTTTTGAGGAATATTTACGGAGGTAACAAACTAGGTCCAAAGCACGTTAAATGTTACAACGTAAAATTTATAACTCTTTGCTGTGTGAATTTCAGTTTTTAATTTACGCTACAGAAAAGGAAAGCTGTATTACAATAGAAGGAATATCAGGGAAAGAAATCTCTATCAACAATTCATTGGTAATCTAACCGTTTCATTACAGATAATGTGCCTAAAGACCTCAATCTGCATTTGTGTTTTTCCATTTCGTTGATATCCAATGTATTCACACTTTTTTAAAAACAAAATCTGTATAAGTGTCTTTCATTGTAGTATAACAAACGTCAGCAAGCTGTATACTGTTTGATCATAAATCCCTTCCAGCGATTGAAAAGTCTTTAAAATGTTTCTCAGAGCGAAACTAATCAATCATTTTAAAATCTCTGTTCAATGTGTCTTGATTTTGGATATCATAATATTTAAACCATGATTTCCAGTATCAACATGAGATATTTCTTTACTTCCGACAACCTCTAATTAATCAATGAATTAAATAATTGAGCTGTGTAAAGTGTCAGGTACTCCTTAATCTTGATAAAGGCGAGAATTCAGTATTCCTTATTAGACTAATACCGATAATAGGTGTCTTTATATATGTGAGTTGTATAAACAACAGGCACGACGCTCCAACATTGTTAGATGTAATACAAATGCATAAAACAATATTAATAAATATAATAAATTCAAACTGTAAATTACATATATTATAATATTACTAATATTCTTTTTTTTTTAAGTCGCAATATGCATTTCTAACACACCTTTGATGCATGCATGTATTTGTGTATTATTATGTGTATTATTATCTCATAACTTTTCACCATACCACTGTACACTGGAGTGAGATCGCAAAACAATTCCTGTCAAAGTTTGCTACCTTATATATTGTACCCTCTCTTGATCCGCAATCGCAGAAATATAACTACCCAAAATAAGAATCCCATGTTTTTAAACTCACGAGAAGTGGTAAATGGTGGCTAATGTTTCTTTTTTTCTGAAATACGACAACCCGTATATCTGCATATTCATATTCTGAAGAACAAAAGGCATCTCAAAGCCTTTGGTAAACACGGGGACACAATAAATGGGAGAAAAGTTTACAATTTCCTTTCCGCAGATTTTTGTAGATGGAGAATCAACCGCTGAAAGAATGCATCAAGCTGATTATATACGGTACAATTTGTTTTCAGTGAACTTAGATTTGGCAAGTATTTGGATATTGCAATATAATAATTTACGTCCGAGTCATATTGTAACCCACTTCATTGTTCCCGGTTACAGCACATTTCAATTTTTACGAACGAATTTCACTGTGCCATTTGAGTTAAATGTAGTTATCAACCAGTTTCAAGTTACAAAAGTTGTTTTCATGAGCGCTCTATGACTCAAAAAATGCATGTATCCTGTTTTGTTAAATACGGTAGTACTATTTGTCATAGTAAACTGACAACCAATGAAGAGATATTTATTATATTCAGGAAGGAATAGTTGTTACTTACACACACTGGTTGCGCAAAATATGCGGTAAAGTTTGGTATCTTCATGCGGAGGCATGTCGACATATCTAGGTATTGTATTATGGTAAATAGTTCGTAGCTCTGTTTGATAACATATCAAATACCAAATAAAAGTCGTTTTATAGATCAGCTACTTTTATAAATTAAATGTTTTACAAAATTAATGCTTTCGATATTTTATGTAAAAACGTGAATATTGTACGCCATAAAGTTACAACGAAGTATTCATCTTGAAAAGTACCGTAAAACGGTGGTTTTTAGGACGCCATTTCTCCGGCCCATCGATCATATGACCAAGAACATGTTCTCGGAACACGCAATTATTCTGTATAAATGTATCAGTGGCCCGGAAAACTAATAATTCGGAAGAAAAATAATCACGTATCCAGATAACCACTGTGCGTGCAGAAAACTTATACGTTAAAAACTCATCTGTGTGGAAAACGGGGAAAAAAATCCATGTCTCTGGATTATATTCGGATAATCGACGTTTAATTGTACTTGCGTAAGTGTAATCTTAGAATTCTCAGCTATATATAATCAAGCTTATTTTGACAGGGTTATAATTAGATCTGCTCTTAAAATTATAATTTTAAAGCTGTAATCGATTATTGTATTAAGTACTTCCAAACTCTTAAATAGTGTACAGTATATGTGTGATATCCGCATATACCCGTGTGCTCTTTGTTTGTAACTATTATGTCTAGAGTCAAGAGACTCTTCCATGTACACAGGGGAGCAAAAACAAAGCTTTTATCACATAACGAACTATCGAGTCTGGTATGTATTGTATTCAATGTATTCTGTTCAAGTGTATTTCAAGCTATTACTCCTGGAATGGAGTAACAAGTACAAACTAACACAAAATATGCCTGATCTTATTTATGATCTGATTTTGCATATGTTCATGCAGGCACTTTATTTTGTTTACGTATATTCTAATCTGTTAAAATTATCTTAATATATTTCACTCTACTATACTGTCCATTTCTTTATGTGATATCCACATGAAGAAAACAAAATTCACATCAAAAAAGGTACTAACTAAAATAGTTAAAAGACATTGAAACAAATTCAAAATCAAACCTTCGTAATTATCTACATGTATTGATACATCAAATTATTAACCATATTTTGCTCTTTGATCAAGCACGGCAGACAATATGAATCCATCATGAAACAAAATAAAAAGTAAATTACTTTAAAGGACTTTAGTTGTAATATCTACACATAGTTTTACTTCAGGAATGGACATATTTCTCTTCCGTTGCTTTAATTAGGAGGATATAAATAAATTATTTCAAGAATTTTAAAAACTAATAGAATAAGCTATAAATAGTAGAAGAGTAATCAATACCGTGTAAACGTTATTAATAATATTGTTATTATTATTATTATTATTATTATTATTATTATTATTGAATATGATTCTTCATTACGCACTTTTATAATTATTGTATGTGGAAGATATAATGCCTTATAGAATGTATTATAGAATGCCTTATACTTTTGTGCTGGAAGAAGCGGAGATTTGGAAGAAGCCACATAGACATAAATGTGTTTCAATACATGTAATATTTGCTTATCAGACGCGCCTTTTGAGAACAAAATGAATGTTCAATATTAAGGTCATTTAATAGCATTTGTTTTTATCGATACGACTGTATAATAGTTGCACTGCCCTTCTCTCTCTCTCTCTCTCTCTCAGTCTCGTGAAAAATATTTTTGTTTTAGATGGTAATTAATAAGTTAGTCAACTATTCTCTTGTAGCTAAACGTATCACGTAGACATCTGCACATGCAAAAACATTGCTATTGATCTTTCAAACCTGATAAGGCAGAAAACTTGGATTTAGTGAAAGCTATTATAAAATGTTTATTACTACTACTAGTACTACTGCTACTACTACTACTAGGATCACAATTACAACTAGTCATAACAGCAACAAAAACAAACATCGGCGACGACGAAGACAACAACAGTAGAAAACAAGAAAATAATAATAATAATAATAATAGTAGCAGTAGAGTTATTGTAAATTATTGTAAATTAAAAAGACAATATATATATATAGTGTTTCTACTATCATAAGGGCCATATGAATATACGTCCATGTCGCTTAAGTACTCTTCTGGTTGTTTTGTTCAATAAAATCAGTACTGAGGCAGATGTTTAACGTAAGAGGTAAATTGTATACCAGCACATATCAATTTTCCCTAATAAACACCAGGTATATGAAATTGGAGGAGGGAGGCATTCAAGCGCAAGCGCTGTACAACAACCATGATTTGTCATAAAGTGTGTTTATATGTGATATTTGATACCTATTGGGGATGTATGTGTTTCCTTACATACTTCATAATGTTTTTATTATGTAGAAATATAAAATTAGGTTGAGGGTTTATTCATGCGGATGATTTATGTGTTTTCTTACATTCTTCATAATGACTGTGTTATCAAGCTATATAGATTTAGATAGTGGTGTGTTTTGTTTGATTTATCATCACACTCGAGTGCAAATTAATTTTCCCACAGGAGCCCCAGTGCTTCAATTACAAGTATCCAATCAGAATTTTTTAAGTTAGCGAATGCTCTCAAATGACAAATGCGACGTGAAGAAGAACTGCCGTCTTTTTCAATTACAGGTTTATTTTGTATACCAATCAAACGGAGAGGTAGTCTGTGGGTAGACTCAATAAAGGCAAGTAATGAATCACAACCTGTGGGGCAGATATATTTGGTATACAGGGATATTAAAGTACTCTTATTTAAAAATATTTAGGGAAACAAGTAGCCTAATCCACAATTTGTCCTAAAAGAGAAGGGAAATATAGTTTCCCCTTTTTTTCTGTAAATTGTCGATAAAAAAACAGTGAATTTTTAATTGCAAGCGCTATTTCTTAACTGTATGTTTCTTGTAACATGGTTATCATTGTCGCATCAATAGAGCACTATTTGACCTTAAGGTGCCAACCATTTGAGACCCGCAATGGCTGAGTGGTTAGCGTCCCTGACTCGCGACCTATTGGGTTTGGTGTAGAATCGTGTCCAGCGCAGCAGGCCGGATCAACGACCATGGCGTGAGTGTCGGCAAAAGTCACTCCTCTCCAATATGAAACATACAGTTCGAACAGGGCTAAAGCATATATTGTCCACCAAATGAGGGACCACAAATTAAAAACAAATACTAGATATTCCTCGATCACAATTAAATGGCAACTTCCTAAGTCCTTGTTCTTCCAAGGAATTGGTTAAATAGTTCTTACACAGTATCAGTGCGCATTGGCCTTGCATGCCAAACATTAAAGTGCCGGGAAAAGACAACAGGGAAGGAACATAGTCATTTCAATCTTTCAACTACACATAATCTGTTTAATGCAAGCATGTTGCTCCTGGATATCTTACTGTACAAATCGAGAACAAGAGGAGTACATACGTAATTACAGCTGAATATAGCATGTTTTTTTTTTAAATGTTCTGCCTCATATAGCATATGAAATAAATTAAGAATTTGTTTCGTTCCATTGAAAGACACGAGCTTTGTAATTCTATTTAAGGACAAGATAACAAGATACCATAACCAGATGAATTTCTGATAGGTGTCGAAATATTGTCTCTTTTGAATATACGATACCTTCACAATGGCAAAACGAACATAACAGAAACTCTCAGAAATATTGGAAATGAAAATCATTCATAACCAAAATGATATTACTACCAATATTAGAATAATATGCACTTTCATGCATTCATTTATCGTGTGTATTGTATAGCTTAACTTATATACACTGTTTTATATTGAAGGTAGACATGCGACTCCCATTTCACTTGCCTGTAAATTATTCAGTATGATGATTTATGCAATATCTGAACATTTCCACTCAATGCGATCAACAGTTAGAGAGATATTGAAGTTTAAAGGTACTTGTCAAAATATTTTCCTAGGCCATGTACAAATTCGGTAGTTTCCGTGATTCGAGTCAGTGTGATGTCATTGGAGGAACCCAACATTACCATTGTTCTACCGTTGTCGAGTGTAAAGCTTCGCTGGATTGTTTATAATTGCGTGTTCTATTCAACATGTAAAGTAGGTGTGTCGTTGGTGGATGTTGCAGTACGAGTATATACTCGCCGTATCAACATAATGAAAAACAGAATAGCATGAACTAGCGATTTCGTCATCAGCTAACGTCAAATGAAACGCAATGAATCAAATCATAAAAATCGAGAGAGAGAGAGAGAAGGAGGGAGGGAGGGAGAAAGAGAGAGTGGCGATGTAAGACGTGCTCACGACTGCTGAAGACATATATATCCGAACTCATAGTTTTTGCAATTCATGCAATTTTTCGCAAAAAAATATATAAACAATACCGTATATTTAATCAGAAAGTTGTATATACAGCTGCTATTTTAAAAAATTGGTGGTCAAAATTTCTAAGTAAAATGTGGCTTCTACACGTGCATGCCTTGGTAAAATATTGTTCTCTCCACAAGCATGTCTGTCTGAAGCAGAAGCGTCGATATTAAAGTCCCACTGTTGGCTAAAATGTTCTTAGCTACACCTATATTATTATATTTCTACACGTATATTAATATATGTACATGGATATTTACCAAAAACAAATAAACGGTATAGGTTCAAGTCACAACATGGAGAGAGATAGAGTGAGTTGTTGCGAATTGTTGCTAACAAAATGCTCTCAGAGATAACGGGTAACAGTTAAAAGTGAATATCATTATTATAAATTACCATGATTGGGAGAAGATGTAAAATGTAAACAGCAAGAAGAACAGAGAAAAAGAGGAAACAAATAGGGAAAGAGAAGGATTAAAATAGGGGTATAAAGGGGTGAGAACGCTCAGTCTCAACATCACAAAAATAGAATCTCAAACACTGTCCATTTTATCACATTCCTTTCAGTCAGAGAGAGAGATAGAGAGACAGTTGTATGGATGATTGATGACCGCTATAACAACAGATGAAGAGTCGGAATATCGGTGTAGCCCCCTCCACCATTCCAAGAAATCGCAGACAATTTCAGATCTTAGGGGCCTACAGACTCCAGATAGTGAGAAAGGGAGATTGGTCTTGGAATTATGACAATGTTAAAACCTTTTTATTCATTTCAGAAATAAACTGAATTAAGTTTGTATGAACAATTGTCAAAAAGTTATCAAACTTCCGCTGTTAATTCCTAGCCTACAATTGGGGCTGTTAAATACGAAGCTCTAAGTCAGATGGCGTCGTGTAATGCAAATGATAACTTTCCTTAGCCGGGATCGGAAATTATCAATTATCAATTGTCCAATTATCAAACTTCCGATGTTAATTAATTGCAGGATTAAAATTGGGGCTATTAAATACTACACTCCATGTCAAATGGCTTCCTGTAAATTGCACCTAAACACACATGTATTGAATCTTCTAAGCTCTTTATTTTTTGTTCTATTGTTTTCTTTCTTTCATTTTTTTTTTTGTTATTTTTTTTTTTTTTTTTTTTGTTTTTTTTTGTTTTGACAAAATATATGATCGAAATAAAGACGATTGATTCTTTATTGGGTATCCGGCTATTGCTATGTACAAAAATGTTTAAAATCATTGAGAAACACATAAATTGTCAGTGCTAAACATAAACATAAACGAAACTGTTTGATGAAAACGAAAATAAATGTCGGTGGTAGTCAACCATACTTAATGGAAATATACACATCATTTGTTGTTATGCAAACAGCACGTTTTATTGGTACTATTATGCATATTGTGCACATTTCCCGCACTGACGCCACAAAAGGAGCGCGTGCGTGTCGGACTATTTACAAAAAGTCGGTTGACTGCTTCTGTAGAGGTCGCGTTTACTTGGTAATTAAATAGCCGTATCTCCTGATCCAGTGAACGTGTGTGCGTCAAGTCTTCTCAGTGCACGTGAAATGTCAAACAAATTAAGATCTTCGATTGTAGTATATATATATAATTCAGGTGATTCGGGACGGATTATGCTTATAGACACACATTTTAGACATGGTGATCCTCTTCTACGGTTGCACAGAGATTTCGCGACACAAGTTCTGTCAAATATATTAGTATTAATGCAGTCATGTAACTCAGACAGCGTCTTAGTAGGTTCAAGGCACACTATTATTATATACTCATTTTTTTCTCCATTAACTTTGCATTGTCAGAATCGTGCAGTATTTCTCCATACTGCACGACTTCTTACTGCACGACGCGTGTGTCTAAAAATAGTATCACGTGTTAGGAACTACTTTTTGTTGTACACAAACAATGTACGCAAATGTAGCAGACACCGGAGCTTTTGCTTTACTAGATTTGTCTGTGGATGAACTAAACAAGCTGTTTGAGAGTAGAGATGATAAAGCTGACGATGTGGATGAATTCATTGAGTCACAAAAGAAACTTTCAACAAAGCAAATTACTGAACGTTATATTCACAATGTACAACGGTGGCTTTATGACAACAAACGTGAGGCATGCAGTATTGAAAATATCATTCTGATCATTTAAACACTTATTTAGCCGATGGTTCAGACTATGAACCGTGATCTCTAGAGTCTATTAAAACAATAGCATAAAAAGGCATCTTATGACCAAATGATATTCCGTTTCTCTCAGAGATCGTCAATTTTACAAGTCAGTCCAAGGACTAAATTCGAAAAAAATACAACTAAAGAAAGCGGATTTTGGTATAAAAGCAAGTGCCTCGAAGCCAAGAAGCCACAATAACGAAGAAGCCTTATTTTCCGCTGACGAAATGGGCTCTCACACCCCAGCCGCTTTGCAATTGTGCCGTTTGTTTTTTTGTTTTTTTTTGAGAAATTGTTTGGATTTATTATGACAGTACATATAAATATGTCATCTATAGCTCGTAATAAGAATGGCAATAAATGTACTTACTTTTCTGCAACTTTAATTTCTTCAAAATGTATTTTCTGCTCCACTGCGCGAAATTGCACTGCAATCTAGACTACATTTCCAACAGAAATCACATTCCAAAGGAGAATTTACTGCACTCCAAAACGAAATGAATTTGATATTCCCTAACAAAAATATTTAATCCTGCATCTTTTGAGAATTTCACTTAAAAGAATTTCATATTTTGTCAACCTTATGATTCCAAACTATCAATGGCAGGACAGTAACACATGTGTAAGCTAACTTGCTGTCGAGGCCAGTCCCTCTAGCTACATGTACATCGTACATAATAGACGCAGCTAAACACTAAAAGAGCAGAATTTAGTTGAATCGACAGAAAAACAAAATCCCTCCATTCCAGATCAACTGGGAAAGTTGTTCCAAGGCGCATCATTCACAATATGACTCAAAATTTCAATTTTAAGTAGACCAAAATGAGATTTCGTTTTGAAACAAATAACTGGGCGCGCGGTACTTTACCAAGTTCAAAGGTCCCTGGGTGGTGCCATGTGCGCATGAATACTGTTACTGTGTATTGGTTTAACTGCGGTTGTGTATTTACTTTAGAATATAGCAAAAATTCAGTTACTTTGTTTCTTGTAGTGTGTTCTTTTTATTATTCAGCCTTGGGTAGAAAAGCAAAATTAGTATATAATAAAAAGGTTACTGCATTTGTATGGGAATATATGAACTCGTTTTTTCTGAGCTATACTGCACTCCTGACGTCGTGCAGTATAACTCAGAAAACTCGTTCATATTTTCCCATACAAATGCAGTAACCTATAATTATTTCCATAATTACGCTATGATATTTTCAAAAGAAAATATTAAGTTTATCATAAGACCCTTCCATCTCCACATGGCACAACAAATAGACCCAACCATGTTTGAAACTAGTGGATAATCAGATCTGTGTCAACCAGTTAGTGGGTGTGGTTCATGAGAATGATCATTAGGAGGGTGTTCATGCTGTTTCGCTGTACATTTCTTGATCAGGAACGCTTTCCTGAACAAAGAGGACGTCAGCATGTTGTCTACATTTGAAACTGGTAACAATGAACTCTGACAAAACACATTTTTGGATTTAATGATACACTAATTTACATCTGAATGACTATGTAACAAATGTAATTGGTTTCCTAGTTATAGCTAAATTCGATTTAAAAGGAACGAATTTCACTGGTCTCGCAGGGATCGTGATAACACGAGTTTTACTTCACAAACTTTTCATGAATGTTACAGAAGTCGAAATGCATGTGGTCTATTCTATTAAATACGCTATGGTTGCTTATAATACTAAATTGATAACCAATGGAGAGCATTTGATCGTATCCAATGATAAATATTCATTACCTATAAGCCTTTCTTTGATCTTTTTTCGACTATATAAGAAACTTTGTATGCCGTTACAGGTACAGTAACACGAAATATGTTCTGACCACATTATCTGCAATATTTTACATTTAAAAGAAACATATAATCATATTACTGCTTATAGAAATATCTAAACTGAATGTGAATATACATTGTGTTAAATAATGCAATGTGTCACGTACAAAGACGATCTAGCAGCAACTCTCATCATAAATAAGAATGTTCGTGCTTGCTTTATTACCCTTTGTGCGCATTATTTACATATACATTCAATATTTTATTCATTTGCATAGTTTCAATTGTAGCATACATTTGTAATATATGTTTTCGCCATATACAGTATATGTGACCAGTGAAAAATGAACCTGTCAAGAGAGCCTCTTGTTTAGCACTTTTCCCTTCCTCGCATACCTATTAAAAGAAGAAGAACTAATCAATTCACATGGAAATGTTGTTTAACTAGACTTGTTTTATATATAACAATTGCTTATCTTAAATTCTTTCGTGTGTTGAAGCTTCCTTTTCTTTGGTTTGAACAAAACCGAGTGATATGTGACTCTTGCCCACACGAGGATCTGGTATAAAGATCTATGAAATCGTTATAACTTAAATACCATTGACAAGTATATTAATATCGAAATTACATGTATTTTATAAAGAGAAAGATAATAGGTTCAAGTCTCCATTTGAAAGTGTAAACAATGGATATTGATATGGAAAATTAATTAGGAGAACAATGTCAAACTATAATAAATAATGACAAAATTTCTGTCAGCGATTGATATGAAAAATTGTGTATACAAATGTAAACGTTACCAGTTTTAAAAGTATAATCCACAGAGTGTTTCGATATTGTGATTGCATAACAAAACAATATAATTTAGATTCCTGCAATATTTAGACAACTGGTAATTTCTTACATTAATTCAAGATATCATAGAGACTTAATAGATTTGAAATAAATGAGCATGCATGAATCAAGAAGAATATGTGCCGTTGGGAATATTTAGTTTCTCCATGTATTTAGAAACAAAAACGATATTTAGAACATAATCTGATATGCCATTAATATCTGTACGTGTGAACCTTTTACTGAATATTAGAAATTATTTCTTTATTTCTTCCACTTGAAGCTGGTATCTAGAAGTGTTTTGCTTCTTTATATTTTCAGTTATAGTTTTTCTACTCTTTTGTTTTTTTGGGGGGAGGGGTACATGTTTTGAATGTCAGCGTTTTCTCACGGTGATTTGGGTTTCTGTTTGTTTATTTGTTTATTTTTTCTAACGATATGGAAATGTTCCTTCTTTACCACAATCTACCCTATCCCCACCCACGAAAGAAACAAAATTAATACCTTTACCATCTTTCTTCAGTAATTTGAGAAGCATGATACACAGATATTTGTCATACCACTGAATTAAGTAAAGGGTGAAAGAGTATGGAATGCCTGACGGAAGCTAGAGAGGACATACAATTGGAATTTAAGTACCTGTCAATCGTTTAATCTTCCTCGTCACCTAGCGAAACGACCTTAACATAATATCAGTTTGAGAAAACCTGTGAAATTACTATTTTCTCATGCTTGCCGCTCAAATATTACATTGAGGTTTTCAAGGGCGAAGGAAACCTAAAACTATTAAATACCCATAAATACGTTCCCAATGAAAGACATGTGCAAATAATCAAATAATACTTTAGATAGGATCCAGATAAATATTATCACGGAAAAAATGCAGGTCATAATATCTTTTTTACGTACAAGCTATTTTTCTATATTAAAATTTTTTTTTTAAATGAATACCTCAATGTAATGTAAACATTCGAATATTTTAGGCTCTAAGTTCACAGAGAATCTGAAGATCGGACCAATGATCCATCAGCCCTGTAATGCAAACATTCGAATATTTTAGGCTCTCAGTTCACAGAAAATCCGAAGATCGGATGAATGATCCATTATACATTAGCACTAAAACATTGAGAATGCGGAAACCATTCGTCCGGACCCATCGATCATGCCGACCAACGAAATATTCTCAGAACACACGACTTATTTTGCATGCATTTCTCACTTTTCCGGACAATCAATTATCCAGATAAAATCTATATCTCCAGATACCTAATTTTATTGTGCGGATGACTGAAACATTCTAACATGATAAAATCGCCTATTCGTCGAAAGCCCACAAGGTATATTTAAATATTCTCATTAAACTTTGATGTAAAACTGTATACTTCAATAAGTCAGTCTTGTGTTGAGTTAGTGAAATTCATATGATGTTCTAACATATAAACTTTTGCCTAATATACAATGGTACACAAACCCATCACGCACATGAAAAGACTTGAATACGAATATTCAAAGTCAAACATCCGTGATTAAATCTTTGTTCAAAATTATGACACTGGGGTCTGTATAAACTTATCAAACGCTGTGTCCCATCTTTCGCCTAACCGTTCGATCTGGCATTAAAAGTTTGAAAAAGCACCATTCCTTAAAATATATATTAAATAAATCTGTATTGATTGAGTTAGCATTTTAGTATATATGTTCCACTGTAGGACATAACGTTTTAGGGTCTACATAGAACTTTTATGACTCAACTTATTAAATTCCAATTGGGGCCTCAGGTGACGAAAATATGTATACATGAAACTGCTAAAAGCCAATGAATGTTCCAGATTTTATAAGAAATCTTTGCATAAAACTTAACACGAGTCCTTGCTTCCTCTTCATTTTTGCAGACTGATAAATCGTTTTCTCTATGTTTATAGTTTATGTTTCTAGTACACAAATCCTCGCTGGCTAGCCATGTTAAGAAAATTTCAGCTTTTGTATGTATCTTTTGGTGTGTAATCTGACAGCAAGTACATCAAATAGTCTTAGAAAAAATATTCATTGCAAACAACAGCAATTCATAAATAACTAATTATACTGAACAAGCATAATTGATGCTGTAATTTCTGCAGAAAAAAAGTAATGTTGGTCGGGGTAACGTGTAGTTCCAATTGTAAGTTCAGTTGTCTGGTATTGTATATACATTACACAACAACTGATATCATCGTCAGTTAATATCTACCTATTAACGTTCGATTTAAAGCCATTAAATACAGCTATGCAATAACATACGCAAAGTTATATAATCCATTAATACAATCGGGCACTGCGAAATCTAAGAATTCTTTAAATACAGTTTTGGTCGTGTTACGAGTCCTAAGGTAAGAAAGTTACATAAAATCCGACGGCCTTATCTACAGTAATTAACGAATACCACAAACAAATATAATAATTTTACAGCTCACGAAATATCGAGACTAAATAAGAATGTAAACTAGGTATTAATTTCAATGTTGTATCTCGTGCGAAGAGAATCTAAAGCTAAAACTTTGTAATTGTCTTGATACCTTACATTTGTGATTTTTTATCCACGATATGCGTATATGTTGCCGCTTTTTGTATATTTTTAATTCTGCGATTACAGGTTCCTATCTCTAGTCATTTACTCTATTTTAAAATAGGTTTTATTGTAAATCGTGTAGATTTTCGGTATGCGTATTTGTGAAGAGAAAGAGAGAGAGATGGTAAACGACAATAATACTCATATATTTTCAAGTTAGTACAAGTCATAATACTTATTATCGAGGTTAGCGATAATTTCAATTCAGCTCAATAATGTGATCAATTATTATTTTAGTTTCTATTCATCTTATAACACTGCTCAGTATGGATATTGTTAGCATTTTGAGAATTTGTTGCTATATTTTCATTTGACCTCCTCTATTGTATCACCCTGCGTATGACCTAATTACTATTATTCACACCAAAATGACAGTGGGTTACATATATTGCCCCGTAGATGATACAGATATAACAGAAACATCACGCACACAATCTCATACAGGCAAGATAATTAGTATTCTTTCTCCACTGCATTCATCGTGTAACACTGCATGGGGTGGATATTGTTAGTTATCCATTGGATATTTATTGATATCATTGCATTCAATCTAGTCTTTTGCATACACATTCCTTTAAATGCCTTCCAAACTGCAAGGCGTAAAACAGGCTGCCTTGTACGCAGTATTGATTTACAAGCACTATCAGACAGAAAATCCTGCAAATGGTACAAATGTGATAATTTTACTTATACTATGGAAACATCGCTATTTCTGGAAAGTATGGTCAAATAAATGAATTTTTAACAAGACAAATCAGTGGCTTATACCTTGTCATTAAAATCTGAAAGTTCAGATATCATCCTTTTATATAAATATCAGAGTCACATATTATACGCACCAGATGAGAATATGCCGATATTAGAAATAGACCAATTTATCTAATCATGTTATTACTCTAGAAATATCCCTTATTAGTATTTGTGACCTGAGTAGATGCTATCCGAATGCATTCCGTGGATAAATATCACTGGCTGATAAACTAATATTAACATTGTGTATAATGGCTATTCCATTTGTTTCTAGCCTACATCTATATATATATATATATATATATATATTTATTTATTTATTTATGTTCGATAGGCGATAGTTGATGTTACTTGTGACATAGGCTGGATTCCTGCTGAATTCCAATTATATCTCTCTAACCTGTCAAATTATATTGATGTCATTACATATATATATATATATATATATATATATATATATATATATATATATATATATATATATATATATATTTCTTACAATCACAAATCCTGATATATAGTGTGGATTCAGGGATCGGAGTCTTCATTTATGTTTGGTATATAGGTGTCAATTCATAATAATAATTTAATGTATATACTTTGCATTTCTTAATAGAAATCCAGTGGTTTTGTGCATATAACAGAGTGATAAATTCTAGGCAGTGGGTTTTCCTGCACCTCGACCTTTTGGGGGAAGGGCTCATGGCCATGTAGGTTGGGGCGCTAGTTCATGAGAGCTAGGCGGTGTTTGCCGTTACTTGCAGCATGTGTTCGTGCTAGGAACGAGCTTAGAGTTTGATCATTATAATACACTCCAAACCGATAGAGGCAAATAATTTTGCAGATGGTATAGTTTTTCCTGAACCATCACACACATACACACTATCTCATATAAAGTAAAAATCAGGTTTAGAGACTTAAAGGTCGTCCCCTACAAAAATAACCCGTGCATCCAAGTTACAGTAGCCAATCGCTTTGTCTGCACGCACCAACACCCATTAAATTTCTTTTTCTTTTATTAAAATCATCAATAAATTATATCCACAAATTGTATATACATTTTATGGAACAAACAATATTGTAGTATTTACCAAGATATCACAGAATCATCATTTGTAATACATTTTGTTGCTAATAAACATTCGTGTTTTTTATTCAGAAATACTTTTCAAAGATGTGTACATTATGTTTTTATCTTGTAATAGGTATGAAAATATGATGTATGTTTTTCCAGAGTAAATCTGAAAGTCTCACGATATTTAAAATTGTTTCAGTTCCTGTTGAATGATTGATTCATTTTTAGTTAAAACATTTGACAATACTGAGCAAGAAATTTAAAAATCCACATTTAATTTCCTGTTTCCAGCTTGGAAAGCGAGAAGGAACGTTCCTTCAAAAGACAGAGTATGCAATACATTGGGGAGATAATTTATGAAGATAATTCATCCCCTACATATAATGGAAGTACCAACAGCCAATATTTTCTTTATTGCCTTTTGAAAAATATTCTAAAAATGATACCGAAAGGGTATCTAAATTTCAATGCTTTTTAAAACTGAAATCACATTAAAACAATTTTTAGGCATCTAAGTCTACATACTGCATTATATCTGTGTATTCAAACAGAGCGTGCCCTTGCAATCTTTGAATTCAGATGACTTTAGAAAAAGAACCACGGGGTTATTGAAAGCAGATAAATCCGGCCTGATCATGAAATAAAATACGAAATTACTGCAAGATCTTTCAAATTTAATTTCTCCTTAGATAATGATTAAAATAAATCATTAAGACTCTGCACAAACTGCCTATACACATGTAGCTGAGATATAAAGGATTCTAATTTTAAAAAGACAAAACGAGCAAAACACTTCATGATTATTGAAAACAGTTCTTCCGCTTGTTGTTACGGATAATGCTCTTTGTTCTGATTTAATATATAGATATTGTTGGAACACAATAGAGCGTTCATTGCTTTTGCTGAAAAAGTTTATTGCATTGAAAAGATTTTAATGGAATAACTTCTCTTTTTGAAGAGAATTCAATTTAATACCCAGTTATACTGGTGAAATTTATTAAACACAACTTTGCATGTAATTTTGGATCATTGTATTCAAACCATAGAGTTTAAGAGGCACTAAGGTAGAGATAACATAAAACCATTCCTAGAAAGGAAAAATAACACCACATTTCAAACGAACACTGCAATGTTCTCTGCGTTAGGTGGGCCGCTTGAGTGTAGTCAAACATATTAGTATAACCACTACAATTACTGACACTACAATTGCTACTAATTCCACAACTACTCATACTACTACAACAATTAGAGAAGTAACTAATAGTGCTGATATTATTATTCATATAAGCATAAACAATAATCTGTGCCTCTAGTCTATAACCATCGTATGCAAACGATGTTTGAGATATTACAATTGCAATTAAATACAGTATTTGCCGAAAGAGAGTAAAAGTGACCACATTTCAAAAGAGAACTTTAGTACATTTAAAAATCTCTCTGCAGTCGTATTGGTATTTGACTCCACACATAGCAAATAAATATAACAACTAAAACTAAAATATCTCTATAATTACTGGTAGTTCACCTGCCAACAAATTCACGACTACCACAACAACAACTACTACTGCTATCACTTACGAAGAAGACAATTTCAAGCAGCACAAGGAAAGATGACAGTAAAATCAGCAACGGTCATAATAATAATAATAATAATAATAATAATAACAAGAAGAAGAAAAAGAAAGTATGGTAATAACATAATTTAAAAATAAAAGGATGAAAACAATAGTGTGCAACAGGATTAGTTCGGCATTGATTTGTTGCTTTTCTTGTTTTTATTTTTTTATTTTATTTAATTTTTTTTTTTTTCTATCTTTTATGCTTTTATGAAAAATAATTGAAACTTAATGCCGAAGAGATGTATGAATATTAAGGGTTTAATTGAATTGAAATCGCATTAAACAATGTTTATGCAACCAAGTGTACATATTATATTATATCTGCATACTCAAAAACCACGTGCCCTTCCAGGGGCTGACAACGGCAGAGATAATAAAAAAAATCTCGCTTAATTGAAAAAAGCCAAAATAACCTGATCATCAAAAAAGTTTAAAATTACTGCAAGAACTTTTAAACTTCATTTATTCTTCCTTAGCTAATGATTAGAAGAAAATCGTAAAGCGCTGCAAATACTACGTATACACGTGTATCTGAGGTATAACGGATTCTAAGAGCATTTTGTTTATTGTGCTGCCGTTGGGTTTCTTTCTTTTGTCTTTGTTTTGCTTTCGTCCTTTTCTTTGTCCTTTCTTGGCTGCAAAAGCTTATTGCATTGAAGAGATTTATATGAAATAAACTGCCTTTTTAGGAGAATCATATTCAATACCTAAATATACTGTGATATTATTACACACAGCTATTCTTGTAATTTTTAGCAACTGTATTAAAAAAATAGAGTTTCTGAAGAAATAAAATCGCAATTCATTAAAGTATTTCCTCAAAAAATACAGATTCGAGTGCATTTCAAAAGGAACATTTCATTTGTGTATTTGCAAAGTTTGCTGTATTAATTTGGGACCTTGTGTTTACTCAAATCGTAGTATTATAGCCACTATAACTACTATCAATGCTGCTACTTCAACTTCTGCTATATCTCCTACTGCTGCTACAACAACAGCGGTAATAACAATAAAAAATAACTACTACTATTACACCTATTACTGCTTCGAAAAGCATAAGGAAGAAAAGCTTAACTTCTAGTTTAGAACCATCGTATGCAAATGATGAGATCAGTGAGGCATTTCAGTTGCCAGTATGGAAAATGTCTCGAGAAAAAGCAAAAGTGTCCACGTTTCAGAAGGAGCACTTCTTATGTAGATTTTCCAGAATCTAAAATGTCTAAACTTCGCTTTATGTTTTAGAACAGGAGCCCAAGGCAGGTTAATTATCTACTCAAACATTTAACTTTACATGTAATCAAGTATTTTACGTGCATTTTAGCAGTACGATTATATATGTTTCAAATCTAACCAGTAATATTTAATATTTTGGTATTTATTGACTGACAGCACTTATAAAATTCTCCAAATTATTCAAAAAAATCCATACATTTCATAATTGCTAGGAAAACGTATCCATTAGGTAAAGTAAATGTATCGTTCCCTTTTTTAACTCTAATGTGGCGAGATAGTTCAATTGACTGCTACTCTTCGGCCTCTGAACTTTGCGGCAGTTAAGTGTGTAATATACGCTAGACAGAGTGGAAAGTGTTATGACTGGATCCTACATGAGGATCCGGGGTAATATGGAGTGAATTTGCATATTGAGAAAAAAATACTATCATACAAGTTAGAGAATTTATAATTCGTTTCCTACTGAGACTGTGAATGTGTCTGCTATGCACGAACGCTTATATCGACAGCTATATTCCATCCTATTTTGGGGATGTGTGTATGGTCTAGGGGGTACAGGGGTTGGTGCATGCAGGCAAGGCGATTGGTGTCGTAACTCGAGGACCTAGATTCGAGTCTCAGTAGAGACGAATTAAAAACTTATCTAATCTGAATGATAACGTTCGTTCTCAATATATATATATATGCATATATATAATAGGGTTATATTTCACATCTATTTTACTTTGTTCCTGACTTCAATTCTATCATATTTAACCTGGTACTTTCCCGCTTTTACCCTCTACATTCCCTCTAAAGTTTTTGTCAGTGGTACCACTGATTATGTGAGAAATATCCTTGCAATTAGGAGTGCTTTGACCTTTGTCATTACAATGGAACAGAGTATGACCAGTATTATATATTGTGCAAACATAATGATTGCCAACTACAAAATTAATTCCACATCTGCTTACTTGTCGTTAAAATTTACGCTCGTACAAAATAAAGAACAGAGCGCGTAAAAAGACATCCATTTGCCCGCAAATATGGAATCAAAAGAACCTTGATATTGATTGGGAAACAATTATAATATGAGAGTACTTAAATGAATATAGAGCATCACTTATAAAATTCCCCCAAATTATTAAAATAAAATCCATGCATTTCATAATTGCTAAGAAAAACTATTCATTAGGTAAAATAAATGTATCGTTCCCTTTTTTAACCCTTTGCGCAGAGAGTTAGTCCCAGTGATTGCTACTCTTCAACCTCTGAACTTTGCGGCAGTTATGTGTGACGTATCGAGATTTTAAAAGATTTTTTTTTCTTTTCAACTCAATGGCTACTAAATAAATACACATTTCACGTTCATGAGACAAGGTTATCTTTAGCGCTCTTCTTTCTTCACACACTGGACAAGTATGTGGGAAAATGTATCAAATATACCGCTTAATTATGTGACGCACAGCTTGACAATCATATAGACAATGAACACGAAATCCTATCCAAAAGATGATAATCAGGAGACACTAAAGATCACTTTGACATTGTGTTGATCAATATGGAACTGTTCATGCATTATGTAGTGCATTAATATATCTAAATGGATAGACTGGGTAGAATTCATTCATCAACATTAAAATACGCGCCATGTATGGTGCGAAGGCAATGAACATATTTTTTCCTTAACACAGATATGTTCGAGAGAGAGAGAGAGAGAGAGAGAGAGAGAGAGAGAGAGAGAGAGAGATAGAAAGAGAAAGAGACAGAGAGAGAGAGAGAGATCTTGTAGTTTTTTTCCGGCGGATGTAATTAGGCGTTGAAAGATCATGTTGAAAAAATCCTCTGCATTGAAAGTAAAGTAAAAGTTCTAAACAAATACAGAATTAATGCATTATTATTATTAATAGTGGTAGTACTAGTATTACCACAGTATGTTTCACACGATGCCCATTAAAATACAAATAATACAGAATCAAAAGTTCTGTACACTGCATAAATACAAAGACAGTAAAGAGTCCCAGTCATCTCGAAATTCTCGATGATTTAAAACTACTTGTCGTACACTCCTTTTTAAGGAGAAAAGACGAATATCCATACAATATTACCAAAACGTTTTTATGCTGTAAATTTCACTTTTTAGGCCAATCGACCCTTTATAAAATTACTGCGTTTACTTGATGCAACATTGTCTATTCTGATCCGCTATTGAAATCAGGACTTTTACTGCTGTTTATACTAAACCAAGTATTATCTTTCCTTGGTGTAATTAGTTGATTATTGGCTCTCAGGTAGTCCACGTGTGCGGACAAAACCTTCTGTCCTCCAGCATGGTTTGGAAGACCTTTTTTCATCAGCTGAAGTAGAAGTAAATTCGTCAAGGAATGGCTGTGCCGAAAATAGACACTGCTTTCATCATCTACAGACAGTACCATGATAGTACAAACACCTACACGCTAAATCCAGCTGTTATGGAATTTGTTATACACATCATGTAAACGTTTCTTCACCATTTATCTACGTAAGAACAGGAAAAAAATAACTATTCTCGTGTGTATTGCGTTGTGTGGATGATATATATCAGAAGACAAATTTAGTAAATTTTGCAGCGAGACGTGTGTTCTCTTTATCAAATGTTCCGATTAAACTTTCTTAGCAAAGAACAAATAATAACTTCGTGACTTCCGCTATAATACAAAATCTCACATTTTCGCCATGGCATGTTACTGCCAGCGACAAATGGAGCGTGTTTTCGATGTTATGTTGATGATATAATTGACGCAAGTAGCGAAGAAAACAACTTGCTGAAATGCACAGTTTTAATATTAAATCATATATCAAATACATCAGATTTGAAGAAAAAATACTGAAGAGACAACGTGGGGAATTATTGAACAAAACAGTGGATAATAAACGATACACACACACACACACACACACATATATATATATATATATATATATATATATATATATATATATATATATATATATATATATATATATATACATATGAGATAGATAGACATAAATATACACCAGACAGAGTGGAAAGTGCTATGCCTGAATCTTACATGAGGATACGTGATAATATAGAGTGAACTTTTATATTGAGAAAAAATACTATCATACAGGTTAGTGAATTTATTAATTCGTTACCTACTGAGACTGAGTCGGCATGTGAAAATGTTTGCTAAGCATGAAAGCTGATATCGACTGCCATATTCATTTCTTTTTGGGGATGTGTGCATGGTCGAGAGGGTACAGGGGTTGGTGCATGCAGGCAAGACGATTGGTGCCTTAACTCGCTGACCTGGGTTCGAGTTTCAGTAGAATAAGAATTAAAACATTATCTGACACGTATTATAATATTCGTTCTCAAGATATATCTATCTATCTATCTGTATATTATATATATATATATATATATATATATATATATATATAATAGGTTCATATATCATATCTTTTTTACACTGTTCCTGACTTCAATTCTCTCATACTTAACCTGGTCCGTTCCATCTTTGACCCTCTACATTTCCCCGAAAACCTTTTTCAGGGGTCCCACTGATTCTGCGAAATTATTCTTGCTTTGACCTTTTTCATTACTATGCAACAAGGTGTGACAGGTATTATATATATATATATATATATATATATATATATATATATATATATATATATATATATATATTACAAATATAATGATTGTCAAGCATGCATCAACAAAATTAATTCCACATCTGCTTACTTGTCGTTAAAATTTACACTCGGACAAAGCTTAGAACAGAGCGGGTAAAAATACATCCATTTGCCGACAACCCTGGAATCAAAAGTGCATTGCTATTGATTGGGAAACAATTATAATCATGAGGACAATTGCATGAATATAGAGGATCTAAAGCACATCTGTCAACTGAGCTATGGACAAGTGTACCAAAAATATTGAAGAATTTTGTTTTTTATCTCTGATATTTTACCACTTCAATTGCTGTCTGACAGTTGTTACGCATTTGTAGTAGTAGTATATAATATGAGCGTTCCGGAGCTCATTATAACTATTATTTGCTATTGTAAACTATTGTATTACCCCTGCTCCGTTAACTGCTTGCAGCTATTGTTTTTGCTGGTATTAAACATCAAATTATTTTTGAACAAATTAAAATTATACCACATAATGAACAAGATGCTCACTCCAAATACTATGTAAAACATTGCAAATAAAGCTCAGTTTAAATGAACGAGAAAGATGACATAAACAGTCTTTGTACTGATCTGATATATCACCAAACAGACCGTAAACGCAAAGACTCCGAAAATAATGGATGGAGACGTTAAGGTATGTACATGTAGTTGAAGTGGTATTCTCAATAAGAATGATAACACTCAAAATCGTAATAGAATACTGTATGAACAATCAGCCAATCGCGTCTTACACTATTACTCCTAGAATGCTTTGGTGATTAATAGCAGCAAAGGTCGGGCCTAAACAAAGGCAAATATTATCGGATACGAAAACCGGAATTAGTATAAAAATAGCTGAATGTAGTAAAACCCGTAAATGAACAGTTATGCTTTGCACAGGTTACGCCATGCATCTTAGATATGTATTTGCATATGCAATTCAGTTGTGCTGGGCACTCCTTTTATGAACTTTTGTGTGGACAACGAACGCTACAATTTTTAGTATTGCCTCCTAAAACTCTGAACGCGAAAGACAAAATCATGAACAGGCACAAATTAATAATTGTTTCTTAGTTCATTTATTGGTATCCTTGTGTATAATTTACTATCATGTTATTGTGCTTACTTTTAGTGTGTTATTTTGCCTTGATTATTGAGTTAAACGATTCACTTGCTTTTTCAACAGTATTTGTATCAATGTATTTCATTCTTTTAAGCTGATTAGACAAATTCAACTCGTCTTCAGGATATTCCTCTTGAATTTAAAACTTATTTGTCTAATAATTCCATCCGTATTTGAAAGACGAAGCTTGCTAAGCTATTAAAGGCTAAGTGTTAAGTTGTATGCCTTTTCTAAAAGAAATGTACTCAGCGGCATCAATTCTAGATTTTTCCTTTAATATTTGTTAGAATTCAGTGTCAGGCAAGTAAATAACTGGTATATCCATTTTCTATTTATCTCATGATGACTAAAATGTTTTGCTTTTGTAAAATCCTTACTGGGCCTGGAAAGCAACACTAAATATTTAACTGATATTCATTGCAATGCCTTCTCTTTCGTCTTTTTGTTGTTGTTGGCAAATCTGCTTTCTCAAATATTGGATATAAAGATGTGTATAACGCGGTACCTATTTTTGAACGTTTTCTTCCTTCATCTTCATCATCTCCCTTTTACCACTGCCTATTTGATAAAAAAAAAACGTTTTATAATGTCAAGAAGACCAGCAACTTGTGCTTTCTCTTCTCCTTTTCTCTTTCTTTTCTTATTTATTATTCCATTAAAACATATTTCACCTTTAGACTTGTTATCGCCTGCTATATGTATTTGTTTATTTCTCAATTTACCGACATATATATATATATATATATATATATATATATATATATATATATATATATATAGATAGATAGATAGATGTGTGTGTATGTGTGTGTCTTTTTTTTTTAACTTAACCCAATAACGGATGAGGTAAGAAAACAATTAACTTTTTGGGGGGTTTGGGGGGGGGTTTGGGGGTTTTTTTGTTTTTTTTAAAAACCAGCTACTGAGAAGATTCGATATCATCTCATACTCTTTTGATGAAAGGTGCGCCTGTGGTTGCTTTAAAAATGACCATTGATATTCGGATAAATTACAGAATTACGGCAATGCGGCATTCATTCGGAAATCCTCACCAGTGTCCACCGTGACAATATTAGATTATATGACGCACCAGATAATGTCAAAAAGTATAACTGTTAGAAACAGTATTCTGTTTATCCCAGTGGTCCAAACTGTCTTTTTCAAACATCATACTTCATACACTTACCTCTCTTCATCTCCCAGACCTGAGCGTGCAAACTAATTGGCTGTAAAAGTCAGTTTTCATAGATAATTATTCTTTTTTCTTTGTAAACAATGAGCGCACAACCGACCTGACACACACACACAGACACACAAACACACACACCACCGACCTATCTAAGGTCCCTCGGAATATAGAGATATACCTGTCTCATATTTCCTCACTTCATGGGCAGGCATTTTGACAGGTTTTAAACCATATCGCCGAATCCAATAACATATGAATTTCTGAGATGAAAAGACATGCGAATCATGGAACTGTTGTACAAACCGATAGACGACAGACATACTGAATCTATTGCTAAATCACAGATGCTATTTTAGGAAGCCGAGGGATAGCACTTTTCACAACACTAGCAAGTATTCACGATTATGAATCATACACTTATTTGAAATATTCAATTACATTAAATAAACCTCAAATTAATGTACTCAATTTAATCAAATTAATCCATTTGACTGCTAGATACAAATATATGCTCAACAAAGTTTCTGCATTTTGAAGACATGATCCTCATGTTTTTAATCTAGATATGAATATGTTTCTAAAATTCATCGTATCTATAAATATATATATATGTATATGTGTGTATGTGTGTATGTGTGTGTGCGTGTGCGTGTGTGTGCGTGTCTGTGATATATAATATGCTCTGAATTATATCACGCACATTTTTTACGATAATATATCTAAGCGATATACTAACTACTTAATCATATGACATTATAGAATAGACAAAACTGTCCAAATAGTTTTTCTTTTAGTTCATTGAAATTGCCAGTTATTTTAGGCAAAAGCGAACATCGTACATGATGATTGTATACAAGAATACAAACAATATTTGGAAATAAGTATAGCAGATGGAACATGCAAAGGGATGACTGGTGGAACTTTATCTGACAAAGATTTTGAACACAATGAATGAAAAACACATCAAGAAAAGCTATGAGATCTTTGTCAATGCGAGATCAGCTAAAATATTCCAGTTATTGCCAAATATAATCGTCATTCCAGTAACATACACGATGAGGAAATTTTTACCTATTGACCATTTAAGCAAATTACAGACAGAGTTAGAATAAGATTACATTACATCAATTTGCATCAGATGAATTACTTGGTTTAATAATTTAATTCGAGATTACTACTATTTGCATTGAGTACTCACTTGATAATATTCAATCAAATCATTTTAAAACACTAAACAGTTATATTTTCAAACCTGCTATACCTAATAAAACACCGCAAAGATAACCAGTCAAATTTGTTACTGAACCAAGCAAACAAAAAGCCAAATTCGATTCCTCACATGTTGAGAAATTTCACATATTTCAGACGTACATAGGTCCACTAACGTAACATTCGACAAAATCATAGCATTGATTTATCTAATTTCACGTACACAGTAAACGAAATACGACATGATATCGCAGGGATCATACCAGACAAAATAATTATGTAATTAAATAGCACAAGCCACAAATAGTGTAAGCAATAGAATGGGTAGACCTAATGATAATTAGATTTCATTGTTGACAGAGAAACCAGAGATAACTTTCAAACTTATCATCATACCTGAACCGCTAAAAACTTAATAAATCTTTGTTATTTCAGGTTGCAACAGGTCAACGACATTAAGAATGATTTGGTTAAAGAAACTAAACATTACAGGAGTGTCCGAAGTAAATATAAACAGCCTATACTATTTAATCTGTGTAGAAGTGAACCTCGCTATTGTTCCCTGTGGAATGTGTTTAGAAGGTGCTACCATTAGGATTTGTAATCACTTTGGTTTTTAGCGGGTTTGGGACAACTTTACTAGGGTTTATTGCAATAGCTTTTAAGGACAGTTTGTTTTATAGCAATGTTTTAAAACATAACGAGATAGAAATATGTGCTCTTAGTAAGCTGAAAATATCCACAACATGATGAGAAAGATATAGAAGAGTTTAACTTGACATTTGCAGAGTACAACAGATTCATCTAATAAGGTATACTGTTATGTATGATGTTTATATAATATTATAAATATTTTATGAAATTATAAATGTTTCTTGACTTTAATATTTGCTTAAACCTTAATGTTGTTAATCAGGAAAACATGTTTAACAATTGTCCTTGAATTAGGTTGTTTACTTAATACTTGAGTTCAAGGATAGTTTTGATAAAACGTTGTTGATTCAATTTGAGGTCAAGGTTAAAACTAAAAATTCCTTTAGAGTTATGTGTCAAAAGTCACACACCATTTATTATTCTAGAATATTCTGTCATGTGACCTATCATTTTATATATACCATGTTTAGTGGAAAGTTTTTCAGTTTCGACATTACCATCAGTCTTTTAAAGAGCCATTACAGCTGTGGAAAATCATTCCAAATTCTGAGAGAGAAATTATTTAAAATATTCATTGGATTATAAAAGTGCTCATAGACTTTTGGATTTTGGACTTATAATTGATGATTTTCGGATTTATGTGAACTTATTCAAATATATTTTGGAGTACTTCATTTTGACATATCAGCACATTAAAGACTACTGACACATCAGGATATTATAGACCATTGGCACATCAACACATTCAAGGATACAGCCATTCGTTCCCAACATTATATATTTAGAACTTGTAATTAGGACACTTAGGACACTTAGACTGATTGGATTAATTGGATTTTAATTCACATTACTGTAAGTGTCTTTTTGATTTTCATTTTAATTATCTAGAAATAAATTGCTTGTTGATTTTTTCTTGATTTGTTTGTTTCACTTTCTTTCTGTTACATTTATCTTAGACCATTTAGTCGTAACAAGACAGAAAGCTAGGTTATTACTGAGCCAAAAAAGTATTTCTTTAAAATAGGGAAATAATTAAAGGAAAATAGAAGGTTATAGAGGTAACAAACTAACATGATGCAAACTAAAAATGAAATTGTATTAACTCTTAGCTATTTGAATTCTAGTTTTACGCTACACAAAGGGAAAGTTATATTACGATCGATGGATCATCTAAGAAAGGAATCTATCTTAACAACAATCCAATGGTAATCTGACCATTTAATTGCTGAGCATGCTCCTAGGGACTTTAATTTACAGGTTTTGTTGTGGTTTTCTGTTTTAGTAATATATATGGTATTCACACATTTTAATAATACAATCTGTATACACAAAGCCTATCTCTTTTGTTGTACTACAGCAAAAGTAAGTATCATTTGTCATTCTAAAATCCATTACACAGATCAGTAAACCTGTGAAATGTTTCTCTGATCCCAAATTGTAAAATATTTAACATTTCTGTTCGATGAGATTTAAATAATGATTTCAGTACCAACATGAGATGGTTCTTTACTTCCTATAACTTCACTGAAGTTACTAATTCACCCATGTAAAGTGGCATGTGTTTGTTAATCTCCACAAAGGAGAGACAGCAATACGTCTTTGTGGACTAATAGCTATAATAGATTTATATGCATTTCAAGTAATTAACATAGCCGCATAGTAATACTGTTGTGTGTGCTGAAGGACACGATAGACACGATACTCCAACATTGTTAAATGTAGCACTAACGCATGAAAAATATTCAGTAATATAATAAATTCAAACTGTACATTGCCGATATTATACTATTACCAATATGGATTGAATATTTAGATGGATACCTGACTTACGGAGAGTCAATATGCCATTTTTAACAACAAAAACGGGATAAACAGGTTTAACTTTTCTGCCATTTGCCTCAAACAAGACATCGGCCTTTTCGACGAGAATTGTATCTTTAGCTTTTCACAGGCCTAGAATATTGCCAAGAAGATCGTTAAGGCGATTTTTCTATAAATATATCTACTCATAATACCAGGAAGGTGGCTTGATAAATGAGTTTTCTTGTTTGTCAGGCCAGGGGTCGTCCGAGCGGATGAACTCGTCATATCAATGTCAATGCTAAATCCGCCTTCCGCCATGTTGCATGTTATGTAGATGTACTCGTTTATTGAAGAAAGGGTTCGTGGACTCAAAGAGCACCACGAGCACGTTTAAATACGGAAACAAACTCGGCCCATTCCATCCGCGGCCTGTATGGTGTAAAGTTAGGCCTGACCACCGTTGCCGTGACTAATAACCAATGCACCATTAATCAGCACGAGCTGCTAACTGTCAGATTTCAGAATCTCAGCAGCAACGATGTTATTGTGCCGGGCACCAACAGGCAGGTATTCACAATTGCTTTGACGGGCCGCACAGCAGCGCCAGTTGACACCAGCCGTACATTCGTGAAAAGCCTGGTCTATGCCATTTTCAAGAAAATAAGTTTCAAGCACAAAATAAACCAATTGGCAATGCCGAAGTTTAAGGTGTCTGCAAGAATCTCTGGCTGACGAAAAAAGAGCGGACTAACGCCGCCTATCAGGGTATGCAAAACTTCAACACTGCCGCGATAAGTGTCGGCGCTGGCAATACCGTCACTGATAACCAGCCCGTCGCGTCTATCGCCGCCTAATTCAGAAGCCGTATCGTTGTATCACTTGACTTCGAGCTGCTAAATGACCACATGCCATACTACAAACCTAGCCTTTCAGACCTTTGAGCTGACGTTTAACGAATATGTTTGGGTAATTCGGAGTACTAATAGGGGCTAGCAATACTATCAGCGGTATCTCTCTGGAGTTCGACGTCGCAACCCACGCAGAGTTCGTACGCCTGATCCGGCAGCAGTATATGAGGAAAGTGGCTATCTTGTACACCAGAGTGTTGCGCCTTCGCAGGGTGGAGCTAAACAAGAGTGACACTGGGTGTAGCATCAACCTGAAGACAGCGGCAAAAGGCATGTATGCGATAGTCATGCTCTTCGAGGAGCTGACCCAAGACGCTTATTTTCGCATGCGATACTGAGTATTTCTGCAACCCCTTATCAACAAAATGTCGGTGACGACCGAGGGCATTCCAAACCAGATATATGCGCAAGGACAGGCGCGATACTAGGTGTGGGAAGAGGTCCTACAAATAATGGTGCGAGAGTTTTTCAAGGACTCGAAGCTGGCGGAGATCGATGTGGGCACGTTCTACCAAAACCGGTTTGCCTTTGTCCTCGATATGAGGTCAACGCAAGACCGCACGCTCCATGGGTCTGGAAGGGACATCGAAAACACTAGAGAAGCCGATATGTCAAAAAATGAAAAACGACGCAGGCGACAGGTGTGTTAAACATTTTCTTATTCATCATTATGGACGCGTAGCTCAGCATACAATGCGGCCAGTGTGTGTCACCTATCTCCCACTATCAGGGCAAGCTCCGCACCTCACCGCCATTTGGGTATCATGCAAAAGTTCTTCGATAACTTACATCGTCAGTCTTGGCTGCGGCAAAAGCGTGTTTGCCTGAGAACTCCTCGATTCGGCATTTAAATGCCACTTCCGTTTTTTTTCTCATCTTCTGACGTAATCACATCAATAAAGCAAACGACAGGACGTGGAAGTAATTTTTTGGTCAACCCTGAGGGTCATGATCTGGATGACCCACTTTATGCGCTCGCTAAAAAGATTGAGGAAACCACAACGCTTTTTCCACTCGATGATGGTGCCTTTCTTTTTGCAGTCCCGCATAACTGAAACTTCATATGAGCCATGTTAAAAGCTGTGAGTGATCTTGATATTGAGGAGATAACATGTGGGTTAGCAGCCAAGCCGGAAGGCACGACGCGTGACCGCCTGCCTAAGGCGGCAAAATGATACATACACTGGACTCAACTATGAGGCTTAAAGGCGATGCGCGATGAAGAGGCTGAAAAACCCTATGTGATATCTGAAAAAGTTATAAACGGAGACAAAAGTACAAATATCACGTATCCTAGGTTTATTATATTACCCACGCCTCCAGAGAAAAAACATACTCGACCCGAGAGATCACAAACCTCATACATGTGGTCATAAATCATCATTGATTACTTTCTTAATCAACCAACAAATCGATTCGTGATTCGAAGCATGATTGTACATCTGACTCAGAATCAGTAGATCTGAACTCCTATATCCGACACTCTCCAACTAACTCAAGATAAAGCATAATCACTCATCGCCTAATTACGAAATACATATAAACGATGAATAAAAGCTACATAAAGTTCACCCAAACATGACACAGCTTTTACTGGGTTATCAAGGCTTCAAACTCTTGTATATTAATAGCAGGATGCAAGTCTATTCAAACAAATCAGGATCTTCTCAAGCGAGCTAATTAAAAGACAAGAAAAAAGACGATAGCCACGTCAGAGTAACTCCTATCTCTTACTAGTTGATCAACATGTCTGCCTAAGTAAACTAAAGCAGAATGATATATTCACCTTCCTACTAGAACGGTTATACGTCGAATATCTCCCTTACAATCAGCAGCCCACTAACAACTGGTCAAACACGCAGGCACCTCCTACTACCACGAATAAGATACTGCAGGTAGAGCTATATCGACTCTTATTAGCTGCCAGACAGTTTTCCACATAACCGTCGAATAATGTCAACTTCCTACTGTTGGCAGGTCTCCGAAATCACATCCTCTCTACCAGTCACATGTCGACGCAACACGACAACAAAGAAATATGGTGTGTCCAAACTAGTCAGCACAGAAAAAAACACTCCGTCGGTTTCAGACTATGTCAGGTTACACTGCTGCTCATATGTATAAATTCACGCTGTTATGACAGCTAAGAATCTTCCTCAGGAAGCTTCCATCAGTATCCACACGATCAACATCCATGATGTCACTCCTGAAGAGGTTTCCAAAAAAGAGCATCGCACGCTTGTGGCTATCCAAGCCGAACCATTCGGTCATTATGCGACCAAACCAAGAAACCTTTCCCCCGAGGGCGCAGTCCGAACAATATCAAATAGATGATTATAAATAATCAGTGATATGCAGTATCACTTCTCCCAAAGCACAAACAATCCAGTTCTAAATATGATATTTCGATGGTCCATCTATCAAAGTTTCTAATTGATTTTAGCGTACAGTTTTTCATAATTTCCCCAATAGAAAATGATCTTTACAATCTGATTCTTCTTTATATGCATGATGAAAACCTAGTAGACTATTATCGATGCTATGCTGGTACCCAACATTTTTTGAAGTACATTGTTGGAAAAGCTTCTGCACAAACAAGTTAAAAAAGCAGACTCACCTGGCTTACCACGAAGAACACTCGGGTACAGAGATTGTGCTTCCTACAGGGCAATACATCTCTACCCAAAGCGAAAACTTTGCTCAGGACCAGCGGCGCTCAGCACTAAAAAGCGCCCAAATATATCGTCGCCATCAGGCCATATTAGCTGACTCTGCGTCGGAATCCTCATAAACCAGTTCTAATCTACATACATTTTGCTCAAAGCAGCAAACATACGACTTCTAATCAATGCTTCTGGATGTTAATACTGCACAGGATTAATCCGAAACTATTTACCAAAAACAAAAGAGGCATCTGCCTTCACATACGAATATTACAGCCGAATAATCATAATTACAAAATGTACACAAACCGCACTGCACGGAGCTATCTGAGTTACTCGTGCGCCTTTGTCTATTAAATCTTTTTTTTTGCAACCAAACTATTCAACAGTCACGGAGACACAACCGTTGCCCCCTCTTCTGCATAGTGAGCACTAGTGTGAGGAAGTATGTGTGTGTGTGTGTGTGTGTGTGTGTGTGTTTGTGTGTGTGTGTGTGTGTGTGTGTGTGTGTGTGTGTGTGTGTGTGTGTGTGTGTGTGTGTGTGTGTGTGTGTGTGTGTGTGTGTGTGTGTGCTGGGGAGGGTGTGTCAGCAGGTTCTTCTTTTGTAAATCAAACGCACTAAAGTATAAATTCATGAGTCCCGAATGGGCAGAACCAATTACAAAATAATTTTGGTCATTTGAATTCACATGTGAGAGATATCAGGTTTCAATCACTTCTTTTCTAACGGGAAATGCAGTTCAACTGACCTCGTGTCTGTCCAGCAAAAACAAAAAACAAAAAACAAACTTTCTCACTGACGTACTTTTAGCAATCTCTAGCGCCATCCATCGGTAAATATATTCTTAATCACGCTCAGTTGTATGCTACAGGTAACAATATAGGCTCATAAAGGTCTATATCTGCTCACGGAAATGAAAACAAAGAAATTGGTCTTCTTGCTTGCGATAAATGTTCCGAGGCGCGAACGTACTTGCAAGGAAGCATTTAACTTCCTAGAAGACGCGTTTTCCTTACAGTTGCCATGTCGAATAGCCCGACTTTTAGAAAATAAATAACATAATCGAAAATATAAATATCACATAGTTACCCAAAATCGCACCGGTGCCAACACAACCTCATTGTTGTTACACGCAATGGATCTCATACCGAGCGAATCAAACACCTCCGTGAGCGTGACTTGATGTTTTCCCCTATTTTCAAGGACCTCAGGACAACCGTCCTTATCAACTGAAAGGTTTTTAAATGCGCAAATACAACAATAATTTTCCTTTGATCACCTAATGACCACAGATCACAAAACTATTATTTCACACTTGCATGATTTTTCTTTTTTCACATTTGCATGATTCCTCAGTAAGCCTGTTCAAGTCGAATATTAGTACTTCACGCCATACAACACAAAACACAACCCAAACACACAATACAATACAGTATTACCATCTCAAATTACTAAACACGTATGCTTCCAAATATCCAGAGAATTTCCTATCTTAAGAAATTAGAGAGGGTCCATTTTACGAAACTAATCCATGCTGTCATAAAGTCTCGGGAAAACTGTACATTATGACGTCTGCGCCTAGAAATTGTCTAATTACTCGGTTTGAGAAATATCTTCCCAACACCGACTCCCCATAATCCAACATATACTCACTAAAATCTAACAAAGCTATAAACGGAGATATAAATACAAAAATCACATACCCTAGGTTTAGTACATTCTAATTACACGGGTTGAGAAATATCTTCCCAACACCGACTCCCCATAATTAACAAATAATCACTAAAATCTTACAAAGCTGCCAACGGAGTCTCTCTCTCTCTCTCTCTCTCTCTCTCTCTCTCTCTCTCTCTCTCTCTCTCTCTCTCTGTGTGTGTGTGTGTGTGTGTGTGTGTGTGTGTGTGTGTGTGTGTATGTGTGTGTGAGTGTGTGTGTGTGTTTATATGTTCAGTAAAACATCGATTACGCGGACGGCATTTCTCCGCCTCTCCGATCATGTCTACGAGCAAACTGCCCCAACACACACAACTTTTTTTTCGTATAAATGTATCAGTTAATACTTTGTCAGTTACCTGGGCAACCAATTATCCAGACAGAGTCTATATATCCTGATAACAAATTTGTTGTTCGGACGACTGATGAATTAAACATTTTCTATTTGGGTACACTGGAGAAACTCTACTTATGCAGATTGTTTGTGGATAATCGACGCTTTAGTATATTTAGTGTAAGTGTAATGTTATAATTTTCAGCCATACATAATCAGGCGTAATCAACCAGTGACATAATTGTATCTGCTCTTCAAACTAAAATCCTAAGGCAATGATGTATAGTGTATTATATAATCTAAATAGAAAGAAGAACACGTGATTTTGGCGTTCGTTCATATATATATTGTGCTTGAGTTGTAACCAAAAGTATAGTTACATGTCTTAGTTTTAGGATGTATTGCAAAGTTGAAGTTTGCTCCAAATACGAATTACTGATTTTGTAAAAATCTTCTGCAAAAACTAAACATATTAGGAGTATGAATATTTGGGCAGTAAACATTTGTGCTATACTCCTATCAACTTTTTACTCAAGAAAGAGCCAGAATTTTAACGTAATTTCCTAGAAGTCGGAAAATTATACTTTTGATTTCCATAATCCGTATCACCATTCTCTCAAAGAGGCTGAAGCTACTTTATCTTCAATGTTACAACTGAACATGTGTGAAAAACTATTCACTAGCCTCACTTGATATGCAAAAAGAAAGGCGTAACATTCTCGGTAACAAATTAGTAGCATCAAGATCCAAACCTGTTATTCCCATCCAAGTTCCCATCAGAGCCTCTCACATCGCTTTTAACCTGGTCTCGGAAAGAAACTTTCAGACTCTTTCAGCTGTTGACATAATCAGTGATGCAAAATTTTAGAAATGCAAAGTGATTGTAAATCATATATATATATATATATATATATATATATGGATCAGATGCGTCAAACAATTCGTGTTACTATCAAGCAGTGATCGTAGTGAAAATGATTGACTGTTGTTCCATGCGCTTCATTAATAAACTACTATATTAATGCCCACATCAGCTGATCAATATGTAATTCGGTTCATGATTTAGGATGAAGTTTACATTAAAAAGGTTTTAAAAAAGCAATTTTCTTGGACTTTCAGTTACGTATAGTGATTTTGTTAAATTATCTGACAATTGCTAGGTATATAACAAAAAGATCATTATCATTGTAATTCGATCTTCATTGCTAGATCACGTCTTGTTGTAAGCGTCAAAAAATCCGGATCATGATTTTTCTTTTCCCGTCTCGTAATGATCCGGATTTTCTAATGCTTACAACTCGACGTGATCTAGCAATCAAGATTGCTTTACAATCATTATTTATATAAGCCAAAAATCCTCGATATCGAGGCTAACCCACTTTTTGCAGGAAAAATGCACATAATAACCCATTTGTTTATAATTATTTTAGACATATGGAATAAGCGTCTACCTAATTCAACATACTTCATTCAAATCCTTGCTAGATAACAGTGATAATAGACTCCCAGCGCCCACATATATCCTTTGATGAATAATTAATTATCAAGGACAGACAATGAATTCAATCAATTGGACACAGACAATTTGTCAATCCCATAGACTGTAAAATTCATATTTGGCCAAATTACTACACTTTTCAGGTAAGATCGGCACCAAGTAATGTTAAAGACGTAGAGGATAGAAACCAGTCTTCATAATTTTATCTCTCTTTATCTCCCAGGCTTGCATTTACTTTCTATTTGGTGGGAAATATTAGTTTCAACATACGATTACTCTTACTCTTTATTTGGTAAAGATAACAGCACGCACACATCCCCCCTCCTTTCCCACCCCTATGGTCTGTCAGAAGATAAATGTATATCTATCTCATATTTTGTCAATCTTTAAGCAGGCATTTTTAACAGTTTGAAACCATTTCACCGAATGATATAACATTTGCATTTGTGATGAAAAGACATGCGAATGACGAGATTGTAGTACATTATGATAAAAGACAGACGGACGGAATCCATCTCCAAATCACAGATGCTATTGTAGGAAAGCAAGAGGATAACACTTTATACTACACTAGTATGCCTTACCGACATGAATAGTACAGTTCTTGTCAATCTTCGAATACTTTCAACAAACAATCAGTTGTTGTACAAAATAGAAATTTTTAAAATGCAATCGACTAATAGATACAAGTATATGCTTTAAATATTCTCTTCATTTTAAGGACCTGCTCCTCGTATTATTAATCTATATATTGATATATTTCTAAAATGCATCTTAGTGCGCTATGTTTTGTGTGTGTTTAGTTCTTTTCTGTGTGTCGTAGTTTGTGTATATGTCTGTGCGCATATCACATATATTACAAACTATTTTAATTCATTGACCGTCTCAAAGCTCAATGTAAGTACGTGTCAATCGTAAAATAAATTCCCCACATTGCTTTGTGAAATGCTCTTAACATAAAAATACTATTTTGAAGGTGGTGTGAAACCGAAGAAGATCTAAAACCATTCAATATGCACAAATACGCTTTAGGGAAAGACGTATGTAACTCGGGACATATATTTGCACAATTGACAACACACTATGTATATGCACTGTAGTACTGATATTGTATGTAGGTAAAGGTTATACTAGATAAAAGCAAACATCATACATGTTCATTTTATACAAGAATGCAAACAATAATTATTCATAAGTACAAAAAATGGGACATACAAGAAAATTTAACTGACAACAATTTGTAAAAACTAAATTAAAGACAAATCAAGAAAATCTACGAGGTCTTTGTTAATGCAAGATCAGCTAAAATATCCAAGTCATTGTCAGATATAATCAGCATTGCACAAGCATACCTGCTGAGTACATTTGTACCTATGGATGATATAAGCGAACAGATAAAACTGACTGCGTTCGAATAAGACTACATGACATCAAACTGCATTAGATACAATACCTGCTTGTATCATTTAAGTTGAGATTACTACTATCTGCACTGAGTACTATCTGGATAATACTTAACTAAGTTTTTTTTTTACAGGTCAAAAGATGAAATAGAAAAAGCACAATAAATAATGCCAAATAAATATGTACTTGATGCGTTGAAATCTATTAATTTGTTTCCACTTTACACACAATTGTATCAACTGTTGTATTTACTGGAGTGTGTATATATTACATAGTTCAATCGTTAGAGAAAACAAAAGAAAAGATAAAACTGACTGAAATATATTATCCAAAACCACCTCCATGACGAAATGTTCAGTTTTTGAACCTTTGACTTTCATATTGTTTTCTAGTATATCGTTTTTAGGTGGCATCATATCCATTTTAGATCTGTTATCACTGGCTACAATAGATCATGTGTTTCATTAATAACATTTTCTCTGCTGTTCATGATCCCATGAGTCAACAAAAGGTTCAAATGATAATATGCTCTACACGAAAGTCATCATATTCCACGCTGTTTGGTTTGGTAAAAGTTTACCGCCTGGGTAAAAGCCAATAGATAGAACACCGAGCATAATCTACGATATGTAAGATTTGATGTTTTATTCTAATGCCAGTAAAATACTCACTTTTTGCATTATTCAAAATTATAAACTAGTTGTCATTGTCATAAAACAGGATGGTTTTCTGCCTTCAAAAAATGTTAAAATATTTAAAGCGTTTCAATTTTACGAAACAATGCTTTTAATAAAACAATGGTGGCGCAGAAATGACTTTTTCCCCAGTATTTACTCTCCGTGCTAATTATCTACTGTGGACATTTTGTTTAAGCGAAATTAATCTTCGCAAATGATTGGATGTAGCAAAGTACTAATTTGCTTTCGAATAATTATTTATGTAGGAAATTAGACTTTTCACTTTGATAAAGAAATTCAATATTAACGAACAGAAGTCAGAGTGGTTCGTTTATGAGCGTATACTGCTTAACAACACAAGCTGGATTCACGAATACTCTACGTGTCAAAACGCATGTTCCAAATTACGTTAAACACGGTAATATTATCTCTAATGTTAAGAAATAGACAATGGATAGACACTGATTCAATTCAGGAAGTAATATTCATTAGGCATAACTATCTTTTTAATGCAGATTGGCTCTAAAGTTTGAGAACTCCATCCAGTGACAAGTCGACTGAACAAGGTATGTAATATTTATTTATCTTTCTTAGACTTTTAATTATTTGTTTTTAAATATTGCAAAATGATACCTTCTTTCTACCTGTTCAGTGTCTAATTGCATATACTTCTTTCATCCAAATACTACCTGGATAGCTGTGATAATAGACTCCCAGCGCCAAGATATATCCTTTGTTGTATCAAGGACAGAAAATAAATGGTATATGTTGTTATTAACAACTATTGTTAAACAGCAACGTTTACTCTAAAAGCATACAGACTGTTGTATTTTTTTAGGAAAAGTACTGTTGATCGCGTTAAGGACTTGTTGCAATTATAACTTCTAACTACTCGGTAAAATGTGTTTGATCTGCTGAAACAATTGAACCCATTCATATAAATACATTATCCTTATTAATCAGTCACAAGAATGCCCTCTCAGTTTTCTGTTCCTGATTCCGTACATCCATGTTTTAACAACGCCAACTTCATTCGAAAAAGGTAAAATTTTTGGTCATTGTGTGAGTATCATGTATATGACATTGAATCCGATCATTTAGCGTTTTATATCATAAAATATCTCAACATTTAATTTTTCTAAACAAATAATATTTTTAGATGGTTGTTTTTATAAAAATCAAGTAGAATTGTATTGTTGTTCGAAGTTCAGGAGAGCGCCGCATTTGGGAAAAGAATGACGTAATGCTAAATTTATTAGGAAAGCTTCTGTCCGCAGGGACAAATATTAAATTGTTTCGAAACAGAACATATTGTTAAAGATATCGAATTTACTACCTATCTTCCGTTTGTCCCTGTGCTCGAAAATCTTGTTCAACCCTCATACTTTGTGTGCGTATCTCTCTTCATGTCTCAGACGTGCATTTGCAAACTGTTTGGAAGGAAATGTCAGTTTCAACGCATGTGAATTCGTGATGAAAGACGAGACTGAATAAAGACAAAAAGACGGAATCTATCTCCAAATCACAGATGCTATTTTGGAAAGGAAGAGGATGACACTTTTCACTATCCATGCATGTCTTAAAACTATCGATAGGAAACCATCCCATATCCTAGTGATGCTTGATTGAGACGATTCACTAAGGTTTCCATTTCTTCTTCATCTCCTACTAAGCCAACGATATCTTCAGCGAAACGCAGGTTGGTGATTGTCTGCCTCCAACACTGACACTGCCCTCATGATCTTCCAAGGCGTCGGACATGATCCTTTCCAGGTAGATGTTGAAGGTAGTGGGTGCGAGAAGGCACCCCTGTCTGACTCCTACTGTGGTTCTGAACCAGTCTCCTATATTGCCATTGACGAGAACTGTACTATTCGCCTTGTCATACAGGGGTTCTATAGTGCGGATTAGTTTTACGTTTGTGTTGTATATCCGCATAGTGGCCCACAAGGTCGTATGCCATACCTTGTCGAAAACCTTCTTGAAGTCAATGAAGACATGATAGAGGTTATGTTGATGCTGGAGATATTTTTCACAGAGGATTCTAAGATTGAAGATCTGTTCTGTAGTGCTACGTCCTGCTCTGAAACATGCCTGTTCTTCAGCAATGATGTGTTCTGCTTGGGGTTTCAGTCTGTTGAGGATGATTTTAAATATAACCTTGCTTGGGTGACTGATGAGACTGATTGTTCGGTAGTTCTGGCACAGTTGTAGATTCCCTTTTTATGAAGAGTCACGATCAGAGACTGGGTCCATGGGGTGGGTCATTCTCCTGTTTGCCATATTTGGTTGCAGATTGTTGTGAGGACATATATAATGGAAGTTCTTCCTGCTTGAACAAGTTCTGCTGGTATATTGTCTACACCAGCTGACTTCCCCTTCTTTAGTGCCTTTACTGCAGCCTTTACTTCGTCCCTGAGGATCGGGTGGTCAACCTCTGTTGTGGTCAGTGGTACGTTTAGCACAGCTTGGTCTCCAGAAGTCTCCTGGTTGTAAAGCTCCGAACAGTATTCCATTCATCTGTTAAAAATGTGTTTGTTTTCTATCCGACTCTTACCAGCCTTGTCCTGAATCGTAGTAGATCTCCTCTGTTTCTCTGCAGTCAAGTCTTTCACCAACTGGTAGGCCCTTTTACTGTCATTCTGGTTCAGGCTTTTCTCGACTTTCTTGCATTGCTCCTCTAACCAGCTTTATTTTGCTTTCTTTAGGCTCTTCTTAATCCTGTTGTTAATCTCATTGTATTGTTTTGCTCCTTCATGGTCTCCTCGCTTACTCTTCAGTTTTCTCCTCCCATCGCCGAGGTCGAGGATATCTGCTGTGACCCAAGGCTTATTTATTCTATGATGCTTGCAGGGATCTCGCCGGCTGTGTCTATTACTGCCTTGTTGAAAGTGATGATCAAGGAGTCTAGGTTTATTTCCTCATGTCCCAGAATTGTGAGTGGTGCAAATTTGCCGCCTACTGATGCTTCAAATGCTTGTTCCACGCTTGGATCTTTAAGTTTTTCAAGGTCGAACCTGATCCTAGCTTATCTTGGCTTATTGGTCTTCCGCAGACGAAGTTTGATACTCATCATCAGCAAGTTATGGTCGTTTTCTATATCAGCTCCTGGGAAGCTACGTGTCCTGGCAATGTTTACGCTAGACCGGAAGCGCTTTCTCACCAAGATGTAGTCAATCTAGTTGTGATGTTTTCCGTCTGGGCTGTACCAAGTCCATCTTCTGGATAGTGTATGGGGGCCAAGGGTGTTCGTTAGCACTAGGTTATTTTATATGGCGAAGTCCAGGAGCTTGTGTCCTCTCTCATTGGTCTGCTTATTACAGTATGGCTCACAGACTTCTCGCCAGTCTGCTTGTGCGTCCTCGCCTACCTTAGCATTCCAGTCTCCTGGAATAAGCAGAATATCCTTCTTGGGTGTCTGGTCTATGAGAGTTTGAAGCTGGTCGTAGAACTGAGTTCCACTAAGAAAATATTAATATTTTTGCGCATTTTTTTATAGTTTTTATTTTTTTTTATTTTTTATTTTTTTTTTTTTTTTTTTTTTATCCTGCAACACGGGATTTGCATTATAATGCCACGCTTTAATATATAATAGTGTCCTATTACCACAATATATATATAATCCTACTACAACTTAAGAAAATATATGCAATGAACAATAATGCAAATTAAATATTAGCTTGAATGTCGTATCTCGTGCATAGCGAATCAAACATAAGGAATCTCTCTCGCCCTCTATCTCTCTCTCTGCGCAGAAACACAAAATATTTGATTTGGTGCGAGTTCTGTATAAATTCATGATTTACTCTGGAAAAAATCATGTATCCTGATAACCAATTAGCGTCCAGAAAACTTTTAAATTATTAACGCGTGTATTGGGGAAAACGAGAAAAAATCCATATCTCTGGATTATGTTCGGACAATCGACGTTTTGCTGTACTTAGCGGAAGTCTTGGTCTGAAAGGTTTATAATTAAATTTAGTTTGCTTTCAAATGATTATTCGTTATGAATAGATTCTGCTTAACGAAAGCTGAACTCGTGAAAATTCTACGAGTCAAAAAGCATGTGCCAAATTATGGTAAATACGGTAGTATTATGTGTAATGTTAAGCAACAGTCAATGCATAGACACTGATTACATTCAGGAAGTAATATTCGTTACGCATAGCCATCTGTTTTACGGAGAAATTCCTCTAAAGTGTGTGAACTCCATGTAGTTACAAGTCGACTCAACAAGGTAATTAATATTTGCCAATCGGTCGTTGCTTTTTAGATAATTTGTTTTTAAATATTACGAAAGGTTTCGTTCTTTATTAAATATAATTGGATAGGATTGAAAGTAAGGACTAGGATTCTGTTCAATATTAGCAGACGCAGCATGCAGTTTTCCTTGTCTTTCTACCAACAATACTAATGTATCAAATGTGTCGCCCTCTTAAAAGGGGAGCTTACTATTTTTTTTTAAAAAATCAGATAATTAAAACTCGCTCCATTTATCAAATACTGTAATTCTTTCCAAGCTGAAGTAACCGCCAAAAACTATATACTGATTTTGCAAATCTTGTTTTAATGTTTAATATCTTCAACAACAAACAATTAGGAGTATCTTTATTTGGGCATTAAACATTTATCTAAGTTAGGCAACAATCCTGTATCATTCATTCTAAGAATAATTATTGCCTTTGTATTACTTTTTATTTTGCGTAATTTTAATTTAAAATTACCAAATAAAATTGTCAACCACTAAACAGAGATGAGTAAGAGTTAGACAAATAATAATATTACTATGTGGATCTCATAATAATTTCGAATTTTCTGATAAAATGTTTATATTGTGTATTTTTGTTACCTCCAATACGATTATGAATTCTTTGACAGGATTCCACGAAACCCTAATAATACATAGAAACTGTTTTAATTTTCACCATGCCAATAACAGAAACATGTAATACTCTGATTATAATTCCATGATTATTATTTCATTGTGAACAAACCAATGAATGTATACAATTCATACTTGTTGAGTGTTTAACTCCTGCAACATCTATATAACATTCATTTATAAGATCAGAGAAAAAAAGGGATTCGACATTCAAGTTCAAAAACAAAATCATGTTTCCACTCAACCCATGTCACAAATATATATATATATATATATATATATATATATATATATATATATATATAGAATAAGATTACATGACATCAAATTGCAAGATATAGATTACTGGGTTTCATGATTTAAGTTGAGGTTATTACTATTTGCATTGAGTACTAGATAATATTTAATCAAATCAATTTCTAAAGCTCAACAGACGAAATACAAAACAAAACATAATGCTAACTAAATTCGTACAGGATGGTCCAGACCAACGAATTTTTTCTCCCTTGAACCACGGTTCGAACAACTCTTTTAATCGCTTGAGTGTAATTACTACAGTATGTATCTATTATGTAGTTAAATATGTCAGGACAACAAAAAAAAAAGACAAAACAGACTAAACCATATTTACAAAATCTCTTGCGTCACCATATTTTCAGTGTGTTCTAGTATGTCATTTTTGGATGGCATCTTCGGTATCTTCGTATTGTCGAAGACATATTTTAGTATCGATTATTTATATTTTTCTATTATATTTCAGAGATATGTCAACAAATTAATTAATATATTATACTTTTAATTTCAACATGATTGTAAGACAAATGGAAGCAGATGTAAAGGTTAGTTGAGATATGACACAGATTAACTTGAGAGTGAACCTAAACTTACGTATGCGTTCAACTGATAATTTTGTTTCAGATTATTTGCAAATAAGCAAGATAAAACCAAGGAAGAATCAAAGGTTGAATAATCACAAAATGAGGTAACTTCAGAACAGAAGGAGGATCCATGGTATGCAACGTGGGAGCCGTTTACAGTAATTAAGGGAATAAAAGCAGAGAGGTTAAAACAAGAGCAAGAAAAAGAAAGATAGCATCACAAGATTAAAGAAATAATGAACGCTCGCGTAGATCAAACATAATATATTACTGGATAAGGTGGGGATATTGTAGCTATATGTCTATTCTTGAACACAGTTGACTGCATTTTCAAACCTGCTACACCTAGTAAAATACCTCAAGGACGACAAGTCAAAGTCGTTACTGAGCCAAACTAAAAAAGATACTTTCACACTTTTTACCGCGCAGCTATTAAGTCATCTCTTACAGTCGGTTACAGCAATGATTTTGAAGAAGATATTTAACATTTAAATAGGGCTACTAACATGGAATTCGATGAAGGTATACAGTTGATTATTCAAATTTCATTTATCCAGTAACAAATAGACTACTTTATAGGGAACCTGATCATACAGGAGAAATAATTTTGTAAATTAATAGCACAAAACACAAATAGCGTAAGCCGCATAATGAGTATTGGTGAACCTAAAGAAAATATGGGATAGTGAAATTATTATTCAATGTTAAGGAATACAGACATTTGAGGTATTACGGAGCTAACATAAGGCTTTATTTAAAAGAGGGAATACAGGAAATATTGTTTGAGTTATATTTACGGAGGTAACAAACTAAGTCCAAAGCACGTTAAATTTTACAACGTAAAATTTATAACTCTTGGCTGTGTGAATTTCTGTTTTTAATTTACACTACACAAAGGGAAAGCTGTGTTACAATAGAAGGAACATCTGGGAAAAAATCTCTATCAACAATTCATTGGTAATCTAACCATTTCATTACAGATAATGTGCCTAAAGACCTCAATCTGCATTTGTGTTTTTCCATTTCATTGATATCCAATGTATTCACACTTTTTTAAAAACAAAATCTGTATGATTGTCTTTCATTGTAGCATAACAAACGTCAGCAAGCTGTATGCTGTGTGATCATACAATCCCTTATAGCGATTGAAAAGTCTTTAAAATGTTTCTCAGAGCGAAACTAATCAATCATTTTTAAATCTCTGTTCAATGTGTCTTGATTTTGGGTATCATGATATTTAAACCATGATTTCCAGTATCAACATGAGATATTTCTTTACTTCCGACAACCTCTAATTAATCAATGAAGTAAATAATTGAGCTGTGTAAAGTGTCAGGTACTCCTTAATCTTGATACAGGCGAGAATTCAGTATGCCTTATTAGACTAATACCGATAATAGGTGTCTTTATATATGTGAGTTGTATAAACAACAGGCACGATGCTCGAACATTGTTAGATGTAGTACAAATGCATAAAACAATATTCATAAATATAATAAATTCAAACCGTAAATTACAGATATTATACTATTACCAATATTCTTTTTTTTTAAAGTCGCAATATGCATTTCTAACCCACCTTCGATGCATGCATGCATTTGTGTATTATTATCTCATAACTTTTTACAATACCACTGTACACTGGAGTGAAATCGCGAAACAATTCCTGACAAAGTTTGCTACCTTATATATTGTACCCTCTCTTGATCTGCAATCGCAGAAATATAACTAGCCAAAATAAGAATCCCATGTTTTTAAGCTCAAATCACGTAGTATCATTTCTGAGAAAAATATCCGCTGCATGGTATGTTGAAGTTTCAATATTTGAGAAGTGATGTTTCTTTTTCCTGAAAAACGACAACCGTATATCTGCATTTTCATAACCTAAAGAACAAAAGCATCTCAAAGCCTTTGGTAAACACAGAAACACAATAAATGGGAGAAAAGTTTACAATTTCATTTCAGCAGATTTTGTAGATGGAGAATCAACCGCTGAAAGAATGCATCAAGCTGATTATATACGGTACAATTTGTTTTCAGTGAACTTAGATTTGGCAAGTATTTGGATATTGCAATATAATAATTTACGTCCGTGTCATATTGTAACCCACTTCATTGTTCCCGGTTACAGCATATTTCAATTTTTACGAACGAATTTCACTGTGCCATTTGAGTTAAATGTAATTATCAACCAGTTTCAAGTTACAAAAGTTGTTTTCATGAGCGCTCTATGACTCAAAAAATGCATGTATCCTGTTTTGTTAAATACGGTAGTACTATTTGTCATAGTAAACTGACAACCAATGAAGAGGTATTTATTATATTCAGGAAGGAATAGTTGTTACTTACACACACTGGTTTGCGCGAAATATGCGGTAAAGTTTGGTATCTTCATGCGGAGGCATGTCGACATATCTAGGTATTGTATTATGGTATATAGTTCGTAGCTTTATTTGATAACATATCAAATACCAAATAAAAGTCGTTTTACAGATCAGCTACTTTTATAAATAACATGTTTTACAAAATTAATGCTTTCGCTATTTTATGTAAAAACGTGAATATTGTACGCCATATAGTTACAATGAAGTATTTATCTTGAAAAGTACCGTAAAACGGTGGTTTTTAGGACGCCATTTCTCCGGCCCATCGATCATATGACCAACAACATGTTCCCGGAACACGCAATTATTCTGTATAAATGTATCAGTGGTCCGGAAAACTAATAATTCGGAAGAAAAATAATCACGTATCCTGATAACCACTGTGCGTACAGAAAACTTATACATTAAAAACTCATCTGTGTGGAAAACGGGGAAAAAAATCCATGTCTCTGGATTATATTCGGATAATCGACGTTTAATTCTACTTGGGTAAGTGTAATCTTAGAATTCTCAGTCATATATAATAAAGCTTGGTTTGACAGGGTTGTAATTAGATCTGCTCTTAAAATTATAATTTTAAAGCTGTAATCGATTATTGTATTAAATACCTGAAAATGATACGCGGTTTCAAACTCTTAAATATCGTACGGTATATGTGTGATATCCGCATATACCTGTGTGCTCTTTGTTTGTAACTATTATCTCTAGAGTCAAGAGACTCTACCATGTACACAGGGGACCAAATACAAAGCTTTTTTTACATAATGACCGATCCAGTCTGGAATGCATTGTATTAAATGTATTCTGTTCAAGTGTATTTCAAAGCTATTACTCCTGGAATGGAGTAACAAGTACAAACTAACACAAAATATGCCTGATCTTATTTATGATCTGATTTTGCATATGTTCATGCAGACACTTTATTTTGTTTACGTATATTCTAATCTATTAAAATTATCTTAATATATTTTACTCTACTATACTGTCCATTTCTTTATGTGATATCCACATGAAGAAAACAAAGTTCACATCAAAAGGTACCAACTAAAATAGTTAAAAGACATTGAAAATAATTCTAAATCAAACCTTCGTAATTATCTACATGTATTGATACATCAAATTATTAACAATATTTTGCTCTTTGATCAAGCACGGCAGACAATATGAATCCATCATGAAACAAAATAAAAAGTAAATTACTTTAAAGGACTTTGGTTGTAATATCTACACATTGTTTTACTTCAGGAATGGACATTTTTCTCTTCCGTTGCTTTAATTAGGAGGAAATAAATAAATTATTTCAAGAATTTTAAAACCTAAATAGATTTAGCTATAAATAGTAGAAGAGTAATCAATACCGTGGAAAAGTTATTAATAATATTGTTACTATTATTAGTAGTAGTAGTATTATTATTATTAAATATGATTCTTTATTATACTCTTTTATAATTATTGTATGTGGAAGATAGAATGCCTTATAGAATGTATTATGGAATGCCTTATACTTTTGTACTGGAAGAAGCGGAGATTTGGAAGAAGCCACTTAGACATAAATGTGTCTCAATACATGTAATCTTTGCTTATCCGACGAGCCTTTTGAGAACAAAATGAATGTTCAATATTAAGGTCATTTAATAGCGTTTGTTTTTATCGCTATGACTTTATAATAGTTGCACTGCCCTTCACTCTCTCTCTCTCTCTCTCTCTCTCTCTCTCAGTCTCGTGAAAAATGTTTTTGTTTTAGATGGTAATTAATAAGTTAGTCAACTATTCTCTTGTAGCTAAACGTATCACGTAGACATCTGCACATGCAAAATCATTGCTATTGATCTTTCAAACCAGATAAGGCAGAAAACTTGGATTTAGTGAAAGCTATTATAAAATGTTTATTACTACTACAAGTACTACTACTACTACTAGGACCACAATTACAACTAGTCATAACAGCAACAAAAACAAATTTCGGCGACGATGAAGACAACAACAGTAGAAAACAAGAAAATAACAATAATAATAGTAGTAGTAGTAGAGTTATTGTAAATTATTGTCAATAAAAAAAAATATATATATATATTTATATATACATACAGTGTTTCTACTATCATAAGGGCCATATGAATATACGTCCAGGTCGTTTAAGTACTCTTCTGGTTGTTCTGTTCAATAAAATCAGTACTGAGGCAGATGTTTAACGTAAGTGGTAAATTGTATACCAGCACATATCAATTGTCCCTAATAAACGCCAGGAATATGAAATTGGAGGAGGGGGCATTCAAGCGCAAGCCGTATACAACACCCATGATTTGTCATAAAGTGTATTTATCTGCGATATTTGATACCTGTTCGGGATGTATGTGTTTCCTTACATACTTCATAATGTTTTTATTACGTTGAAATATAAAATTAGTTGGAGGCTTTATTCATGCGGATGATTTATGTGTTTTCTTACATTCTTCATAATGACTGTGTTATCAAGCTATATATATTTAGGTAGTGGTGTGTTTTGTTTGATTTATCATCACACTCCGGTGCAAATTATTTTTCCCACAGGAGCCCCAGTGCTTCAGTTACAAGTATCTAATCAGAATTTTTTAAGTTAGCGAATGCTCTCAAATGACAAATGCGACGTGAAGAAGAACCGCCGTCTTTTTCAATTACAGGTTTATTTTGTATACCAATCAAACGGAGAGGTAGTCTGTGGGTAGACTCAATAAAGGCAAGTAATGAATCACTACCTGTGGGGCAGATATATTTGGTATACAGGGATATTAAAGTACTCTTATTTAAAAATATTTAGGGAAACAAGTAGCCTAATCAACAATTTGTCCTAAAAGGGAAGGGAAATAGACTGTCCCCTTTTTTCTGTAAATTGTCAATAAAAAAACAGTGAATTTTTAATTACAAGCGCTATTTCTTAACGGTATGCTTTCTTGTAACATGGTTATCATTGTCGCATCAATAGAGTACTATTTGACCTTAGGGTGCCAACCATTTGAGACCCGCAATGGCTGAGTGGTTAGCGTCCCTGACTCGCCATCTATTGGGTTTGGTGTATAATCGTGTCCAGCGCAAGTGGCCGGATCAACTACCATGGCGTGAGTGTCGGTAAAAGAACATTCCGATCAAAGGTTAGAGAGATATTAAAGTTTAAAGGTACTTGTCAAAATATTCTTCTAGGCCATGTACAAATTTGGCAGTTTTCGTGACTCGAGTCAGTGTGATGGCATTGGAAGAACCCAGCATCACCATTGTTCTACCGTTGTCGAGTGTGAAGCTTCTCTGGATTGTTTTTAATTGAGTGTTCTATTCAAGATGTAAAGGAGGTGTGTCGTTGGTGGATATAGCAGTACGAGTATATACTCGCCGTCTCAACATAATGAAAAACAGAATAACACGAACTAGCGATTTCGTCATCAGCTAAACGTCAAATGAAATGCAAGGAATCAAATCATAGAAATCGAGAGAGAGAGAGAGGGGGGGGGGGAGGGAGAGAGAGAGAGTTGCGATGTAAGACGGTCCTCACGACTACTAAAGACATGTATATCCGTACCCATAGTTTTTACGATTCATGCAATTTTTCGATTAAAACTATATAAACAATACCGTATATTGAATGAGGAAGTTTTATATACAGCTGCTATTTTAAAAAAAATAGTGATCTCAATTTCTGAGTACAATGTGGCTTATGCACGAGCATGCCTTGGTAAAATATTGTTATCTCCACAAGCAAGTCTGTCTGAAGCAGAAGCGTCGATATTAAAGTCCCATTCTTGGCTAAGATGTTCTTAGCTACACCTATATTAATATATTTCTACACGTATATTAATATATTTACATGGATATTTACCCCAAACAAATAAACTGTAGGTTCAAGTCACAACATGGAGAGAGAGAGAGAGAGAGAGAGAGAGAGAGAGAGAGATAGAAAGAGAGAGATTGCGAGTTTTTACTAAAAACATGCGCTCAGCGATACCCAGTAACAGTTAAAAGTGAATTTCATTATTATAAATTAACCATGATAGGGAGAAGATGTAAAATATAAACAGCAAGAAGAACAGAGAGAAAGAGGAAACAAATAGGGAAAGAGAAGGATTAAAATAGAGGTATAAAGAGGTGAGTAATGTCAGTCTCAACATCACGAAAATAGAATATGAAACACTGTCGATGTTATCACATTCCTTTCAGTCAGAGAGAGAGAGAGAGAGCTGTATGGATAACTGATGACGGCTACAACAACAGATGAAGAGTCGGAATAGCGGTGTAGCCCCCCTCCCCCATTCCAAGAAATAGCAGACAATTTCAGATCTTAGGGGTATACAGATCCCAGATAGTGAGAGAGATTAGTCTTGGAATTATGACAATGTTTCCACCTTTTTATTCATTTCAGAAATAAACTGAATTAAGTTTTTATGAACAATTGTCAATTTTTTTTCAAACTTCTGCTTTTAATTCCTGGCCTACAATTGGGGCTGTTAAATACTATGCTCCAAGTCAGATGGCGTCGTGTAATGCAAATGATAACTTTTCCTAGCCGGGATCGGAAATTATCAATTATCAATTGTCCAATTATCAACCTTTCGATGTTAATTAATTGCAGGGTTAAATACTACGCTCCATGTCAGATGGCTTCCTGTAAATTGAACCTAAACACACATGGATTGAATCTACAAGGCTCTTTATTTTTTGTTCTTTTGTTTTCTTTCTTTGAAAGTGTAAACAATGGATTTTGATATGGAAAATTAATTAGGAGAACAATGTCAAACTATAATCAATAATAACACATTTTTCAGTCAGCATTTGATATGTAAAATTGTGTATACAAATGTAAACGTTAAATCCAGTTTTGAAAGTATAAGATGGATGCATGATCGAAATGTATGTCATCGTTGGATTACTGATACGTATATATGAGAAATATAGTGTTGCGCAACCAAATTGTGATAAATGGTAACATACGGTGTAATTTTTCAACTTTGATCAAAAATAAAAACACAATAGGCATTCATTATTTTGATTAATCCACAGAGTGTTTCGATATTGTCATTGCATAACAAAACAATATAATTTAGATTCCTGCAATATTTAGACAATTGGTAATTTCTTACGTTAATTCAAGATATCACAGAGACTTAATATATTTGAGATAAATGGGCATGCAAGAATCAATAAGAATATGTGCCGTTGCGAATATATAGTTTCCCCATGTATTTAGAAACAAAACCGATACTTAGAACATAATATGATATGCCATTAAAATCTGTACATGTGAACCTTTTGATGAATATTACCAATTATTTCTTTATTTCCTCCACTTTAAGCTGGTATCTAGAAGTATGTTGCATCTTTATATTTTCAGTTATAGTTTCTCTACTGTTTTTTTTTTTTTTTTTTGGGGGGGGGGGGGATGGGTACATATTTTGAATGTTAGCGTTTTCTCATGGTGTTTTGTGCTTTTGTTTGTTTATTTTTTTATTTTTTGTAAGGATATGGAAATGTTCCTTCTTTGCCACAATCTACCTTATCCCCACCCACGAACGAAACAAAATTAATACCTTTACCATCTTTCTTCAGTAATTTGAGAAGCATGATACACAGATTGGTGTCATACTGCTGAATTATGTAAAGGGTGAAAGCGTATGAAATGCCAGAGGAAGCTAGAGAGGACATACACTTGGAATTTAAGTACCTGTCAAACGTTTAATCTTCCTCGTCACCTAGCGAAACGACCTTAACATAATATCAGTTTGAGAAAACCTGTAAAATTACTATTTACTCATACCTCAGCCCTGTAATATAAACATTCGAATATTTTAGGCTCTAAGTTCACAGAGAATCTGAAGATCGGACCAATGATCCATCAGCCCTGTAATGCAAACATTCGAATATTTTAGGCTCTCAGTTCACAGAGAATCTGAAGATTGGACCAATGATCCATCAGCCCTGTAATGCAAACATTCGAATATTTTAGTCTCTCAGTTCACAGAAAATCTGAAAATCGGATCAATGATCCATTATACATTAGCACTAAAACATTGATAATGCGGAAACAATTCGTCCGGACCCATCGAGCATACTGACCAACGAACTATGCTCAGAACACTCGACTTATTTTTTGCATGCATTTCTCACTTTTCCGGACAACCAATTATCCAGATAAAATCTATGTCTCCAGTTAACTAATTGATTGTGCAGATGACAGATATATTCTTACATGATAAAATCACCTATTTGTCGAAAGTCTCCCCCCCCCCCAAAAAAAAAAAAAGTGCATGTCTCCCGATAGGTCCTGGATAATCAAAGTTTTACTGTCTAAGTATAATCTAAGAATTTCAAGACATATTTATTCGAGCTTGACATGACAAGGTATATTTAAATATCCTCTTTAAACTTTGATGTAAAACTGTATATTTCAATAAGTCAGTCTTGTTTTGAGTTAGTGAAATTCATATGATGTTCTAACATATAAAGTTTTGCCTAATATACAATGGTACACAAACGCACTCACGCACATGAAAAGACTTGAATACGAATATTCAAAGTCAAACATCCGTGATTAAATCTTTGTTCAAAATTATGACACTAGGGTCTGTATAAACTTATCAAACGCTGTGTCCCATCTTTCGCCTAACCGTTCGATCTGGCATTAAAAGTTTGAAAAAGCACCAGTCCTTAAAATATATATTAAATAAATCTGTATTGATTGAGTTAGCATTTTAGTATATATGTTCCACTGTAGGACACAACGTTTTAGGGTCTACATAGAACTTGTATGACTCAACATAGTAAATTCCAACTGGGGCCTCAGGTGACGAAAATATGTATATATGAAATTGCTAAAAGCCAATAAATGTTGCTGATTTTATAAGAAATCTTTGCATAAAACTTCACACGAGTCCTTGCTTCCTCTTCATTTTTGCAGACAGATAAATCGTTTTTTCTATGTTTATAGTCGATGTTTCTAGTACCCAAATCCTCGCTGGCTAGCCACGTTAAGAAAATTTCAGCTTCTGTATGTATCCTTTGGTGTGTAATCTGACAGCAAGTACATCAAATAGTCTTAAAAAAAATATTCTCATTGCAAACAACAGCAATTCGTAAATAACTAAGTATACTGAACAAGCATAATGAATGTTGTAATTTTTGCAGAAAAAAAGTAATGTTGGTCGGCGTAACGTGTTGTTGCAATTGTAAGTTCAGTTGTCTGGTATTGTATATACATTACACAACAACTGATATCATCATCTGTTAATATCTACCTATTAACGTTCGATTTAAAGCCATTAAATACAGCTATGCAATAACATAAGCAAAGTTATATAATCCATTAATACAAACAGGCACTGCGAAATCTAAGTATTCTTTAAATACGGTTTTGGTCGTGTTACGAGTCCTATGGTAAGAAAGTTTACATAAAATCCGACGGCCTTATCTACAGTAATTAACGAATACCACAAACAAATATAATCCTATTACAGCTCACGAAATATCGAAACTGAATAAGAATGTAAACTAAGTATTAATTTCAATTTTGTATAGCGTGCGAAGAGAATCTAGCATGCACACAACTTTTTTTATAAATATGTTTATATAGAGGGATTAACGATCAAAAAGCTAAAACTTTGTAATTGTCTTGATACCTTACATTTGTGATTTATTATCCACAATATGCGTATATGTTGCCGCTTTTTGTATATTTTTAATTCTGCGATTACAAGTTCCTATCTTTAGTAATTTACTCTGTTTTAAAATAGATTTTACTGTAAATCGTGTAGATTTTCGGTATGCGTATTTGTGAAGAGAAAGAGTGAGAGAGAGAGATGGTAAACTACACTAATACTCATATATTTTCAAGTTAGTACAAGTCATAATAGTTATTATCGAGGTTCGCGATAATTTCAATTCAGCTCAATAATGTGATCAATTATTATTTTAATTTCTATTCATCTTATAACACTGCTCAGTGTGGATAATATTAGCATTCCCTTGAGAATTTGTTGCTATCTTTTTATTTGACCTCCTCTTTTGAATCAACCTACGAATGACCTAATTACCTTAATTCACACCAAAATGCCAGTGGGTTACATATATTGCCCCGCAGATGATATAGATATAACAGAAACATCAAGCACACAATCTCATACAGGCAAGATAATTAGTATTCTTCCTCCACTGCATTCATCGTGTAACACTGCATGGGGTGGATATTGTTAGTTATCCATTTGACATGTAATGCTATCATTGCATTCAATCTCGTCTTTTGTATACACATTCCTTTAATTGCCTTCCAAACTGCAAGGCGTAAAACATTCTGCCTTGTACGCAGTATTGATTTACAAGCACTATCAGACACATAATCCTGCAAATGGTGAAAATGTGATCATTTTACTTATACTATGGAAACATCGCTATTTCTGGAAAGTATGGTCAAATACATGAATTTTTAACAGGACAAATTAGTGGCTTATACCTGTCAACTGTAATTCCTTAAAATCTGAAAGGTCAGATATCAGACTTTGATATACATATCAGAGTCACATATTATACACACTAGATGAGACTATGCCAATATTAGAAATAGACAAATTTATCTAAGCATGTTATTACTCAGGAATATGCCTTATTAGTATTTGAGACCTGAGTAGATGCTATCCGAATGCATTCCGTGGATAAATATCACTGGTTGATAAATTTATATTAACATTGTGTATATTGGCTATTCCGTTTGTCGCAAGCCTACATAAATATATGTATATATATATATATATATATATATATATATATATATATATATATATATATATATATATATGTGTGTGTGTGTGTGTGTGTGTGTTCTATAGGCGAAAGTTGCCGTTACTTGTGACATAGGCTGGATTCCTGCTTAATTCCAATTATAACTCTCTAACCTGTCAGATTATATTGATGTCATTACACACACACACACACACACACACACACACAAACATATATATATATATATATATGTATATATATATATATATATATACATATATATATATTTGGGTTTTTTTTTCTTTTTTCTTACAATCGCATATCCTGACATATAATGTGGATTCATGGATAGGAGTTTTAATTTATGTTTGGTATATAGGTGTCAATTCATAATAATAATTTAATGTATATACCTTGCATTTCTGAATAGAAATCCAGTGGGTTTGTGCATATAGCAGAGTGATAAATTCTAGGCAGTGGGTTCTCATGAACCTCGACCTTTTGGGGGAAAGGGCTCATGCCCATGTAGGTTGGGGTGCTAGTGCATGAGAGCTAGGCGGTGTTTGCCGCTACTTGCAGCATGTGTTCGTGCTTGGAACGAGCTTAGAGCTTGATCATTTTAATACACACTTTCTCATAAAAAGTAAAAACAGGTTGATAGGCTTAAAGGTCGTCCCCGACAAAAATAACTCGTGCATCCAAGTTAGGGTAGCCAATCGCTTTGTCTCCAGGCACCAACACCAATTAAACTTCTGTATCTTTTATTAAAATCATCAATAAAACATATCCACAAATTGTATATACATTGTATGGAACAAACAATATTGTAGTATTTATAACGATATCACAGAATCATCATTTGCAATACATTTTGTTGCTAATAAACATTCGTGTTTTTCATTCACAAATACTTTTCAAAGATGTGTACATTATTTTTTCTTCTTGTAATAGTTATGAAAATATGATGTATGTTTTTTCAGAGTAAATCTGAAAGTCTCACGATATTTAAAAAATTTTCAATTCCTGTTGAATGATTGATTCATTTATAGTTAAAACATTTGACAATACTGAGCAAGAAATTTAAAAATCCACATTTAATTTCCTGTTTCCAGCTTGGAAAGCGAGAAGGAACGTTCTTTCAAAAGACAGAGTATGCAATACATTGTACATTGGGGAGATAATTTATGAAGATAATTCATCCCCTACAGATAATGGAAGTACGAAAAGCCACGCCCACTCTACTAAGCCCCTCATACCGATAAAAAATGGAACTTAGTAGAGCATATAGGCATTCATGCATGGCAGACTGGCTTGACAACCTGGTGATTAAAAGTCTCATCTAAATACAAATTCACTCAAGATTCATCCGACAGCAATCAGGGCATATAGTAATTATTATGTACAAATATACACTAAAACAGAGGGTAAAGTGCCATCCCTGAATCGCACAAGAGAATGCATAATAATTAGTGCAAAATATAGCGTATAGTATGTATCCAGTATATAGCATATCCACTTACCATATGTATATATAATGTCCCCTTTATGTGTGTGTATGAAAGTGTGTATCTAAGGTCTGCATGGTGTATCAATATTCCAAATAGTCCTCGTGAATATGGAATAACACAAGTTCTAGAAATGTTTCCGATAATTCCACGGAGCTGTATAATTAATAAAGTTTAAGAAATAGTACTTAATCCAGAATGTACTATATGATGATGATGATATATATATATATATATATATATATATATATATATATATATATATATATATATATATATATATATATATCTGAAGTAGAATATCACACAAAATGAACCAATTTCGTTTATGACCTCTCAGGCTGTCAAACTATGCTAGGAATGCCAAATATTGCAATAAACCCCATTATATAGCTTCTTACTGCGCAAAACAGAATAAGGAAAAACCAATTTAACTGTATTGCGACTTAAAAACAATATAATCCTTCTAGAAAACGACCTTCTCCAAACCAATCAGAAATTAGGTTATGCGTGACATCGCTAAGTACTTTTACACCAACGTTGTTACCTTGTCAATAAAGTAAGTCAGAAGTTCAACCCTCACGCGCTAAATCACGTGATATACTAATGTTACAATCGACAATTCTTCCCACGACCTAATGTACTGAGTCACATTGAAATAAAGTACATGTACTTTCTGCAAGACGACAGCTGTTAGACTATTATGCAGAGATCATAAACCTATACCATTATTTAAAAACGAAATAATACATAATTACGTAACACTAGTTGTGTAGGTAAGTCTTTCCCTAATAATTTAAGTACTAAATGTTGTACGGACACTCCATTATTAACAAGACAACATGTCACCATGCCGTATTGGCAAGACGGTGATGTCGTGGAGGAAATTTACAGTTTTTTAAAATATCTTTAGATCCAGAAATTCTACGGTCTGAAGCACGCCCACCAACACTCTCGCCAAGAGTCACAACCAATGTGCCTACTGTTCGCAGTTTTGTTCCTGCGCCCATTTGCTTTTTTGGCTAATCGCTGTAATGCGACAAAACATATCTTCTTCGAAGATCCCACGGTTTTTTGGACTGGTGAGCCGTGTGATAGAGGGCGTTAGGAAAAGTTTATTGCTGACGATGCACTTGACAAAGATGCTTCAACAAATACCAGATTGACATTGTAGTAGATACACGGCCGCGACCACCCTATGGCAGTACTTTTGTGTTTTGTTCCTGCTGCAGCGAAAGCGCAATTATCCATAGCTGGTCGCGGATTGGCTTATGGTGCTTTGCGTACCCTCAGTGATCGATGTCGATTTACTCTGCATCCTTGTCCCATCCCATTTTAAAGCGGTACGTGTCAACCCTATGTTGGAGCAGATACTCTTCCACCAGGAATTTTTATTTCCTGTTGATGTTAGGCACTTGTTTTGCTAGCTGCTACTATACTCAATCATTGAATATGACGCGGAATCATCAGGCGGCACCAATGATTCGTATTTTATGTCTGGTTGCTCCCTCATGGCTCATTTTTGAGCATCTTTTTGGTTTTTGTTGGTTGTTTTTTCTTTTGTTTTGTTTTTTAAGCCAAGTGAGTTATAATTGCCGCTGAAACTCCCGACGGCTGTGCGTCAACGTTGAGGCCATTGTAGCTAATTGTGTCCCCGGCGCCAAACATAGACGCAAATATATGTTTGGCTTTCGTGAAAGGCGTTAGCCGGAACGGCAGTACTACTATCATTTGCCAGTATGGGTCCATTTACACGGATTGCAAGTGATCCTCACGTTTCGTAACCACGTCTCCCATGGAGCTTAATGAAATAAAATCCGGCGCCCAGGAAGGTGATAGAGTCATTGTCGTTGCTGAGTGTAAAACCATCATCATTTTGAAAGTCGAGTTTAATCCCAGAAATATAAACCGGATGCTTTTAATGCCGTAACCCCACTAGCTGACGTGATTCTGTCGGCGATCAAGTACACAGCTTTTGAGGTGGCATTGGTACCCGTGTTGACCATGCTAACAACGACAACCTCTTGGCCGTAAATTTCTACCTCTGTGGCAAGCTGAGGCCATGGCCCGGAAGATCTCGCAGCGCCGCTGCTAAAAAGGCCAGGACCACGTAAACTCATATCGTACTTGTTTTTCGCACTCGTGTGAGTACTAATCCTTAATTGTAAGGATGATAGTACACTCCAGCATATTAACTGGGTTCTTTTTAGTCTAAAATACATATAGGTAGCTCATGGATGCCGCCTTCATATAATCTGCGCTAGTTTGATTTTCTATAGGTAGGACTCCCCACCAACATGAATAACATGTAGCAGAGTATTATTTTCCCCATCAAAAATATTCCCAGTTGAATTTATCTGATCGAGAGGGACATTAAGTTCTTTCTCGAGCGCCTTTAGGTTGCAATACCCATCCGGAACGGTGATCTTCAGCAGCTCCGGCTATGTGTCCAAATGAGTATTATTGCTTCCAAGCGCAGCCGATACGTTGAACCATCCTGGTTTGTAAAAAATCTACAAAAGTGCTACACGTGTACTGGAGTCAGTGCATATCGCCTGTTCTAGAGCCATGGGCCAAACTACAGGGTTAATAAATCCAAAATGCATTGATGGTATTGCCACAAGTACTTCGCTTTAATAGCTTCGGCGGCGTCTCTTTAACTACAGAGGCTCATATAGAGCGCAGATACGCCAACAGCTGCTCACCATCAACGTGTACGTGCAGGACGACGTCTCGTTTAGGAATGAAAAATGTCTTTGACATGTTTGAAAAGTACGCGCTACACCACGTCGAGACCGTAGAAAGGTTTATAACCACCGGAGCTCAGGAAATACAGACAATGAAACGAGGCTTTGGCAAAATCATGTAAACTGGTTGCAGACTTAGCGTCCGCGTTAACCTATTACCAGCCCTGACTGGGCTACCAGCGTCAGCGCGAACCTTCTCCCGCTTTCATGTTTACTACCAGGTTAGAAAGATTCTCAGTCAGATGCAGTGCATAGTTGCAGGTGAAACGGTATATGACGCGTTCGAAAGCGGCGTTGACATAAAAGAATACGTGGAAATATGTAACAAATTTCTGGGGAAAAGACCCCACTATATATGAAACCGAACACTATATGTTTGGAGACCGACATGCGGATAACAGCACGCCGCATATTTTGCACGAGACAACGACGGAGGGACGTAAAATGAGTTTGTGTACTTCATGCGGGACAAGTTGCAAGGCTTCACCAACCACGGTGTGGTGTGACTCAACGATAGCGTCCTGGCGTATGTTTGGGCAATTCTTGGCGCCCAGTTACATACGCTGCCCTCGATCATCGGAGGAGGTAAGTCCTTGGATGAGCAAAACCAGTTTCTCGCGACAGACGACATGGCGTTTGAAACCAACGTTGCCAACAACGCGGACAGGATACTTGGGCAAAGTGTCCAGACATAGCACGGCGCAACAACAACAGAAAAACAAGGAACGAAGAGGTGTGATTGTCGTGGGCGGCATCGTAGCAGGGTTTTAGTCATCTACTTTCTCCGCCCCTGAATGCCCTGCTCCACCTTTCTGTCTTGTTTGTGTAGCGAGAGCGACAGCTGTCGTCATGACAAGCACCACAATTTTTCCGACCAGCCAGTCGATGGAGTTACCGGCGATCGGAAGCAAGAACAATACTGCCGCCCCGATAATCCCAAGTAGAGCCCGCGCTTTTTCTGCTAGTGTTTCAAGCATTCCATCCAGTCGCTCCAGATTCTTTTGTATCCATTCTTTAGTACTGCCGGAGACTGGTTTAGGTGTCGGTGCTGGATATGGTGTTGTGCCGCCCCCGCCAGTGACTGCAAGTACAACTAAGCCAGTACACTGAGAGTCCGTGAAAAATCGTCAGAAAGCGGCGGATTGGCTGAGCTATTTGCTTCCGAAGCGGCAAAAGTATACAAATGCCAGCCTCTTACCTATGCTGAACTCTAGGGGATGAGCGATGAGGATGTTGCAAAATACCTTGCCATATACAAGACTAAACTGGGGCCAGAATGACTGCTTCGCTGGGGGAGTCTCTGTGACCTGTACACGGCAGTTGTGAGTCAGAGTTTTGCCCATAAACAACCGCAAGTACCTTGCGATACATCTAAAAGATGACCCGGTAATCTAGGCTTCTCTGGCAAGCATTAACAGCCACCTCTACTTTAAGTACAGCCTAGTACTAGCGCCAATTGCACCTGGCATGATAACCTACTGCCGAGTTTAAAATAGACAGAGTCACAAAATAACAAACGACGAGTGCGACTGTGGAACCATCAGCGGTACCGAAGTTAGAACCGTCAGTGGCACCTGCACAAGTCATGCAGGCCACTTAAGCTGAAACCCCAGGTAGATTTGCGTCCTATGAAAGACTTGCTATGATGTTGAAACAACGCCGGGATATGAGGGTGGCCGACCCCAGCCATGCTCCAGCGTGATATGTCATCTTATGTTCCATAGGTTGGCCCAGATTTGGCGGCGGGCTCTCTTACGCCTTATACAACGGCGCCGTACCGCAAGTGCAGCAGCAACAATCAGCAGGCCCGTCAGAACGATAAATGCTGCAGGCTCTTGTGCAAGCACCAGCATCCACTATTGGTCTCACAACAAATCATTTTCCTATGGAATAGCAATTGTGCGACATGTCAACACGACCATACGCCAAAGAACTCGGAAACCTCCTTCATCACGGAGCAGTAATTGGTGGTCTTGAGGTTGGGTATACGATGATTGCCAAACGCCTGCTTACAATTACACGAGCTGACCTTGATCGCCTAAACTTCGAAGACGCAGCAAAGACCGTTACCATTACATCACTATGCCTTTGGACACAGAATATGCTAATTAAACAGACCATCATTCCTGCTAATATCATTTAACTGATGGCCGGCGGGGCACTTGTTAATGCCGTCGCATTCACACGCGAGTTCTACCTGACGCCCCGAGCTAAACCAGAAGACGGCCCACGGCTTGACGACGAGCCCAAGCTATCTGACTTTTACACGCACTAGACTGAGCTGCAAAACTACGAGCTAATGTTTGGTGTCGGGGGGCAAGCTGCCGTGGACTACGTGGCCTATAACTATTTCTAGCCTGCCAAGTTCAGGCATTTTTTATTTGTTCTTGCTTTGCGCTGGTAAATTGGAGCTGCAGTTGCTAGTTTGCAGACCGTGTAAACGCGATGGATATTAAACTCGCGGCAATATACTACAAACTGCGCGGTCGGTTACTGGAAGGACGTGGCAGCGGTCAAAAAGCTGGCGGAAACCACAAACGTCTCAACGGACGCTTCCATGGCATGGTTCAAAAAGCCTTGTGTCTGCCTCATGACTAGGCTGGGCGGTACATGTATAAGTATGCTCTGACCATGGTTGATGTAACCAGTCGTTACAAGAAGGCCAAATCCTCAACCACAAAGAATGCTTCCAAATTGGCCGACGCTTTGGGACGTATCTACAAGCGGGGACCTCTAAATTGGCCCAAACTGATGCAGGTTGACCCAGGACGGGAGTTTATGGTTGTCGTGTCGAAACTGTTGGCCTGCCGTTGTTGCGACCCTAAATGGCGAGGTAACATGACTCGCAGGTAAAAACAAAAACATATTGATGCTATCCGGGCTACGTCTGTGTGGTCAGCGATGTCTGCATCTGTGTGGCCTGAAGGAGCAACGCCTGCCCTCAAATTCCGTGGTTCTGTACCTATAAGCGCCTGAAGACCTGGAAGGCGGACAACACCGTGCTACATACCCTGATTGGTCTCCTGGGGTGTACACCCTGGCTGACAGGTTTGACATCCCAGGCCAGACATAAGGTGAAAGGGCTGCAACAAAGCCTTGGCAACATTGCTAAAAGTTGCGTCGAAGAGTGGCGGCAAAATCCCAGGCTTCTCAAAGAATTGGCAAACTGCTTTATTAGCTTCAAGCATAAATATCAGTTACATATGCTTTCACAACAAACGTGCGACGCTGCGTACAGGCTCCTCAACCTTCTGGAGTATATCAGCAAAGCCTAAGTGGATTTTAATCCAACGCCAAGGAGCTCGTTGTAGTACTCCTCCGCCGTAGAGTGTTGCTTTGAACAGTGCAGTAGTGACTGTATGACTGCATAGTGATGCAGTCCGGCGCGATCCCCTTTTTCGTGCCCAGGGGCTTGAGGCTCGTCTTATTTATTCTGTAGACCCCCATTTTGTGGTGGCATTTACATATATATAACACCATGTGATGGAACTTCTTCCGTTCGATGAGAGCCTTTACTTATAGGTCTTACCTCAGGTCGTTATTTACGACTTCCAATGAGACTCCTTTGTCTTTGCGGATTTACAACTCTTGTGCCTCATGATGTCTGGCGGAGATCCAAAAACGCCGCAATCGCGACACCTGCGCACTGATCTTTAAACTTGCCGACGATCGTTTTGATAGCGGGTGTTCTTTTCCGTAATCGCTCGTGTCACACAGGTTGGATTCTTCTCCCATGTCACAGTACAGACCCTGTATAAGAGGCTTTTCCTCCCATGTCTCGGTACAGGTCAGTGTATAGTGTACCTGGCCTTACTGCTGTTGTGGTAAAGGCCGTACATGAACAGCTAGTTAATGTCGAGGACCGACATCTCTGTGTATATTGGCCCTTTTGAGTTTAAGGTTGGCCTTCGTTCTGTGAACCGCGACAAGATTTTCCGCGTCTGAAACGCAATGTCGGCAACCAGGCAGCGTAATTTGTCTTTCGCGCTTTATGGACTAACCAGGTCCACCCATATCCGCTTTCGGGGGTTCTTCATAGTTTTCCCTCACACGGAGTTGTTCATGAGCTTGAAAAATCTTTTTCTAATGTTCGTATTCATCTCTATATCCACGGACCCTTATCGAACTCCAGCGCCCTGTGAACCTTTGTGACGCGCATGTCATGCTTGGTGTAGAGCTGTAGGTTTCAGTAATGGACTCCACAGCGCTTCTTTTTTCGCAGGCTTGGAACTAGCTTCGTGCACTCAGTAAACTTACCTCGCAACTCATTTCCTAAACCACGCTGGTAGTCGCTCGGCCAGCTCTCTGGGACACACAGTGCCTCCGTGTCCAGCGGGTAGTCGCTTAGCGCGCCATGGAGTTCCTCGTGGTACTCCAGGTCAACCTTTAGCTTGCTCATTGTCTTTCAAGTCGATTTATGGTCTGGTGAATTGACAATAGAAGGTAGTACGACACGCCTAGATCGAATGTCGAGCACCTCAAAAATTACCATTTGGATTCCTCAGGCACGTCAATCTTCAGTGCGCCGTTCAATTGGGGGTATCTACTATCCAACACCCCACACTTACTATACAACAAAAAGGGTAGGATATAAAATAATAAGAATGAAATCACACACTATCACACACAAGCGGGTAGGAGTTCTCACACACATACTATACTTACCCCTCCTGTATGATAGAATGTTCTTTTTAATATATAAGTAAAACATGTGTGTTAGTACTCCTACACTCTTGTGTGCTAGTGTGCGATTTCATCCACCTTCTTTTAAATCCTACCCTTTTCGATGGATAATAGATAACTAGGTATTGGTCGGTCCTAACGGGGTGTATATTGTCAGTGTGGGGTGTTGGATAGTACGTGTGAGATATTGGATAGTATCTGACTGGGTGTTGGTCAGTCAAACTGTATATTAAACAAATGGACGTTTTAACAGTAACCTTTGCCTTGGGGCCATACAGGTCCACAATGTTAAACCTATAAATCTTTAAATTCAAAAAAAGAAAAAACAAAGAAACGCTCCTTAGAACAGTACGTCCAATGTACATACAGCGATGCTTCTTAACACTAAATCGAAATATACAAATGTATATATCTGATTACATTATAAATAAATGGTAACAGAGAAACAATTTCATTGCATGACCTTTGCGTCATAAAAGTGTCATGAACAACAGCAACAAGTTTAACAACAACTAAAAGTACATAAAAGGTGATGATGGGATAAAAGCCTCAAAAGGAGGGGCGGTGGCTGGCATTCAGTGCTACCCAATTTCCTTCTCCCCTCCACTCTCAGGATAATGTTAAGTTGTGGAGAGTGTTTGGATCGTTTGGTGCTTTTATGGGGTACTTTTCTTTAAAGCATAAAGATATAATGACAAGAAAAAATAATGAATGATTACAGAAATCCAAATATATGCATTGGCAGGTACGCCATTGAAAAAAGAACACATACATTAATAATAATAATAGCATTTTTTATTATTATAACTAAAATTCTAAAATCGCAAAATCAATGGCAATAATAGTTTATTAAATACCTGTTTATAAGATGGCATCAATGCAGTATAAGAGTTATGTCACCTTCCCTTTCTCTTGGCTAGCTATGCTACAGTACTCTCATACATCCTATAAGGTCTCCTTTCTTGTAATGAATCAAATACAGCTAATACATCTTAGAAGGTATCCTTTCTTGTAATGAATCAAATACAGCTAATACATCTTAGAAGGTCTCCTTTCTTGTAATGAATCAAATACAGCTAATACATGCTAGAAGGTCTCCTTTCTTGTAATGAATCAAATACAGCTAATACATGCTAGAAGGTCTCCTTTCTTGTAATGAATCAAATACAGCTAATACATCCTAGAAGGTCTCTTTTCTTGTAATGAATCAAATACAGCTAAGCACAATATATGTACTGAATTCGAGGTGTTTACGTCAGCTTTTATATCAGTTGGAAACAAATGTTGCGTCAGAAGATAGATGTAAGTTCGATTTTTTATCTGCGGATGATATCAATAAACTTTCTTTTTTCCAGTTTTCGTACAATATTTCTCTCCTGCATTACAAATTTTGCAGAGTTATAGCCCACTGGGCAGGTGACGTTTGTAAAGATATTTGTTTGTTTCATGAACGTTTCATGTCAAGACTATTACGTTGCAAAACGCCATATTGCGAGCGCGAGCTTCAAGGGGTGGGTCATATAAAAACCCTACAGACAAGTAAAAACTTGGAATATTTTAAAGAAAAGAAATAACTTGTAATTTCTAACAAAATGTATTTCACACGAGTGTTGAAATGTTGAATTTATTAACACCCCACGAAGTCATAGAATCAAGTGGCGCTGTCTCTCTCTCTCTCTCTCTCTCTCTCTCTCTATATATATATATATATATATATATATATATATATATATGTGTGTGTGTGTGTGTGTGCGTGTGTGTGTGTGTGTGTGTGTGTGTGTGTGTGTTTCCTATTACCTTCATATACCATTAGTTGTATACATTTTTCATTAAAAAAAACGAGGCTTGCCGAGTTTCCTTTAAATGAAAAATTTATACAAGTGTTATATCAAAGATACATCGCACATACTATACATATATTTTAATTATACCAGATACAAATACACATACTTTTGTTCCAACGCAGTTTATTATTGACTACAGGAAACTGTGTATTGACGGAGGGATTGAACACTTCACATCCATTCCCAGTGTGACCGCTAAAACATTTAGTTCTGCGTCTATTTTAGCTATTCGCGTTCCTTTTGAAACTTGTTAATTTGCTTCTTTTTTAAGCTTCTATTTTCATTCACGTTCACTAAATAAATAAAAGAGACGCTTCAGATTTAAACATGAACGTTGGTTTTAATGAAGAAAATAGAGCAGTACAGACATTGCATGGCTAGCGTCCCAAAACAGTTTAGGCGCGACCATTCGATCAAGGGCGAGTATATCGAAACGAGTGTGGAATAGTTTAAGCGAAATGAGGAACCAACAACAGGTAATTCAAACAATTAATGCTATTTACAGTTGATCTACGTCATTATTATGCTTTATTTTACATTGCTACTGACCATAACATTGCTCTCTCTCTCTCTCTCTCTCTCTCTCTCTCTCTCTCTCTCTCTCTCTCTCTCTCTCTCTCTCTCTCTCTCTGTTGTTCGGTTTGTCTGAATGTTTAACCATCATAGGTCAAGAGACATTGTCGCATGCCATGGGCTAAACTCCGCTACATTCCGTTTTCACCGAATTTCGTCCGTGGCCTGTGACGATGCTCCAGAGAGAGAGAGAGAAAGTGTGTGTGTGTGTGATTGTGATCAATTGAGGTAAAACTGACAGGCTGACTGAGCAACCAACACAGACTAAGAGAAAAGGAGAGAAGGAGAGAAGCCTTCAAGCATTTTAATAATTAAAATTTATCTGTTTTAGAGCTTTATTGTTGGTTAAAAGACAGAAACAAAATAAAGCATCAAATCGATTACAAGATGTGTATGCCAATAAATTTACAGTTCGACCTTCTCGTCTCCACAGGTTATTACCACTGTATATCATTGGTATCAGGTAACACTGAGGAAAGAACCCATGGAAAGTGTACACATATCATTATAAGAACTCGGGTTCCTCTAGGTTACTTAGTGGAAGTTCAGGTTTAATGCTTTCATCCAGATCAAATTCTTTTTTAACCCAACACTTTAAAAGTCATGTTATCTTTAATGCATGTGGAATATATATATATATATATATATATATATATATATATATATATATATATATATATATATATATATATATATATATAATAACACAAAAATTTATAACGGCGCAAATACAAATCAGCTCTTCGTCAGGGGAAGAAAGAACTTACATCCACAAAACAAACACTAAACACAACAATCAAGAACAATGATTGACTCCTACATGTTTATATATATATATATATATATATATATATATATATATATACATATATATATATATATATATATACATATATATATATATATATATACATATATATATATATATACATATATATATATATATATATATATATATATATATATATATATATATATATATATAGATATAGATATAACGGCGCAAATATAAAACGGTTTCCCAACGTTTCGAGCTAAACAAGCTCTCTGTAAGGGGAATAAAAAGCTTAACTACACAAAACAAACACTAAACACAAAATCTAAGAAAACGTCTGGACTCCTACATGTTAGAATCACTAGGGGGGGATTTCAAAAAGAGATATAAAAATAGAAAGTTGTGTTACAATAATAAACGAGAGTGTGTATGTGTGCATGTGGATGTGTTATTCGGATCTTGAAAAGGCCTTGGGTAAGATTAACAAGTGATCAGAACTCTTTCTGAGTAGTACAGTATACGTCATCTGATAGTGGGTTTTTTTTGTGGTTTTTTTCTGGTGCTATTTCTTGTCAAGGGACGATTTCATAAACATTATTCGAATAATTAAAGTGTCTGTACGCCACACAGGATCGTCCCAATCTGAAAAAAGTTACATTCAAAGGTACTATACTGAATTGTATTTCGAAGCTATTGTTTAATTTTCAATTTGAGCAACAAAAATACGCTAATACAAAATATGTCTGATTTTGTTCATGATACGGTTATAGGTGCTTTTATGTATATGTTTTCTTCTTATACTTACATTCATTACTGTCTAAGTGTCTGTGAAATTCAAATATATTTTACTCTGGTTTAATGTTCATTTATATATCTTATATTTACATGAAACTGATTTATAAAACCACTAGAAATCTACAAATTTTAACAAATTAAAAGACCTTAAATAAATATCTTCTACGTACAGACGTACATGACGAGATTCGTCGCACACGTCTATAATTCAAATTCAGTCAGTCATCTTCTACGTCATATGTTCTTAATTATCTATTTCTACATAAAGTTATTAAGAATACCATGATTTCCAATCAACGCGGCAGTCAATATTAAGTCCTCATGAAAACAATAGTGATTCTTTAAGAATATGGTTGTAATACTGGCATTTATGAGGCTTTCTACCTCAAGATCAACATTTTCTTCTCATGTATCTTCATAAGTAATTTTAAGCGTGAATAAAATTACTTAAGCATCCAGAGGAATACAAATATAGTAATCACCAATTCTGAAGGATTGTAATTGGAAATGTGGAATTATTTTTGTACAAAATGCAAGTCTTTATTGAGTTATAATTATATTTATTTTGTGCGTAACGTCGAACGCCTTGGATTCCTCTACAGAAAAGAGCGGCGAATGGAGAGAAGAAATTATACATTAATGTATATACTGATACATATTTATCTTTAACTTTAGAGGGAAAAGAATCCAAGATCAACATTTAGGTCATTCAATAGTGTTTTTCTTGTCAGCAAACTTGTGTACTCCTTCTTCATGTTTGCCGACAACCCCCCAACCCCCCCAACCCCCGCCTTCATATCTCTCTCTCTCTATCTCTCTCTCTCTCTCTCTCTCTCTCTCTCTCTCTCTTTGTGTCATACTTATTTTTTTCGGGGGGGGGGGGGCGATGATAATACATTTTTAATTGTGCATATTAATCTCTCATATCAAACCTTATAATGTATTCATTAGCACATGAAAGATTTACGATTGTTCTTGTAAACATGCTTAAGGGAGATAACCTGGATATAGCAAAGCTAGAATTATCACACGATTAAAAGAGTTAAGTTCCTTTAAGTACTAAACTCAAAGCCCGAGGTAAAAATAGGACGATTTTCATTCGCGTGCTATTCGGGTGTGGCAAGGTATACAGGTATATAAAGGTATGAAAAAGGTAACCATTTGCTTGACTCCAACAAACGACAATTGCACCAATATCGTCAATTTTTAAGTATTTAGCTTTACTGATCAAAAGCAGAGCATCGTGTATTCAAAAATTGGAATGGTATTTTTGAATGTACTTGATGTAGTTTAACACAACATGTAGTTGCAAAACTAGTTTATATAATTTATTTTTAGAAACTGATATCCTTTTTTTATTTTTCTATTTATATTTACAGATATTTGAGAGTTGTTAAATATATATATATATATATATATATATATATATATATATATATATATATATTTAAATTTGAATAAGCAAGGGCCTTTTTGGCACTATTATCATTGATCACACGCAGGTAAATGCAACTTTAATCATGACTTATGTTGGCAAATAGTTGACATATGCCAACAGTCATATTACCACTTTAACGATGCGGACGTCTCTTATGTGACATTGTATATACCGGCTCTTTCAAACAAGCACTGTTATTGAAATATATAGTCCATGCATATGTCGGAGGTAATATGTGTGTAAAGTCCTTGTCTCCTCCTATACCGATAAAGGTAGCCACATGAAACTTGTGTAAATGATTGTTTGTGGGTTGTAGATTATGTCAGTATACAATCAACATCACTAATACAAAATATGATTTATATTTTTTAAAGTATTGTAATTTCTTAACTAAATGGGATTTCTCTTATCCAGTTCTGGCTATGTCACACGGTCCATATACTTTCACTTGAAAACAAAAAGAAGTTACTAATGAGTTTACACGATGTAGAACTTCGAAATTTAAAGGTGAGCTGAAGCTTTAACTTTAGGCAAATATTTCACAAGTGTATAAAATATAAATCGGATGAAATTTATTCTCTGTATTTAAAGATTATCCTCATACTTAATTCGCTTCCCAGTTGCTTTTAACAGATATCCCCAACAGAATATGTGTTGCATTCTTTAAATATAACTATGACAATATGGGAGGATTTAATTGCATCAGCCTTATAAAATGACAAATCAAGCATAGGAAGATAAAATACGAAAATTTTCACTAAAGATTGTTTTTTTTTATTTTCCCCGAAACTTTGGGCAAAAGAGAGTCAGAAAAGACAAGCAAAAATGAGAAAGTTATTAACGAAAACTAGAGGGGCAAGATACTGAATGCAAGGACGGTGGAAAACAAGGAAAGGGAAACCAAGATGAACAGAACAAGAAACTGAAGAAAAAGTAAGTATATGGCCTGAAATCCGGCAAGGCAGTGTGTGTGTGTGTGTGTGTGTGTGTGTGTGTGTGTGTGTGTGTGTGTGTGTGTGTGTGTGTGTGTGTGTGTGTGTGTGTGTTGTCTTATGTACCAGAGAGGTATGTTGTATGTACATCCTGGACGTTAATCCAAGGATAAGTAAAGAAAATCTGAAAAAGCTATAGATGACCATATGCAGAAAATAAACCATGGTGGTTTCCTTTACAAATAGGCGCACCCTTGCATGTCATCTCACTTATCGCGAATCGTGTATATTTGCATGGAAAATGAGAAATTATTCAAATAATTCGAAAATGTAGGTGTGGTAAGTAATTAAACATATGTCTTACGTGTGATACCATCTACATAGTACAATGACTCGAGGAAATTTTGACAAAAGCCGAGTGACATGCGCGAGTTCAATTATATCAGAGACAGGCTCATAAAGGGATGAGTTCAGCATCTCAAAGTTTTATGGTTTCGATCAGCTAACAAACTGTACTGAAGTCAATGGAAGAGTTAAGTTTTTGCTTAGATTATATTGAATACTGGAATAATACTACAGTTTTCTGCTGCAGAGTCCCAGATAAAGTCCCCCAAATGTACTAGGCCAAAGATCCGCTATTATTTCTAATCTTGTATCATCAAACTTATAAACTATGTTCTGCTCTGTGCATGTCCCCTTTTAAAAAAGAAAAAGAAACACATTCCCCTAATTTCGAAAACACTACAACATTGGATCTATGTAGATCAGTAGAGGACAGGAGAGATCGTCAGGATGATATATGGTTTGTTTTGCTGCACATGTCCAGACCAAGATCGCTTTTCACACTAAGGAACGCTTCTTGCTAATTATCTATTGCAGACAAAGTTGAAAGCGAAATCAAACTTAGCAAATGTTTAGATATCGTGATGTACTAATTTGCTTTCGAAAAGTTGTAAGGAATGAGACTTTTCATGGTGAAAAATAACTTCCATATTAATGAACAGAAATCATTGGGCCCAATTGGATCGTTATGAATGGATTTTGCTTAACAAAAGTTGGATTCATGAAAACTCTACGAGTCAAAACGCGTGTGTTAAATTATGATAAATACGGTTGTATTAATTTTAATATTAAGCAACAGCCAATTCATCGACACTGATTCAATTCAGGAAGTAGTATTCATTACGTATAAACCGTCTGTTTGACGGAGATTTGCATTAAAGTGTGTCAAGTCCATGCAGTGACAAGTCGACTGAACAAGGTAATTAATATCTGTCTGTCGTTCATAGCTTTTTAGAAACTTTGTTTTTAAATATTGCAAAATGATTCATTCTTTTGTAAATGTAATTGAATAGTACTTGAAAGAAAGGACTAGGATTCTGTTCAATATTAGCAGACGCAGCATGCACTTTTCATTGTCTTTCTACCGACATTACTAATCTATCAAATTTTTCTCTCTCTTGATCGGGGAGCGGAATATTTGAAAAAATATCAAATAATGTAAACTCACTACATTTATCAAAATAATTTATATCTTGTTTATGAATTGTAAACAATAGTACAGTTCCACGTGCCTTTTTCAGGATTGATGCCAAATTGAAGTTACCTCCAATTACGATATACTGATTTTGAAAATTTGTATACCATTTTTGATATCTTCAGCAACAAAAATCTTTTATCTAAGTTAGCCAAAAATCCTGTATATTCCTGTCTACAAGTAATTTATTCCCAATGTGTTACCCTTTATTTTACGTTCTTTTAATCCAAAATTATCAAACCAAATTGTCAACCGCTAGACTGAGATGAGTAAGAGTTAGAAAAGCTTTAATATCACTATGTGGATCTCACAATATCTTCCATTTTTATGATAAAATGTTAATATTGCGTATTTCTATACTTCCAACAAAGTTTACAACATCGATTCCGAGGATTCCCCGAAATCCTAATGATCGGAGTTTAGACCAATTAGGCGCGACATCGAACATTTTCAAAAAATACTTCTATTTCTTTTGTGCTTATTGTTTGTCTTGCCACCTGTTTTGTAATTGCCTTTGACAAACACTCGTTGATAGTGGAAAGCGCTTAGGCTGGTTAAAAACAGTTGTCAGTTTGTTGCATTTATCTTTATCGATCCTAACACACGCAATCCTTTGCTGGATCCGTGCACTTGAAAGGATTGTCATTCGCATATGCTTTACATAGGGCGAGGCTAATTAGAAATGCGAATGAGTGTTGCATGTTTCTGGCATTGTCATTACAATATAGCATTATTATAATCCGCTTTTTTCTTGAAAATTCACATAATTACCTGATTCTTCCTAATTATTTTAGACAAATGGAATCGTCTTCTACATGTTCTGTGCCTAATAGCATATACATCTTTCATCCAAATCCTACCTGGGTAGCCGTGATAATAGACTTCCAGCGACTTCATATATCCTTTATTGTATCAAGGACTGAACATAAATATTATCAATTGCTATTGACAGCTATTGCTAGGCAGCAACGTTTACTCTAAAAGCATAAAGACTGTTGTAATGTTTTAGGAAAGGTACCGTTGGCCGGATTCAGATTCAGTTGCATTTATAAATTCTAACTGTTCGGTGCTTGCAAAATAATTAAACCCAATTATATAAATATATGAGCTTTATTAATTCAATTACAAGCATCCCTCTCAGACTTCCGTTCTTGATTCCGTACACCCATGTGTTAACAAAGCCAACTACATTCGAACAAAGATGAAATTGTTGGTCATTCAAATTATGTGGATTATCATGTATAAGACATTGAATCCGATCAAATAGCGTTTTATATCATGAACAACTCAGCATCAAATGTTGCTAAAATATTATATTTTTAGTGGGATTTTTAAATCAAGTAGAATAGTGTTGTTTATTCAAAGTTTGGGAGTGCAGGAGGTAGGAGTATTTCGGCGCTGGTGCCAAGAGACATCGTTTGGTTTTAATCACAACCTGATATATTTTTGTGACCTTAGTTCAGATGAAATTTAAACGAGAATCAGTTTCTTTTTGTCATAATCAATGTCACAATGACATCATATCGACAATTAAAGTAAAAACATGTTCTGGTCGATGCTGCGATTGCCAGTACGGAAGAGGTCGAGTCTTGCACCTGCTGAAAGTTACATTTTTCTGTGAAAGAAACAATGAACATTGTCGGATGATGCCCTGCCGCATTTGAGAACAGAATGACGCAATGAAGCATTCATTAGGAAAGCCCTCTTTTGTCAGCAGGGAGAAATATAAAATTGTTTTGAAGCACCCAATACTGTTGAAGATATTGAAGTTAGAACCAGTCTTCCGTTTGATCCAGTGGTTGAAAACTATCTTGTTCATCCCTCATAATTCATATGCTTATCTCCCTTCATCTCCCATATTTTGCATTTACTAATTATTTGGTGGGAAATGTCAGTTTCGCCGAATGATATAACATGTGAATTCGCGATGAAAGACGAGACTGTTTTACAAACCGATAAAGGACAGACAGACGGAATCAATCTCCAAGTTGCAGATGCCTTTTAGGAAAGGAAAGGATTACACTTTTCACTATCCTAGCAGGCCTTAACTACATGAATCATACACTCCTTTTCAATCTTTGAATACATTAAATATGCTATTAATTAATGTACCAAATGTAATCAAATTATTGCTATTGACTAATAGACATTGGTATATGCTCTACAAAGATTCTGCATTTTGAAGACATGCTCCTCACGTTATTAATCTATATATTAATATGTTTCTAAAATGCATCTTAGTGCGATACGTTTTGCGTGTTTAATTCTTTTCTGTGCGAGAAGTGTATGTATGTGATATTTTGTTTGTGTGCATATATGTGTATGGATATAACTGATACTACAATCTGAATTATATCGAGTACATTTATTATGATAACATACCAGAACCATATACCAAATATTCAATCATAGTTCAATCTGGAGGATAAAAAAACCCAGTCCAAATATTTTCTCTATTAACTCATTTAAAGTCTCAAAGCTCGATGTGTTTACGTGTCAACCGTAACAAATCCTTTGCGTTGCTTTTTGAACCAACCTTAATATCATAAAAATGCTCTTCTGAAGGTGGTGTAAAACTGAAGAAAGCTTAAAACTATTCAATATGCATAAAGGCGATTAGACAAGGACATCTGCAAATCAGGACATACAATATCTGCACAATGGACAGCACACTATTTATCTGCAATGTAGTACATTTTATATAGGTAAATGTTATCCTACGTAAATGAGAACATCACACATGTTCATTGTATACAGGAATACAAACAATAATTGAAAGCAAGTATAACAAATGGGACATACAAGGAGATAACTGGTAGAACTTTATCTGACAAGTATTTTGAAAAAATGATTGAAAAACAAGCCTAGAAAAGCTATGAGATCTTTGTCAATGCGAGATCAGCTAAAATATCAAAATCCTTGTCAGATATAATTGTCATTGCTGTAACATACCGGATGAGTAAGTTTTTTACCTATTGCTGATTGAAGCGAACTACAGAGTTGGAATAAGATTACATGACATCAAATTGCATTAGATACCTTACTAGGTTTTATCATTTTGAATTGAGATTACTACCATTTGCATTGAGTACTAATTTGATAATAGTTAATCGAATCATTTTTTAAAATCTAACAGACGAAATACAAAACACAGAAAATAATGCCAATGCCAAATAAATGTGTACTGGATCCTTGAAATCTATGAATTTTCTTTTACCTTTTAAGCACAATTGTCAACAATGTTGTAATTACTATAGTGTTAAATATTTCTGGAAAACAAAACAAAAGACAAAATAAAGGACAAAACAGACTAAATGATATTATCCTAAATCTTCTCCATTACAAAATGTACAGTTTTTAAGAGTCTACTTTTCTATTGTGCTCTAGTATATCGTTTTTAGATGGCATCCTATCCATTTTAGATATGTTATCACTGGACACCATAGCTCATGTTTTCGACCAGTAATAACATTTTGTCTACTGTTCAGGATCCCATGGGTCAAAATAGGCACTGGTAATAACATGCTCTGTATGAAAAGCATTATAATCCACTTGTGGTAAAATTTGACCGTCTGGGTAAAAGTCAATAGAATGAACACTGAGTATCATAAACGTTATGTAATATTTGATGGCTTGTAAAAATCTAACTCTTGTCATGTGCATTAATCTGAAATTTGCCTCATTATGGTATGTTTGATTTACGTATTCATTTATATACTTACCATTGTGTTCACAGGGTTTTTCCTTCAATTTTCAAAGTAGTTCTTTTTTGTGCTTTTTATTTGGGGGGGGGGGTGTCTACAATTTAACGCGTACTTTTTTTTGTCTAGTACATATTTTTGCATCCATTTTATTTATATGTTCCTATTTTGTTTCAACTAAATGTCCATAAATCAATTTTACAACTGTTGCTTTCAGCTTGATTGTAAGACCAAGATAAGTTGATGTTGAAAGTTAGTTGAAATATGATGTAGAATAACTTGTGAGTAACCCTAACATTATGTTACATTTACCTGATTATTTGTTTCAAATTATTTGAAGATAGACAAGATAAAACCAAGTAAGAATCTAAGGTTGAGAAATCACTGATTATTTTGCATATATAAATGGGATAGAAAAAATACCAACAGCATATTTATTGTATCCTACACTGTCGACGGACAGTGATGTTAATTTTAGGTTGCATTGTATCAACAACATTAAGAATGATTTGGTTAAAGAGACTGAACATTACAGGGGTGTCCATAGTAAATACAAAGCTGCCTATACGCTTTTAAGCTTGGTAAAGGTACACATCGATATTGCTCCATGTTGGATGTGCGTGGTAGCATTTATCATCACAGCAGGAATTATCATCACTCTGGCTTTTTGCGGGCTTGGGAAAAGTTTACTGGCATTTATTGCAATAGGCCTTTAACGAAAAATAGTTTTACAACAATGTTTTACTACACTGAGATAGTGAACTCTGCTGTTAGTAAGCTGAATAGTATCCACAAGATTATAGGCACGGTAATAAGTGATAATGAGATTAATATTGAAGACTTTAATTTAACAGTTGCAGTTGATTACAGAAAATGTGCCTAGACACCTCAATCTGCAGGTTTTGTTCTGTGTTTCTACTTCATTAACTTCCATTTTATTCACACTTTTAAAAAAAGAATCTGTAGAATTGAAACCTATCTCTTTCGTAGTAGTATAACAAACGTAAGTACGCTGTGTTTCTCAGAGACCCAAATAGTACAATATTTTTAAAATCTGTTCAATGTGTCTTGATTTTGGATATCATGAGATTTAAATCCTGATTTTCGGTATCGCGCGATTCTTTATTTCCTACAACCTCTATATAATCAATGAAGTAAATAATTGAGCTGTGTAAAGTTGCAGGTGCTCATTAATGTTCACAAAGGCAAGAAAGCAGTATACCTTACTGGACTAATATCTATAATAGGTTTGTATGTATCGTGCGTGTTGAAGAAAACGATACTCCAACATTATTAGATGTAATACTAACGCATGCAAAATATATTCATAAATATAATAAATTCAAACTGTAAATTACCGATATTATACTAGTGCCTAGATTTATTTTAGAAAAAGTCATGATATGCATCTCTAATCCACCCATTGATGCATGCATGCATTTGTGTATTATTATATTGCATAACTTCTTTTTACCATACTACTATATACCGTAGTGAGATCGCGAAAAAATTCCTGTCACGATTTGTCACCCTATATATGATACCCTTTCTTGATCCTTAATCGCTGAATTATACCTAACCAAAATTATAATCTTATGTTTTCAAAGAAAATCACCCAGTAAAATAGACGCTACACGGTAAATTGAACTTTCGATAGTTGGTTAATGATAGACGATGACTGATCTTTGTTGTTTTTTGTTGTTGTTGTTGTTGTTTGTTGTTTTTTTTTGTTGTTGTTTTTTTTATAAATCCGACAATCTGTATATATGTATGTTCATAATATATAAAACACAAAATTGTACCGACACCTTTGGTAAACACGATATTAAACTTTTCATTCTTTCGTAAATGGGAGTAAAGTTAACAATTTGCTTTTCTTGGGTTATTGTGGGAACATAGAAACTGTCGTCCATTCGCTTTTCAAATGTGAAATGGTATATCCCATACAAAAACTTGTAATAAAATGGATCAAACATCTATCACAAATGTGAAATCCTATATCCCATACAAAAACATGTAATAAAATGGATCAAACATCTATCACAAATGTGAAATCGTATATCGAATACAAAAACTTGTAATAAAATGGATCAAACATCTATCACAAATGTGAAATCGTATATCCCATACAAAAACTTGTAATAAAATGGATCAAACATCTATCACAAATGTGAAATCGAATATCCCATACAAAAACTTGTAATAAAATGGATCAAACATCTATCACAAATGTGAAATCGTATATCCCATACAAAAACTTGTAATAAAATGGATCAAACATCTATCACAAATGTGAAATCGAATATCCCATACAAAAACTTGTAATAAAATGGATCAAACATCTATCACAAAATTGTTTCAACGCCTTTTACGTCTTTCTCCAATTTGGCCTTATTCCTAAAAACTGAGTTAAAGGAACTTTGCCTCCTATTACCAGCGGAATATATATGTATATATTTATATATATATATGTATGTGTGTGTGTGTGTGTGTGTGTGTGTGTGTGTGTGTGTGTGTGTGTGTGTGTTATTTGGGCTAAATACGTTCGGTCTTATTATCATGAAGAAATTGTCATTAGAAACACATTACTATTTTTCTTGATATCCAGATTAAAATGTGGAATAATAACCGATTTTTAAAGATACGATCTTGTCAAATTCATCGACAAATGGTGTTTACCGTGAATATTTTGTTCCCTTAATAATTTGGAACCAGAACTCGATTTTAGCATCCAATTAAGGTCACCTTCCCATATTATGATCCTAATGTATATATCACTTTTTATCTTTTTATACTTTTACGCTCCCTCTGTGTTGCACGTGCCAAAACCAGATGACAGGTTATTGACGCAGTGACGCATGTAACTGTTGATATAGTTGTATACGTATATGTAGTGTATATCTGGATATATATGTATCTATATGTATGTGCGCGTATATATTATATATATATATATATATATATATATATATATATATATATATATCTGTCTGTAGGTATGTATGGATATGTATGTATAAGTATATATGTGCGTGTAAGTACTGGCATATACGTATTTGTATTTTTCCATTCTATCTATGAACTTAGTTTTGACGATGGAATTTAAATACATATATCATGTACAAATTATTGCAGACACTCATTTGTATCTTTTTCATGTTCATATACCAATATAATTTTACGAAAAATGAACAAAAGATCAGAACTCTTAGAGAAAACAACTCTGATTTTCTGTATGCACTGTACAATTTGTTTTCAATGAACTCGGATTTGGCAAGTGTTTGGATATTGCAAGTCATATTGTAACCTGATTCATTTATTTTTCTCCGTTGCAAATTTCGAATTTTACTAACGAATTTCGTTGTGCCATTTCAGTTAAGTGTAGTTATCAACCAGTTTCACGTTATAAAATTTGTTTTCATGAAATGCTGTACGACTCAAAATGCAAGTGCCCTGCTCTGTTAAATACGGTAGTGTTATTTGTCATGGTAAACTGAGAACTCATAAAGAGATATTTATTTTATTCAGGAAGGAATAATGTTCACGCACAAACACTGGTTTGACAAAGATCTGCTCTAAAGTTTGGCATGCTGAGGCAAGTCGACATATCCAGGTGTTGTAATATGGTCTATCGTTCGTAGCATTATTCAATAACATGTCAAATACTAAATAAAAAAAATCGTTCTTCTCCAAACAAAATTAAATCAAAGTTCAAAATAATGACTCTGGGTTCAGTAGAAGTAAAAACAAAAGCTGTATCAGAGTTTTTGCCTAATAGTTCGACCTGGTTTTAAAAGTTTGTCAAGTAGCTCCCGTCGTTGAAAAATGGGAATGATATTAGAAACATCTGTATTGACTGAATTTGCGTTTCAGTATTTATGTTCGAAATGCAGGAAGTCTCAAACAAAGTAATGTGTTCTAGTTAGAACCGGATTGTTACTTTTAAGACTTCGAAAGCCGACATTTGAATAATTATAAACGAGTAACTGGTTTATCATTTTTGAAGTTCTCATTTGACAATATGTATTTGCTTCCTCATAAAACTCGTACGCTCCTATGACGAACAGTATCTGCTGACACCAACATGAACTAATTATATTAGTAAGATTATTCAGAACGAATTTAAGTATTTATCTGTGTTGCGCACGACCCAAACTTGTTTGTTTTTAATTGGATAACGAATCGTTATGGGACTATCCATTTTTTGTCTACAGAGTCTCTTTATGTGGAAACTGCTCAGGAAACCGAAATAAAAAGGAAAAAATTATGCATAATGTTTTAATTAATAATAATCAAGGACCTAATTATTTAAGCGATCTTTTCTATAAAGGAGATATGAGTCATCTGATTTACCGTCAATGCAACTCTCAAAGATTCACAAAAATCCCTACAAAATTCAGACATACTTTTCTCCCATCTAGGATTTTAGGTCACCACCTTACTATGCTATTGACGAACGTCACCTTAATATCCGACATACTAAACTTAGACATGCATTTAGCCCCTTGAATCCGACCTTTACATGGTGAACTTAGTTAATTCTCCGATGTGTCCATGTGTTTATCATAATAAAGATGCTGAACACTCTTTTATGTTGCTCGTATTTGAAACTCAAAGATCCAAACTCTTTTCGAACTATCTTTCAACTCACTCCTTATGGGTCTTTAGATATATTACTGAAAGGTGAGATCGAACTACGTAATAAAACAAAATCTGTAATATTCTTAAAGGTTCAAAAATATATCCACGATACTAGACTTATTTAGTACTTACAAATATATTATAAGTGCTAATCTATAAATAAACATAATAGATAACTGTGGCTGTAAGCAGTAAAATATATTTTCTCCCTGTCCTTCTGTCTCTCTCTCTCTCTCTCTCTCTCCTTTTCATTCCCTAAATCTCTATCTTTCTCTCCTATTAATTGCACATTTACTTAATTATATACGTATATGTTTCTTTTGTTTTGCCTTGAAATGTTTAATGTCTTTTTAATAGATGTAATATTGACCTAGTTTTCAGACATGCTCAATTTCTTTTGCAAGATGAAGGTCATCTTTAGTTCATTTTTTTATGTTCTGCGAAAGAACCTAGATGAGTTAGTAATTCGTGTCCAATCCCATATTCTTTAATAAAATGACAATAACATATGTTTAAAATAAAACTGATTATCCGAAGAGCTTATTAAAGTACAAATGTGGCAGTAGATGATGGAAATAGTTATACTTTAAGTGGAGCTTGTTTACAGTCGCTCAATACAAATGCTTGTTGCAGGTGTCTAGTTTTCTCTTCCAAAATATAAATATTATTCAAACAATGTCTCTTCTTACAAAAATTCAAATGATACCCCGTTTCTTCTTCATTTTTACAGACAGTTAAAATCGTTTTATACATGTTTATAGTCTATAGTTCTAGTACCCAAATCCTCGCTGTATAACCGTTTAAAAAAATTCGACCTCCTACCTATATCGTTCGGCGTGTAATCTAAGAACAAGAACAGCAAACGCTCTTATATACAAGATCTACTGCTATATACTGGTATCGATTTATACTGTTAAGCAACGAAGTGTACTGGAAAAGCATAATGGCTTTTGTAATTTTTTCAAGGTTATCGTTGACCGGGTTGAACTCTTGTTGCAATTAGTCATTCAAACTGGTTGTTATTGGGCTTACTTTTAAAACAAACATCTGCTACCATCATCGTCAAGTAATAGCAACCAATTTATGCTTGATTTAAAACAATTAAATACAGCAATGTAATAATAATCAAAGCTATTGAATCTCACTAATCAGAGTGAACACTGAAAAATCTAAGAAAATATTTGTATTTTTGCGCCGTTTCTGGGTCCTATAACACAGATTTACCATAAATTTTCATCTGTTAGATTTGGTTTATAGGTCACATACCTTTTTCGTATGCCGTTGTGACATAAATTCCTTTGAGAACTGTATCAGCATCGAAACTACATGTATTTCTTTTTAAAAATCGACTGAGTTTAAATTGCCTTATAAAACACATACAAGATTATTGAATTTAGAATGATTAATAAACATCTTCCTTCAATAGTTAATATACAGAAATTAATGTAATGATTTTGACGTTGAAATCAGTTTATAACGAATAAGATACGTGTAGGTTAAAAGCAAATAAAACATCTATATAGACGGAAATTCGTTACACCGAAAGATTCTGAAAAGAACATCAAAACTTAAATCGGCTTTTGAAAACTCAAACCAGGTGTTGACTGTGCGCCTGAAAAGATGCATACCAATAACCCGATACATTTAAACTGTACATGTGTGCGCAAAATAGCCCTTTATTTTGTTGTGCAACACAAATTGTATTGCTACACGAAAGGAGTCTCACAACCGAGCAAATCAAATAACTTATGCGTGAGCCTGGCTTGAGGCCCATTGTTTCCCCTATTTTTGAGGACCTCAGGACAACAGTCGTTGTGAACCGAAGGGTTCTTAAACGCGCAAATAATACAGTAATTTTCCTCTAATCAACTAATGACCTCACATCACGAAACTCTAATTTCACATTTGCGTGGTTTATCTTGTTTCACATTTGTATGACTCATCAGTAAATCTTTCCAAGCCAAAGATTAGGACCCAAACGCCCAACACAAAGAATTATTCCTGTCTCAAATTACTAAACACGTATACCTAACAATATCCGGAGAATTCACTAGGTTAAGAAATTAAGGAGGGTCAATTTTACGAAACTAATCCGTGCTACCATAAAGTCTCGTGAATAATGTACATTATGACGTCTGTTCCTAGAAATTGGCTAATTACTCGGTTTTAAAAATATCTTCCGAACACCGACTCCCCATAATCAAACAAATAATCACTACAATCTAACAAAGCTATAAACGGAGACGTCAATAGAAACACCACATACCCTAGGTTTATTACAGTATTTAATGTAAATATACCGGTGTAATGTTTTACACTCTGGCACAAAAATAACCCTAGGGATTCGTTGGTTTGTTTAATCCATAGATTATTTCTGTAGTATGATTGCACAACCAAATAATGTAATTTATATTGATACAATATGTTGACAATATTCTTGATATCTTAGGTTGTCTTATTGAATCATAAACAATTATTAGATTTAAGATACGTGGGCATCAACGAGTAAATAAAAAGGCGAGACATTGCCAATGTCCAAGCATATAATTAATAAATTTGCCTACTCTTCACTACGGGAGCAAGCATAATAGTCAGTTTAGTTTCATACCGCCGAATTACATTAAACTCGAAGCATGATGAACGGACTTAAGGAAGCTCGTACGGATCTACAGACAGATGTAAGGAGAGACGCACGGAATTTATCGCAATAACCAGGGTAAACATTTTAGGAGAGTGAGATAATAATAATTTTCGCTACTCAGCCTTCTTTTAAAATTCCAATGCATTTAATAGCTTATCGCTTTATATACCAGTACTAATAGATATAATTTTGAACATTTGTCGGAATTTGGATGAGCGCTTAATAATAAACTTCACCTTTAATAACTGATCTGTGAACAGGTTTAAAAATGCGGTTCTTTTTTGCCGCTTTCATAAATGCGTTTAAATGTGTGTATCTTGCAAAGTTGTTTATAAAAATGCGTTACAAGGCGCCTAGGTGAGTACGTTCAAATGTCTGTTTCAGTGTATATATTGCATGGTTATTTGTACGTGTGTTTGTGTATATATGAGGAGTATATTACCGGGTATATCCGAATTTTGTTTGATAAATATTAGTATCACCCACATAACCTAAGATATACACTATACTGAATCATATGGTTATCGTAAATAGAAAAACTAGTTCAAAGATTTTGTTTTTGAAATCATTAACTTAAAGAAATTCTCAAAGCTAAATGTGTCTATATATCATCTTTGAAATTAATAGCCGACGTTATCAAAAGACCTTAACATATTACCAACTAGATGGAAAATTTGAAATCAGAACTTAAGAATTCTGTTATTAGGCCCTTCAATACTTGCATTAAAATATTCGTGTGGAAAGTTTACTGACATTGCAGTAGGTAAAACTTACTTCAGAAAAAACAATATCATACATGTCTATTTGACTGATCAGGTACTTTTATAAGTTAAATGTATTAGAAAATTAATGCTTCTGCCCTCTTATGTCAAAACGCGAATACTGTAGGCCCTGACTATCACCACGAAATTCGGTATTAGTGACTATTTATACGTAAGTATTTGTCTTAAGAAACAATACAGTAAAACGTTAATTATGAGGACACCATCTCTTTGACTCTTCGATTATATGACCAACAAACTGTTCCCGGAAATCGCGATTATTCTGTATAAACATATCAGTTACCCGGAAAACCAATTATGAGGGAAAAATCCATGTTTCCTTATAACCAATTGATGTCCAGAAAACTGATCAATTAAAGCCTCGTCTGCTGGGAAAACAGAAAAAAATTCATGTGTCTGGATTATGTTCGGATATTCGACGTTTCACTGTACTTAGTGTAAGCGTAATCTTAGAATTCTCACCCATGTATAATCAAGCTTATTCTGACATTGATATAATTAAATCTTTTCAAATTATAATTCTAAGGCTGTAATCGATTCTTGTATTAAGTACTTGAAAATTATACGAGGTTTGAAACTATTCCATATAGTAAGATGTGTGATATTCTCATATAACTGTGTTCTTTGTTTGTACCTATTCTATCTAGAGCCAACGGACCATTTCATATACATTAGTGGAGCAAATACAAATTCATTATTACATACTGGACGATCCGATCTGGTATAAATTGCATTCAAACGTGTTCTACTTAAGTGTAATTCAAAGCTATGCAAATGCTTGCTCTTATTTATGATCTAATTTTACATACTTTCATGTATTTACTTTATTTAATTTACTTACATTCTGATCTGTTTAAAGTCTCTTAATATATTTTACTCTGTTATAATGTCAATTACTCTATCTGTTATCCAAATCAAACGGCTTTTGAACAAAATTAACAGAAAAAAAACAATTAAAAAGTGACAAGACCTTGAGAAAAAATTCTTCAAAATCAAACCTTCATAATTATCTACATGTATTGATACATCAAGTTACTAAAAACATTTCGCTTTTCAATCTGAATCCATATAATCTTGTCCAAATTAGCCATATGCTTCTATTTAAAGTGTCCAAACAGAATTGTTCAAGTTAGCGGCTGCTCTCAATTCAAAAGGGCCACGTCAAGAACAAACGCCATCAATTAGGCTTAGAATCAGTCAGTGTATTTTAATGTAGTTTGTTGTTAGTCCAATGGTAAACGACAGGATTGGAAAAACTGTCTCGAAGGAGTTCTGATTGAAGATATGTCAAAAAGTTTAGTAAATCATTGAATTTTGACTTGAATTTTCCATGATTGTTTCGCCACGTTCCAAGTAATAATAATGATGGACCCGAGGGAATGTTGTCCGTTGCCAAAACAAATAATTGCTTTTCTGTGGATCATATTTGTGTCTCTAAGAAAGTTTTACCCATGGCAAACTGACTTGAAAATTGGCCTTGCCCTAAGAAAATCTGAGCTTGCTCCAAACATAATATCCAAACATGAGTAAAACATAAAGATAAAATAAAATATGGTATATTTTAAGGAAATCGCGTTATATTAATTTCAATTTTTGTTTTCTTTTTATTTTTGTTGGCACCTTAAAACCATATGCCGATAATTAAAGTTATCAAAAAATTATATATGTAAATAATTTATGTAGATAGATATGTAGATTAGAAAGAGTTAGAATGCAGCTATAGTTAGAAGAGCAAAGCAGACATGGGTATGTATTTCGGCAGATAAATGGATAGGTAGAAAAGGGTTTGGAAATAGCTAGATTTTCAAATGAGAGAGAGAGAGAGATTAGTCTTGGAATTATTTTTAAAAAATTTCCACATTTTATTATACATTTCAGAAATAAATTTAATTTTGTTTTAATGAACAATTATTAACCAATTATCAAACTTCCACTGTTAATTGCTGGGCTACAATTGGGGCTCTTAAATATCACGCAACAGGTCAGATGGCTTTGTCTAATATAAATGACACCTTTCCTTAGCCGGGATCTGAAATTATCAATTATCAAATGTCCAATTGTCAAACTTCCGCTGGTAATTATATGCTGGGCTAAAAATGGGGCTGCTACATACTACGCACTATGTCAGATGACTTCGTGTCATATAAATAACACCGAAACACACATGTATTAAATATACAAGACTCTTTTACATTTTTGTTTGTTTTTTTTTTGTCCAAATATATAATCGACATAAAGACGATTGCTTCTTTATTTGATATCCGGATATTACTATTGTACAGAAGGTTTTCACATCTTTTTTATGACGAAAATGATTAATAAACACATAAATTGTCCTTTTTTGGCGATTCTGGCAAAATGTTCATACGCAATTCAGTGCAAAACGTAAACATAAACGATACTTTTAATGAAAACAAAAATAGGTGTCAGAGGTAGTCATCGTACTTAATGGAAATATACACATAAAGTAAACACTGTTGCAAAACAAAAAGCAAGTTTTCTTGATACTATCGTTGATTATTATGCATATTGTGCACAGTTTTGAACTGACATCACAAGCTCGCGCGTGCATATCAGGCTGGTTACAAATAGTCGCTTGGCTGTTTCCGCAGAGGTCGCATTTTGGTGGCAATTAAATAGCCACATCTCCTGATCCAGTAAATGAATGTGCGTCAAGTTTTTGCAGTGCAAGTGAAGTGTCTAACAAGTTAAGATTCCCCATAGTAGTATATAGCATGCATGTCTAACTTTAAAGTTGCACTGCTGTATGTAGACAAACATCTTAGACATGTTGATCTTCTTCTACAGTTGTCGAGAGATTTCGTGACACTTTCAAGTTCAGTCATATACATTAGTATTAATGCAGACATGTAGCTCAGATATGTTCCCAGTAGGCACTCTATTATTCCCATACTTAGGATACGATATTTTTAAAAATATTCAGTTGATCCTAAGCCCCTTCCACCCCCACCCAGCAAAAAAATATTAACACAATAGATTTAGCCATGTTTGAAACCAGTGGATCATCAGATCCGTGTCAACCAGTCAGAAGGCGGGGTTTACGGGAGTGATCAATAGAAAAGTTTTCACGATGCTTTCCTGCACATTTCTTGATAAAAGAAAACGCTGTCCTGAACAAAGAGCACGTCACACTGATTATGTCCATTTTAACCTGTTCAAAATGAACTCGGACACAACATTCTTTTGGATTAGCGATGCACTAATATACATCTGAATGATTATGAAACCTATGTTGTTGTTTTCCTAGTTATAGCTAAATTCGTTTTCTAAGAACGTATTTCACCTGTCTCTCTAACATCGTCATAACACGAGTTTTAGTGTATAAATGTTTCATGAATGTTACGGAAGTCGAAATGCATGCCCTAGTCTATTAAATACGGTAGTGTTGCTTGTAATGCTAAATTGATAACCAGTGAGGAACCTTTCCAATTATAAATGTTCAATACCTATAAGCCTTTGTGTGACCATGTTTTGACGATACAAGTGGGAACTTCATACAAAGGTAAGTCGACTTAACGAGGTAAAGTATTTTTCTCTACTGTTATTGGCCTTATCTGATACTTTGCCAAATCTATAAACATTTGTTTTCTTTCCAATAATGAATGTTGAACCATACTTATAAATAACGTCCTGGGTTTGGTATAAATATAACAAAAGCTACATCCTTTTTACAGTTATCCTTACACAAGTTATTACTAGTTTATTAAATCGTTTCCGGCCTTCAAAAGCGGATATTATATTAGAAAGATCTTGATTATTTGTGTATATTTCGTATATATGTTCGATTGCAGGAAAACTCCTTTCAAGTATTGTTGGTCAGATTAGTACTTTTATAATCTCAAAATATTCTTAAAGTAAGATTGTATCCAGGTGATGTATAAATATGGATGGATCCTTTAATGAGTGTTGTATGTTTAATGTAATATTATTTTAAATAACATTATTATAAACCGTCTCTTGCACGAAAATTAAATAATGCCCCGTTTAAATCGTTACTTCCGATTTTAAAGTCTATACTTCTAGTACCCATAACCACCTCGTGTTCATGACATTTGAGAACCTACCTCCTTCGGCGTGTAATCTTATATAACCTTCTATTTTTTTGCAAGAAGGATATCGTTGACCGCTTGTTTCATTTAGATGTTCTAATTACCTGGTATAGTGCTCAAATTGCATATCATCGTCAGTTTATAGAACCACCAAAGGAGAGCTACCAATTACCGCCCGAATAAAAGCAATTAAAGTTTGTGATAGAAATATATGAGCAGATGCCGTTAAATTAAACTGACCTAAGAAAATGTTTATACTTTTGGCGGGTTATAGGTCCTGTAACACAAAATTTACGATTTGATCTGCCCTTATTATCTGCAATGATTTACAATTAGAAGTAAAACATAATCATATAACACCTCAGGGAAACATCTAAACTGCATGTGAATATAAATTGTGTATCACGTTCAAAGATGATCTAACATGCAGCAAAATCTCATTGATCAGAAATAAGAATTCTAGTGCTTGTTTTGTTACCTTTTGTGTGGATTATTTAATGACATTTCAAACTCTATATACATATACTTTAAATATTGCACTGATTTCCATAGTTTGTGATATTTGTTTTTGACATGTACATTACTTAGGACCAATAAATACAGAACTTTATTCAAGAAAGCCTTTTGTTTAACAATGTCCTCTTCATCTGATGTCCATTAACAGCATAATAACTACTCAGTTTCCATTTAAATTTCGAGGCTTTAGTATAAAGACCTATCAAATCGCTGCAACTTAATGCCATTGACGAGTATATTAACATCACAATTACATGTATTTTAAAACAAATAAGAGAACTGTACAAAAAAATGTAAAAACTTAATATTGATATGTAAAACTAGAACAATGCCAGACTGTAATCAATAATAAAACATGTTCCGAACATGATTGAAATGTAAAAATGTGTGTACCAATGTAAACGTAAATTAAAGTTATCATAGTATATAACGCATGCATGAGATAATTTCTGTGCACCAAACTGTAAGGCATTGAAGGATTCCAGATATGTGTGTGCGCGGAATACAACCCGTGCAATTATTTTAACTTTGACCAAAAAAGAAAACACTGTAGCGATTCATTACTTTGAATAAAGCACAAAGTGTTCCGATGTTGTAATTGCATAACCAAACACTATAGGTCATATTCTTACAATATTTAGACAGTTGTTAATCTCTTCGGTTCATTCAGGAGAGCATAGAAAATTAATAAATGTAAGATATGTGGGCATAAAGGCGTAAATGAGGAGGTGAACTGTTGCAAGTATAAACTTGAATATTTAGGAACAAAACAAATATATAGAACATAATCTGATTGATATTTATGGGGATTCATTCTTTTACTGGGTGTCACAAATTATTTCTTTTACTGGATGTCACAAACTATATGCCGGTGTCAATAAGTGTTATTCTTCGTTATATTTTCAATTACATTTTTTTAATGGGGGGGGGTAATAATTGTTTTTGTTGTTTGTTTGTTTATTTTATTTTAACGAGAAGAACATACTACACATCTGCCCCCAACACCCCAACACCCCTATTTCTCGCCCCCTCCCCAACCACCAACAAAACTAATACATGTACCTTCTTCGGTTCGTGGAGAAGCATAATCCACATATTGGTGTCATACCACGCAATTTTATGCAAGGTGAAAGCGTTACAAACGGACAGAAGGAAGCAATCAGAGAAGACATACAATTGGAATTTGAGTGCCTGTCAATCATTTAATCTTTCCCGTCGCCTAGCAAAGCCACCGAAACATGACGTCGGTTTGAGAAAACCTGTGAAATTACGATTTACTCATACTTGCTGTTCAAATATTAGACTGATGCATTCAAGGCTAAGGAAACTTAAACCTATTCAATACGCACAAAAACGCTTCTATTGAAGGACATGTGCAAATAATACAAACATTGCTTTAGATATGATTCAGGTCAAAATTATCACGGAAAGAAGTGAAGAGTATACATATCTATTTTACACACAAGCTACTTTTCTATATTAACAGTTTAAAAAGATGACTGCCCCAGCAATAGTGCAAACATTCGAATATTTTAGTCTCGAAGTTCACAGACAAACTTAAAGTCACGAATCATTCATTATACAGTAGCAGTAAAACATCCATAATCCGGATACCATTTCTCCGGACACATCGATCATACCGAGCAACGAACTATTCTCTGAACACACGACTTATTTTGCATAATTTCCCAGATATCCGGACAACCAATTATACTGATAAAATCTGTGTCTCCCGATAACTACTTGATTGTGCGGATGACTCATACATTTATACATAATAAGTCACCGATTCGGGAAAAACCAGACATAATGAATGTCTCCCAATAGGTCAAGATGATCAAAGTTTTACTGTGCAAATGTGATGTAAGAATTTCAAGCCATATGCAGTCAAGCTTGATATGACACGGTATATTTAAATCTTCTGTTTAAAATGAATGTGAAAATGTATATTTCAATAAGTGACTCTTGTATTGAGTTAGTGAAATTAATATGATTTTCTAACATCTAAAGTTTTGTTTAATATAAAATAACACACACACACACATTTGAAAAAACCTTGAATACAAACCTTTAAAGTCAGATCCCATTGGTTATCTATTGATACAACAAGTTAAAAAAAAACATCGCTTTCCAATACAATCGAGCGAAGGAGTCAAAATACAATCTTTGTGAACAAAAAAGTTCTAAATCTAAGATAATATGGTGGTAATACCGACATATTTGAAAGGATTTTAACTTAAAAATCGACATATATACACATATGAAGAATTTGTACACCTAAATGAGTGTCTAAAAGCATCCTGAGCACGAAATATATAGCAATTAAAATAGTAAAATATAGTCTTCAATAATGTAAATTTATATGTAGAAATATTTTAGTTCTAAAAACATTATTTTATAAGCTAAATGGAATTCCTTGGATTCCTTTAAGAAGCAACGAATAGAGAGAAGCTAATTATATATATATATATATATATATATATATATATATATATATATATATATATATATATATATATATAATTAGCTTCACCGATCCGACATGCCTTTTTCAAGTGGAAAAGAAATCAATATTTAATGTATTCCAAAGCGCATTCGGTTTTGTCAGTTACTTTGTGTAATAGTTCCATCGAACAGCCCATTACCGATCTCTCTTCTTGTCTTCCGCAGACACATATAACCACAAAAGCACACACCCTCTCTCTTTTTCAGCAACATGACAAGAAGCAAAAATTAAAAATAATACTGCATTTTCAATTTAGTAAATTATTCTTTCTTATCCAATCGTATCGTGTATTAATATGCACATATAAAAGTTACCAACAATTTTCAAAACTTGCTTAAGACGGATAACCAAGATTTAGTAAATGCTAGTTTAAATGCGTCATAACGGAGAGTTAACTACCTAGACGCTAAGCTCTGGTTCGAAAATAGGTTGATAGTCAATTGTGCGTCTACAAAGTGGGGCAGAAAGTACTTTTAGATTAAAAGGAAGAAATGTTTCTACCATGCAAAGGAATGGAATGACAGGTAAGACGAATTTAACTAAATTCGAATGAAATTTATCTCCTAAAATTCGCCAGAGTTTTGCTATCACTATTTTTTAAAATTATTCTTCTTATTATTATTGCACATGCTTCGAATCATATTTCTTTATGACTTTACTGCGCTAATGAAAGAATAAACAATTAATCTAAGACATATTTGCAAATTAGCTTTAATTTGGGGTGCCAACTTTCGTATGCAAACCATATATCGTAAGATCCAAGCAACAATAATCCAAACAATTATTTTTAGTTTATCTCAACAGACGAAGAATGCATACATGATAACTGGATTATGAATAGCGAAATAGACTTTTATTGACATTTTCCCTTTATACTTGTAGTAAAGTACATTTTCATACATGTCTTTGAATGTCAACATTTTCAGTGGCAAGTACAATGTTTTCAACAGTTATTTGCGCATGATTTATTTAAATATTTCAAACAGAAGCGCAGGGAGAACAGAGGAAAATTATGTGATTTTTACCATTTTTTTTTTTTTTTTGCCGGGTAGGGAGGTCTTTTTAATGATGGATTCTGTATGGATTACTTGTTCCCTCTACATTCTTATATTACTTCATCCGTGCAATATAACATGTGGGTCAGAAAATGTGGGGCATGATCAGAATATAGTTTCAAATGCACAAGAATGTATTAGATCTTTCATACTTTCGCCAGTTGCAGGATGTGGTTCGGATAATGGAGGATTGGATGTTTGAATAGAACGCCGGATATTTGATTGTGGAAATATGGTTTTATTATGTTGACGGAAAAGGGGTTAAGTGTTATTTATATATGTTATCGCATTAAAATAAATCATGCCAATTTAATCGCAGTCTATAGATTTCATACCCATCCATACCTGTTATTTGGTACCCAATATTATAAACTGCTTTTTGCTGACCCATTTTTGGTTTTCTAAAAAGATGATTTAATCAAAACCGTATTGTCCAATGCATTCATATACATTAAGTGACCAGAGTTAATATTTATTCCTTACCTTGAAAATCTTCCATAGTAAATGTAAATTTGAAATTTTCTTCGTTTGACATTTATAGATGATATTTTAATATATTAATCTCATTTAAGAAGAAAAATAATGAATAACCAAAAATATAACAAGCGTTATTTTGTGGACACCAATACTTACAAGGATCACAAAATTGTACAGATTTTAAGTAGCTCTAATGATGAGAATATATGGTGAATCTTATCATATGTACACAAAACATTGTAACTCCAATATATCTTCATATTTTTACTAGAAATTTCCTGAAGGATAAACTCTTTGAAATGTTGAGGATAACGAATATATGACTCCATTGAATGTAATGTACCGTTTGAGGTATACAGTAAAATGTTGATTATTCGAATCCGTTGGGGACATACTTCGGTGATCCGGATGAACAAATTTTAGTCAAAAAGAAGAATTATGAAAAGTGTCAACGGGAATTGCTGTAGATAAACTGACATCCATTCCATTCACACCTGTGCCAGTAGGTGATTACCTTTATCCCTTTGAGGTCATCATGTTTCGTTGATTAATAGTTAGTTTTGTAGACTGAAACAACAAAATGACAGTTATGCTTATTTAATCTTGCTTGGTTACTTGGGCTTTCTGTACATCTTGTCAAAGCGGCACTCACTTAGCGACAATTGGGTGTAAGAATAAACTTTCTCTCTTTGTATCTTACTCCCTCCCTCACTTATTCTCTCTCAATTACATCTATTTTTTATTTTAAAAGCATAATTTAGCTATTCATAATACCATTCTGATTATATTTGTATCAGATTATATTCGATTGTGTTTGTTCTATGCTGGCATAGTGATCGGCAAATTAGTTTCATTTATGGATACCTGTACATTGTAATAAGTAAAATACTCCAGTAATATTCCATTGGAGCGAATAATCCATATAATTGGCATCCGAATAGTAGACGTTTTTGCTGTATATGAGACCACTTATTCACCAGCCTAGTCGGTGTGAATCTTTAAATCTAGTGGTTTGTGCTCCTGATTATTGGACAGATACACTGGTTGGAACGCCGGAGACTTCTGCTGCTTTGTGTCCCTCTTCCAATTACAATACTAATTTTCGCAATTTATGCAGCCTTTCCAAAGAAGGAAATTACAATAGAATTTGTATGGGATTTTCGAATGTAGAAATGTACAAATTTGTTCCTTAAAAACTTAAATGCAAACAGTCTAAATTTGTATGCATATTTCGTGGCCCTCGCTCTATATCCCTAAAATATGTTTACAATCGTTTCAAATCTTCTATTGAATATTCTTGAGATCGGATGTTCCGTTTAAACAGAGTTTATTGCTCGCATATACAGCATGTCATCGGGTACAAGTGATGACACTAATTTCTTATAATTAATGTATTTGTTCTGACATAATAATTATCAAGTGTTGGAACCTCAAAGAGCTTTTTTGAAGGTTATGTGGAAAACGTTCCTAATAAAGGGTTTCTACGGCATAATTTGCAATTCGTTAGCACTTTAATTCAGTGCCCAAACATATCCGTGAAAGTATGTACCATAATATTTTTAAAACCTTTGAATTAGTGAGACATTGAATTTGCAGTAAAATAAAGTCTTATCAGAAAAGGTACAAAGTAACTGCATTTCAGAAGGAGACAACTACTACCCATAACAACAGGAAAACAACAACAACAAATAATAATAGCTAAGAGTGGCATAATTTAAAATACAAAAGATTAAAATATTGTATAATATGCATATGTTTCAATAAATTACAAAATCATGATTTCCCTGTATCCCACATTATTTGTTTCAATATATGATAATATTATTGAAATTTTGTATCGAATGACGCCAATGAAATCGAAATCCCTAAAGAGTTATAATTAAATCCAAGTAGGAATCGAACCCGTACTGCCAGTAACAACGCACACCAACCAACACTGTCATGCACTCATTGTAAAAAAAGGATGGGATAAGGTAGAAGCAAGTACTCGAGGTGCGTGGTATACGATAGCTTTTTTGGGGCAATCATTTGAAATGTCACAACACCTTTAAAACTTTCTCATTCTTCATTTGCACAAATACTTTGTAGTTTTCAAAGACCGGAGAAACTGATTTGTGCATTGTTGCACCTTCAACGTGGTGGAATGTTATAATGTTTCATTCACAGCAAACGCTGAATCTATTGATTGTGTGTATAGTCATGGAACCCAATACTCACCTCTTGTACCTAATATGTACTATACTCAAATGAATTTTACATCATTAATGGCTGGTAGAAATCACTTCCTGTGGATGAATCAATGTCTTTCAAGTATACATGAAAATGAATTTCATTCGCACGGGACACATAGATTCAGTAGATCAGTATATAAATAAAAAATAAACACCACATGCGCTTTGAATACATTTGAAATCACATACATATACATATACATATACATAATATCAGATGCACAGACAATATATAACACATTCAGACATATATATATATATCTGTTTTCTTCGTGCAAAAACGAATTAGAAATCTTAAATATAACAACATTTAGTTACGAAGATGACATGCTCCTAGCAAAATAACGTGAGTGCAAAAATATCACTGAAACAGGTCACTCAACAATAAATCCACGTCACATCATTTTTAAATTCTGCTTTAAGGTCAGCTCCTCGGGGAATTCTGGTTGCAGAGTCATAATTTTGAGCATGGATTCTTCATAGTAGGTTGAAAACTATTCCACCAAATTTAAGCAATTGTAATTTATTTCAGTGTTCAAGTTTAAGTTTTTCGCAAAAAGTCAATTTCCAGTGTACTGTTGGCTGCAGAGTAATGAACCTTTGTTTGTGCATCCATCTTCGTGACGACAAGACATTCCAATTAAGTTGGTCACCTACACTTGTATGTATAGGATTCAAATACACGTCATCACAATACTGGCAATATTGTGCGTGCTGCATGTACTTTTGTTTGAAATAAAATCCGGCGCCCAGGAAGGTCATAGTGTCATTGTCGTTGCTGAGTGTATTACCACCATCATTTTGAAAGTCTTGCGTTTAATCCCAGAAATATAAACCGGATGCATTTAATGCCGTAACCCAACTAACTGACGTGATTCCGTCGGTGATTAAGTACACAGCTTTTGAGGTGGCATTGGAACCCGTGTTGGCCATGCTAACAACGACAACCTCTTGGCCGTAAATTTCTACCTCTGGCGCAAACTGGGGAATTGGCCCGGAAGATCACGCAGCGCCGCTGCTAAAAAGGCCAGGACACGTAAACTCATATCGTACTTGTTTTTCGCACTCGTGTGAGTACTAATCCTTAATTGTAAGGATGATAGTACACTCCAGCATATTAACTGGGTTCTTTTTAGTCTAAAATACATATAGGTAGCTCATGGATGCCGCCTTCACATAATCTGCACTAGTGTGATTTTCTATACGTAGGACTTCCCACCCACATGAATAACTTGTAGCAGAGTATTATTTTCCCTATCAAAAATATTCCCAGTTGAATTTATCTGATCGAGAGGGACATTAAGTACTTTCTCGAGCGCCTTTAGGTTGCAATACCCATCCGGAACGGTGATCTTCAGCAGCTCCGGCTATGTGTCCAAATGAGTATTATTGCTTCCAAGCGCAGCCGATACGCTGAACCATCCTGGTTTGTAAAAAATCTACAAAAGAGCTACACGTGTACTTGAGTCAGTGCATATCGCCTACTCTAGAGCCATGGGCCCAACTACAGGGTTGATAAATCCAAAATGCATTGATGGTATTGCCACAAGTACTTCGCTTTAGTAGCTTCGGCGGCGTCTCTTTAACTACAGAGACGCATATAGAGCGCAGATTCGCCAACAGCTGCTCACCATCAGCGTGTACGTGCAGGACGACGTCTCGTTTAGGAATGAAAAATGTCTTTGACCTGTTTGAAAAGTACGCGCTACACCACGTCGAGACCGTAGAAAGGTTTATAACCACCGGAGCTCAGGAAAAACAGACGATGAAACGAGGCTTTGGCAAAATCATGTAAACTGGTTGCAGAGTTAGCGTCCGCGTTAACCTGTTACCAGCCCTGACTGGGCTACCAGTGTCAGCGCGAACCTTCTCCCGTTTTCATGTTTACTACCAGGTTAGAAAGATTCTCAGTGAGATGCAGTGCCCAGTTGCAGGTGAAACGGTATAGGACGCGTTCGAAAACGGCATTGACATGAAAGAATACGTGGAAATATGTAACAAATTTCTGGGGAAAAGACCCCACTATATATCAAACCGAACACTATATGTTTGGGGGCCGACATGCGGATAACAGCACGTCGCATATTTTGCACGAGACAAGGACGGAGCGACGAAAAATGAGTTTGTGTACTTCATGCGGGGCACGTTGCAAGGCTTCACCCACCACGGTGTGGTGTGACTCAACGATAGCGTCCGGGCGTATGTGTGGCCAATTCGTGGCGCCCAGTTACATACGCTGCCCTCGATCATCGGAGGAGGTAAGTCCTTGGATGAGCAAAACCAGTTTCTCGCGATAGACGACATGGCGTTTGGAACCAACGTTACCGTCAACGCGGACATGATACTTGGGCAATGTTTCCAGACATAGCACGGCGCAGCAACAACAGAAAAATAAAAAACGAAGAGGTGTGATTGTCGTGGGCGGCATCGTAGTAGGGTTTTAGTCATCTACTTTCTCCGCCCCTGAATGCCCTGCTCTACCTTTCTGTCTTGTTGTGTAGCGAGAGCGGAGAACGGTAAAGAACGCGACAGCTGTCGTGATGACAAGCACCACAATGTTTCCGACCAGCCAGTCGATGGAGTTGCCGGCGGTCTGAAGCAAGAACAATACGGCCGCCCCGATAATCCCAAGTAGAGCCCGCGCTTTTTCTGCTAGTGTTTCAAGCATTCCATCCAGTCGCTCCAAATTCGTTTGTATCCATTCTTTTGCACTGCCGGAGTCTGGTTTAGGTGCCGGTGCTGGATATGGTGTTGTGCCGCCACCGCCAGTGACTGCGAGTACAACCAAGCCAGTACACTGACAGCCCGTGCAAAATCGTCAGAAAGCGGCGGACTGACTGAGCTATTTGCTTCCGAAGCGGCAAAAGTATACAAATGCCAGCCTCTTACCTATGCTGAACTCTAGGCGATGAACGATGAGGATGTTGCAAAATACCTTGCCATATACAAGACTAAACTGGGGCCAGAATGACTGCTTCGCTAGGGGAGTCTCTGTGGCGTGTACACGGCGGTTGTGAGTCAGTGTTTGCCCATAGACAACCGCAAGCACCTTGCGATACATCTAAAAGATGACGCGGTAATCTAGGCTTCCCTGGCAAGCATTAGCAACCACCTCTACTGTAAGTACAGCCTAGTACTAGCGCCAATTGCAGCTGGCATGATAACCTACTGCCATGTTTAAAATAGACAGAGTCACAAAATAACAAACGACGAGTGCGACTGTGGAACCATCAGCGGTACTGAAGGCAGAACCGTCAGTGGCACCTGCACAAGTCATGCAGGCCACTTAAGCTGAAACCCCATGTAGAGTTGCGTCCTATAAAAGACTTGCTATGATGTTGAAACAACGCCGGGATATGAGGGTGGCCGACCCCAGCCATGCTCCAGCGTGATATGTCTTCTTATGTTCCATAGGTTGTCCCAGATTTGGGTGCCGGCCTCTCTTACGCCTTATACAACGGCGCAGAACCGCAAGAGCAGTAGCAACAATCAGCAGGCCCGTCGGAACGATAAATACTGCAGGCTCTTGTGCAAGCACCAACATCCACTATTGGTCTCACAACAAATCATTTTCCTATGGAATAACAATTGTGCGAGATGTCAACACGACCATACGCCAAAGAACTCGGAAACCTCCTTCATCACGGAGCAGTAATTGGTGGTCTTGAGGTTGGGTATACGATGATTGCCAAACGCCTGCTTAAAATTAGACGAGCTGACCTTAATCGCCTAAACTTCGAAGACGCAGCAAAGACCGTTATCATTACATCACCATGCCTTTGGACACAGAACATGCTCATTAAACAGAGCATCATTCCTGCTAATATCGTCACGGCTGCCTAATGACTGAGGTTTAACTGATGGCCTGCGGGGCACATGTTAATGCCGTCGCATTCACACGCGAATTCTACCTGACGTCCCGAGGTAAACCAGAAGACGGCCCACGGCTTGACGACGAGCCCAAGCTATCTGACTTTTACACGCACAAGACTGAGCTGCAAAACTACGAGCTAATGTTTGGTGTCGGGGGGCTAGCTGCTGTGGACTACGTGGCCTATAACTATTTCTAGCCTGGCAAGTGCAGGCATTTTTTTTATTTGTTCTTGCTTTGCGCTGGTAAATTAGAGCGGCAGTTGCTAGTTTGCAGACCATGTAAACTCGATGGATATTAAGCTCGCGGCAATATACTTCAATATACGTGCGTACAGGCTCCTCAACCTTCTGGAGTATATCAGCCAGGCCTAAGTGGATTTTAATCCGAGGCCAAGGAGCACGTTGTAGTACTCCTCCGCCGTAGAGTGGTGCTTTTGAACAGAGCAGTAGTGACTGTATGACTGCATAGTGATGCAGTCCGGCGCGATCCACTTTTTCGTGCCCAGCGGCTAGAGGCTCGTCTTATTTATTCTATAGACCCCCATTTTGTGGTGGCATTTACATATATATAACACCATGTGATGGAACTTCTTCCCTTCGATGAGAGCCTCTAGTTACAGGTCGTACCTCAGGTCGTTATTTACGACGGCCAATGAGACTCCTTTGTCTTTGCGGATTTACAACTCTTATGCCTCAGGATGTCTGGCGGAGATCCAAAAACGCCGCAATCGCGACACCTGCGCACTGATCTTTAAACTTGCCGACGATCGTTTTGATAGCGGGTGTTCTTTTCCGTAATCGCTCGTGTCACACAGGTTGGATTCTTCTCCCATGTCACAGTACAGAACCTGTATAAGAGGCTTTTCCTCCCATGTCTTGGTACAGGTCAGTGTAAAGTACGATCGCTTTTCCGCCATACCTAGCCTTAATGCTGTTGTGGTAAAGGCCGTATATGAACAGCTAGTTAATGTCAAGAACGGACATCTCTGTGTATATTGGCCCTTTTGAGCTTAAGGTTGGCCTTCGTTCTGTGAACCGCGACAAGATTTTCCGCGTCTGAAACGCCAGGTCGGCAACCAGACAGAGTAGCTTCTCTTTCTCGCTTTCTGGATTTACCAGGTCCACCCATATCCGCTTTCGGGGGTTCTTCATAGTCTTCCCTCACACGGAGTTGTTCATGAGCTTGAAAAATCTTTTTCTAATGTTCGTGTTCATCTCTATATCCACGGACCCTTATCGAACTCCAGCGCTCTGTGAACCTTTGTGACGCGCATGCCATGCTTGGTGTAGAGCTGTAGGTTTAGATAATGGACTCCATAGCGCTTCTTTTTTCGCAGGCTTGGAACTAGCTTCGTGCACTCAGTAAACTTACCTCGCAAATCATTTTCAAAACCACGCTGGTAGTCTCTCGGCCAGCTCTCTGGGACACACAGTGCTTCCGTGTCCAGCGGGTGGTCGCTTAGCGCGCCATGGAGTTCGTCGTGGTACTCCAGGTCAACCTTTAGCTTGCTCACTGTCTTTCACGTCGATTTATGGTCTGGTGAATTGACAATAGAAGGTAGTACGACACGCCTAGATCGAATGCCGAGCACCTCAAAAAATACCATCTGGATTCCTCAGGCATGTATTCTTCGGTGCGCCGTTCAATTGGGGGTATCTACTATCCAACACCCCACACTTACTATCCAACAAAAAGGGTAGGATATAAAATAATAAGAATGAAATCACACACTATCACACACAAGCGGGTAGGAGTTCTCACACACATACTATACTTACCCCTCCTGTATGATAGAATGTTTTTTAAATATAAGTATAACATGTGTGTTAGTACCCCTACACTCTTGTGTGCTAGTGTGCGATTTCATCCCCCTTCCTTTAAATCCTACCCTTTTCGTTGGATAATAGATAACTAGGTATTGGTCGGTCCTAACGGCGTGTTATATTGTAAGTGTGGGGAGTTGGATAGTACGTGTGAGATACTGGATAGTATCTGACTGGGTGTTGGTCAGTCAAACTGTATATTAAACAAATTACGTTTTTAACAGTAACTTTTGCCTTGGCGCCATACAGGTCCACAATGTTAAACCTATAAACCTTTAAATTCAAAAAAAGAAAAAACGAAGAAACGCTCCTTAGAACAATACGTCCAATGTACATACAGCGATGCTTCTTAACACTAAATCGAAATACACAAATGTATAAATCTGATTACATTATAAATAAATGATAACAGAGAAACAATTTCATTGCATTATAAAAGTGTCATGAACAACAGCAACAAGTTTAACAACAACTAAAAGTACATAAAAGTTGCAAATGGGATAAAAGCCTCAAAAGGATGGTTTGTGGCTGGCATTCAGTGCTATCCAAGTTCCTTCTCCCCTCCACTCCCAGGATAATGTTAAATTGTGGACAGTGTTTGGAACGTTTGGTGCTTTTATGGGCTACTTTTCTTTAAAGCATAAAGATATAATGACAAGAAAAAATAATGAATGATTACAGAAATCCAAATATATGCATTGGCAGGTACGCCAATGAAAAAAGAACAAATACATTAATAATAATAATAGCATTTTTTATTATTATAACTAAAATTCTAAAATCGCAAAATCAATGGCAATAATAGTTTATTAAATACCTGTTTATAAGATGGCATCAATGCAGTATAAGAGTTATGTCACCTTCCCTTTCTCTTGGCTAGCTTTGCTACAATACTCTCATACATCCTGACATTTCTCGTAATGAATCAAATACAGCTAAGCACAAAATTCGAGATGAAGGTCTCCTTTCTTGTAATGAATCAAATAAAGCTAAGCACAATATATGTACTGAATTCGAGGTGTTTACGTCAGCTTTTATATCAGTTGGAAACAAATGTTGCGTCAGAAAGATAGATGTAAGCTCGATTTTTTATCTGCGGATGATATCAATAAACTTTCTTTTTTCCAGTTTTTGTACAATATTTCTCTCCTGCATTACAAATTTCGCAGAGTTATAGCCCACTGGGCAGGTAACGTTTGTAAAGATATTTGTTTGTTTCATGAACGTTTCATATCAAGACTATTACGTTGCAAAACGCCATATTGCGAACGTGAGCTTCAAGGGGTGGGTCACATAAAAACCGTACAGACAAGTAAAAACTTGGAATATTTTCAAGAAAAGAAATAACATGTTATTTCTAACAAAATATATTTCACACGAGAGTTAAAATGTTGAATTTATTAACACCCCACGAAGTCATAGAATCAAGTGGCGCTGTCTCTCTCTCTCTCTCTCTCTCTCTCTCTCTCTCTCTATATATATATATATATATATATATATATATATATATATATATGTGTGTGTGTGTGTGTGTGTGTGTGTGTGTGCTATTACTTTCATATACCATTAGTTGTATACATTTTTCATTAAAGGAAACGAGGCTTGTCGAGTTTCTTTTAAATGAAAAATGTATGCAAGTGTTATATCAAAGATACAGCGTACATACCATACATATATTTTATTTATACCAGATACAAATACACATACTTTTGTTCCAACGCAGTTTATTACTGACTACAGGAAACTGTGTATTGACGGAGGGAGTGAACACTTCACATCCCTTCCCAGTGTGACCGCTAAAAAATTTATTTCTGCATCTATTTTAGCTATTCGCGTTCCTTTTGAAACTTGTTAATTTGCTTCTTTTTTAAGCTTCTATTTTCATTCACATGGACTAAATAAAAAAAGAGACGCTTAAGATTTAAACATGAACGTTGGTTTAAATGAAGAAAATAGAGCAGTACAGGCATTGCATGGCTAGCGTCCAAAAACAGTGTAGGCGCGAACATTCGATCACGGGTGAGTATATCGAAACGATTGTGGAATAGTTTACGCTAAATGACTAACCAACAACAGGTAATTAAAACAATTAATGCTATTTACAGTTGATCTACGTCATTATTATGCTTTATTTTCCATTGCTACTGACCATAACATTGCTCTCTCTCTCTCTCTCTTTCTCTCTCTCTCTCTCTCTCTCTCTCTCTCTCTCTCTCTCTCTCTGTTGTTCGGTTTGTCTGAAAGTTTAACTATCATAGGTCAAGAGACATTGTCGCATGCCATGGGCTAAACTCCGCTACACTCCGTTTTCACCGAATTTCATCCGCGGCCTGTGACGATGGTCAAGAGAGAGAGAGAGAGAGAGAGAGTGATTGTGATCAATTGAGATAAAACTGACAGGCTTACTGAGCAACCAACACAGACTGAGAGAAAAGGAGAGAAGGAGAGAAGCCTTCATGCATTTTAATATTTAAAATTTATCTGTTTTAGAGCTTTATTGTTGGTTAAAAGACAGAAACAAAATAACGCATCAAATCGATTACAAGATGTGTATGCCAATAAATTTACAGTTCGACCTTCTCGTCTCCACAAGTTATTGCCACTTTATATCATTGGTATCAGGTAACAGTGAGGAAAGAACCCATGGAAAGTGTACACATATCATTATAAGGACTCGGGTTCCTCTAGGTTACTTGGTGAAAGTTCAGATTTAATGCTTTCATCCAGATCAAATTCTTTTTAACCCAACACTTTAAAAGTCATGTTATCTTTAATGTATGTGGAATATGTATATATATATATATATATATATATATATATATATATATATATATATATATATATATATATAATAACACAAACATTTATAACGGCGCAAATACAAAACAGCTCTTCGTCGGGGGAAGAAACAACTTACATCCACAAAACAAACACTAAACACAACAATCAAGAACAATGATTGACTCCTACATGTTTATATTTATATACATATATATATATATATATATATATATATATATATATATATATATATATATATATATATAAACAAACATTTATAAAGGCGCAACTTTAAAACGGTTTCCCAACGTTTCGGGCTAAACAAGCTCTTTGTAAGGGGAATAAAAAGCTTAACTACAAAAAACAAACACTAAACACAAAATCTAAGAAAACTTCTTGACTGCTACATATTAGAATCACTAGGGGGGAATTTCAAAAAGAGATATAAAAATAAAAAGTTGTGTAACAATAATAAATAAGAGTGTGTATGTGTGCGTGTGGATGCGTCATTCGGATCTTGAAAAGGCCTTGGGTAAGATTAACAAGTGATCAGAACTCTTTCTTAGTAGTACAGTATACGTCATCTGATAGTGTTTGTTTGTTTTGTTTTTGTTTTTTTCTTTCTGGTGCCATTATATTTCTTGTCAAGGGACGATTTAATAAACATTATTCGAAGAAATAAAATGTCTGTACTCCACACAGGATCGTCCCAATCTGATAAAAGTTACATTCAAAGGTACTATACTGTATTGTATTTCGAAGCTATTGTTTAATTTTCAATTTGAGCAACAAAAATACGCTAACACAAAATACGTCTGACTTTGTTCATGATACGGTTATAGGTGCTTTTGTGTATATATTTTCTTCTTATACATACATTCATTACTGTCTAAGTGTCTGTGAAATTCAAATATATTTTACTCTTGTTTAATGTTCATTTATATATCTTATATTTATATGAAACTGATTTATAAAACCACTAGAAATCTACAAATTTTAACAAATTAAAAGACCTTAAATAAATATCTTCTACGTCATATGTTCTTAATTATCTATTTCTACATAAAGTTATTAAGAATACCATGCTTTCCAATCAACGCGGCAGTCAATATAAAGTCCTCATGAAAACAGTAGTGATTCTTTAAGAATATGGTTGTAATACTGGCATTTATGAGGCTTTCTACCTCAAGATCGACATTTTCTTCTCATGTATCTTCATAAGTAATTTTAAGCGTGAATACAATTACTTAAGCATCCAGAGGAATACAAATATAGTAATCACCAATTCTGAAGGATTGTAATTAGAAATGTGGAATTATTTTTGTACAAAATGCAAGTCTTTTTGAGTTCTAATTATAATTAATTTGTGCGTAACGTAGAACGCCTTGGATTCCTCTACAGAAAAGAGCGGCGAATGGAGAGAAGAAATTATACATTAATGTATATACTGATACATATTTATCTTCACCTTTTGAGGGAAAAGAATCCAAGATCAACATTTAGGTCATTCAATAGTGTTTTTCTTGTCAGCAAACTTGTGTACTCCTTATTCATGTTTGCCGACAACACACTGACCCTATCTCTCTCTCTCTCTCTCTCCCTCTCTCTCTCTCTCTCTCTCTCTCTCTCTCTCTCTCTCTCTCTCTCTCTCTCTCTCTCGCTTTGTGTCATACTTATTTTTTTCGGGTAGGCGGGAGGGGGGCGATGATAATACATTTTTAATTGTGCATATTCATATCTCATATCAAACCTTATAATGTATTCATTAGCACATGAAAGATTTACGATTGTTTTTGTAAACGTGCTTAAGGGAGATAACCTGGATATAGCAAAGCTAGAATTATCACACGATTAAAAGAGTTACTTACTGATAAGTACAAAACTCAAAGCCCGAGGTAAAAATAGGACGATTTCCATTCGCGTGCTATTCGGGTGTGGCAAGGTATACAGGTATATAAAGGTATGAAAAAGGTTACCATGTGCTTGACTCCGACAAATGACAATTGCACCAAAATCGTCAATTTTTAAGTTTTCAGCTTTACTGATCAAAAGCAGAGCATCGTGTATTCAAAAATTGGAATGGTATTTTTGAATGTACTTGATGTAGTTTAACACAACATGTAGTTGCAAAACTAGTTTTTATAATTTATTTTTAGAAACTGATATTCTTTTTTTATTTTTCTATTTATATTTACAGATATTTGAGAGTTGTTAAAAATATATATATATATTTTTAAATTTGAATAAGCTAGGGCCTTTTTGGCACTATTATCATTGATCGTGTGCAGGTAAATGCAAATTTAATCGTGACTGATGTTGGCAAATAGTTCACATATGCCAACAGTCCTATTACGACTTTAGCGATGCGGACGGCTTCTATGTGACATTGTATATACCGGCTCTTTCAAACAAGCACTGTTATTGACATATATAGTCCATGCATATGTCGGAGGTAATATGTGTGTAAAGTCCTTGTCTCCTCCTATACCGATAAAGGTAGCCACATGAAACTTGTGTAAATGATTGTTTGTGGGTTGTAGATTATGTCAGTATACAATCAACATCACTAATACAAAGTATGATTGATATTTTTTAAAGTATTGTAATTTCGCAGCTAAATAGGATTTCTCTTATCCAGTTCTGTCTATGTCACACAGTCCATATACTTTCACTTGAAAACAAAAAGAAGTCACTAATGTGTTTACACGATGTAGAACTTCGAAATTTAAAGGTGAGCTAAAGTTTTAACTTTAGGCAAATATTTCACAAGTGTATAACATATAAATCAGATGAAATTTATTCTCTGTATTTAAAGATCATCCTTATACTTAATTCGCTTCCCGGTCGCTTTTAACAGATATCCCCAACAGAATATGTGTTGTATTCTTTAAATATAACTATGACAATATGGGAGGATTTAATTGCATCAGCCTTATAAAATGACAACTTAAGCATAGGAAGATAAAATACGAAAATTTTCACTAAAGATTGGTTTTTTATTTTTCCCCGAAACTTTGGGCAAAAGAGAGTCAGAAAAGACAAGCAAAAATGAGAAAGTTATTAACGAAAACTATAGGGGCAAGATACTGAATGCAAGGGTGGTGGAAAACAAGGAAAGGGAAACCAAGATGAACAGAACAAGAAATTGAAGAAAAAGTAAGTATATAGCCTGAAATCCGGATAAATTTGCAAGGCAGTGTGTGTGTGTGTGTGTGTGTGTGTGTGTGTGTGTGTGTGTGTGTGTGTGTGTGTGTGTTGTCTAATGTACCTGAGAGGTATGTTGTATGTACATCCTGGACGTTAATCCAAGGATAAGTAAAGAAAATCTGAAAAAGCTATAGATGACCATATACAGAAAATAAACTATGTTGATTTCCTTTACAAATAGGCGCACCCTTGCACGGCGATAGCATGTCGTCTCACTTATAGTGAATCGTGTATATTTGCATGGAAAATGAGAGATAATTCAATTAATTCTAAAATGTATGTGTGGTAAGTAATTAAACATAAGTCTTACGTATGATACAATCTACATAGTACAATGACTCGAGGAAATTTTGACAAAAGCCAAGTGACATGCACGAGTTCAATTAGAGCAGAGAGAGGCTCATAAAGTGATGAGTTCAGCATCTCAAAGTTATATGGTTTCGATCAGCTAACAAACTGTACTGAAGTCAAAGCTTTATATAATCTTCGTTCGAACCAATGGTAGGGTTAAGTGTTTGCTTAGATTATACTGAATACTGGAATAATACTACTGTTTTCTGCTGCAGAGTCCCAGATAAAGTCCCCCAAATGTACTAGGCCAAAGACCTGCTATTATTTCTAATCTTGTATCATCAAACTTATAAACTATATTCTGGTCTGTGCATGTCCCTGTTTAAAAAAGAAAAAGAAACACATTCCCCTAATTTCGAAAACACTACAACATTGGATCTATGTAGATCAGTAAAGGACAGGATCGATCGTCAGGATGATATATGGTTTGTTTTGCTGCACATTTCCAGACCAAGAACGCTTTTCACACTAAGGAACGCTTCTTGCTAATTATCTATTGCAGACAAAGTTGAAAGCGAAATCAAACTTAGCAAATGTTTAGATATCGTGATGTACTAATTTGCTTTCGAAAAGTTGTAAGGAATGAGACTTTTCATGGTGAAAAATAACTTCCATATTAATGAACAGAAATCATTGGGCCCAATTGGATCGTTATGAATGGATTCTGCTTAACAAAAGTTGGGTTCATGAAAACTCTACGAGTCAAAACGCGTGTGTTAAATTATGTTAAATACGGTTGTACTAATTTTAATATTAAGCAACAGCCAATTCATCGACACTGATTCAATTCAGGAAGTAGTATTCATTACGTATAACCCATCTGTTTGACGGAGATTTGCATTAATGTGTGTGAAGTCCATGCAGTGACAAGTCGACTGAACAAGGTAATTAATATCTGTCTGTCGTTCATAGCTTTTTAGAAACTTTGCTTTTAAATATTGCAAAATGATTCATTCTTTTGTAAATGTAATTGAATAGTATAGTAATGTAATTGAATAGTATAGTAATGTAATTGAATAGTATAGTAATGTAATTGAATAGTATAGTAATGTAATTGAATAGTACTTGAAAGAGAGGACTAGGATCCTGTTCAATATTAGCAGACGCAGCATGCACTTTTCATTGTCTTTCTACTGACATTACTAATCTATCAAATTGTTCTCCCTCTTGATCTGGGAGCGGAATATATGAAAAAAATAACAAATAATGTAAACTCACTACATTTATCAAAATAATTTATAGCTTGTTTATGAATTGTAAACACTAGTATAGTTACATGTGCCTTTTTCAGGATCGATTGCCAAATTGAAGTTACCTCCAATTACGATATACTGATTTTGAAAATTTGTATACCATTTTTGATATCTTCAGCAACAAAAATCTTTTATCTAAGTTAGCCAAAAATCCTGTATATTCCTGTCTACAAGTAATTTATTCCCTATGTATTACCCTTTATTTTACGTTCTTTTAATTCAAAATTATCAAATCAAATTGTCAACCGCTAGACTGAGACGAGTAAGAGTTAGAAAAGCTTTAATATCACTATGTGGATCTCACAATGTCTTCCATTGTTATGATAAAATGTTAATATTGCGTATTTCTATACTTCCAACAATATTTACAACATCGTTTCAGATGATTCCCCGAAATCATAATGATCGGAGTTCAGGCCAATTAGGCGCGACATCGAACATTTTTATGAAATACTTCTATTTCTTTTGTGTTTATTGTTTGTCTTGACGCCTGTTTTGTAATTGCCTTTGACAAACACTCGTTGATAGTCGAAAGTGCTTAGGCTAGTTAAAAAACAGTTGTCAGTTTGTTGCATTTATCTTTATCGATCCTAACACACGCAATCCTTTGCTGGATCCGTGCACTTGAAAGGATTGTCATTCGCATATGCTTTACATAGGGCGAGGCTAATAGAAATGCGAATGAGTGTTGCATGTTTCTGGCATTGTCATTACAATATAGCATTATTATAATCCGCTTTTTTCTTGAAAATTCACATAATTACCTGATTCTTCCTAATTATTTTAGACAAATGGAATCGTCTTCTACATGTTCTGTGCCTAATAGCATATACTTCTTTCATCCAAATCCTACCTGGGTAGCCGTGATAATAGACTTCCAGCGGCTTCATATATCCTTTATTGTATCAAGGACTGAACATAAATAGTATCAATTGCTATTGACAGCTGTTGCTAGGCAGCAACATTTACTCTAAAAGCATAAAGACTGTTGTAATTTTTTTTAGGAAAGGTACCGTTGGCCGGGTTCAGATTCAGTTACAATTTTAAATTCTAACTGTTCGGTACTGTGCTTGCAAAATAATTAAACTCAATTATATAAATATATGAGCTTTATTAATTCAATTACAAGCATCCCTCTCAGACTTCCGTTCTTGATTCCGTACACCCATGTGTTAACAAAGCCAACTACATTCGAACAAAGATGAAATTGTTGGTCATTCAAATTATGTGGATTATCATGTATAAGACATTGAATCCGATCAAATAGCGTTTTATATCATGAACAACTCAACATCAAATGTTGCTAAAATATTATATTTTTAGTGAGTTTTTTTTTTTAAATCGAGTAGAATAGTGTTGTTTATTCAAAGTTTGGGAGTGCAGGAGGTCGGGGTATTTTGGCACTGGTGCCAAGAGACATCGTTTGGTTTTAATCACAACCTGATAAATTTTGTGACCTTAGTTCAGATGAAATTTAAACGAGAATCAGTTTCTTATTGTCATAATCAATGTCACAATGACCCCATATCGACAATTAAAGTAAAAACATGTTCTGGTCGATGCTGCAATTGCCAGTACGGAAAAGGTCGAGTCTTCCACCTGCTGAAAGTTACATTTTTCTGTGAAAGAAACAATGAACATTGTCGGATGATACCCTGCCGCATTTGAGAACAGAATGACGCAATGAAGCATATATTAGGAAAGCCCTCTTTTGTCAGCAGGGAGAAATATAAAATTGTTTCGAAGCACCCAATACTATTAAAGATATTGAGGTTAGAATCAGTCTTCCGTTTGACCCAGTGGTTGAAAACTATCTTGTTCATCTCTCATAATTGATATGCTTATCTCCCTTCATCTCCCAGATTTTGCATTTACTAATTATTTGGTGGGAAATGTCAGTTTCGCCGAATGATATAACATGTGAATTCGCGATGAAAGACGAGACTGTTTTACAAACCGATAAAGGACAGACAGACGGAATCAATCTCCAAGTTGCAGATGCCTTTTAGGAAAGGAAAGGATTACACTTTTCACTATCCTAGCAGGCCTTAACTACATGAATCATACACTCCTTTTCAATCTTTGAATACATTAAATATGCTATTAATTAATGTACCAAATGTAATCAAATTATTGCTATTGACTAATAGACATTGGTATATGCTCCACAAAGATTCTGCATTTTGAAGACATGCTCCTCACGTTATTAATCTATATATTAATGTTTCTAAAATGCATCTTAGTGCGATACGTTTTGCGTGTTTAATTCTTTTCTGTGCGAGAATTGTATGTATGTGATATATTGTTTGTGTGCATATATGTGTATGGATATAACTGATACTACAATCTGAATTATATCGAGTACATTTATTATGATAACATACCAGAACGATATACCAAATATTCAATCATATTGCAATCTGGAGGATAAAAAACCCAGTCCAAATATTTTCTCTATTAACTCATTTAAAGTCTCAAAGCTCGATGTGTGTACGTGTCAACCGTAACAAATCCTTTGCATTGCTTTTTGAACCGACCCTAATATCATAAAAATGCTCTTCTGAAGGTGGTGTAAAACTGAAGAAAGTTTAAAACTATTCAATATGCATAAAGGCGATTAGGGAAGGACATGTGCAAATCAGGACATGCAATATCTGCACAATGGATAGCACACTATTTATTTGCAATGTAGTACATTTTATATAAGTAAATGTTATCCTACGTAAATGAGAACATCACACATGTTCATTGTATACAGGAATACAAACAATAATTGAAAGCAAGTATAACAAATGGGACATACAAGGAGATAACTGGTAGAACATTATCTGACAAGTATTTTGAAAAAATGATTGAAAAACAAACCAAGAAAAGCTATGAGATCTTTGTCAATGCGAGATTAGTTAAAATATCCAAATCATTGTCAGATATAATCGTCATTGCGGTAACATACCGGGTGAGTAAGTTTTTTACCTATTGCTGATTGAAGCGAATTACAGAGTTGGGATAAGATTACATGACATCAAATTGCATTAGATACCTTACTTGGTTTTATCATTTTGAATTGAGATTACTACCATTTGCATTGAGTACTAATTTGATAATATTTAATCAAATCAATTTTTAAAATCCAACAGACGAAATACAAAACACAAAATAAGGCCAATGCCAAATAAATGTGTACTGGATGCTTGAAATCTATGAATTTTCTTTTTCCTTTTAAGCACAATTGTCAACAATGTTGTAATTACTATAGTGTTAAATATTTCTGGAAAACAAAACAAAAGACAAAATAAAGGACAAAACAGACTAAATCATATTATCCTAAATCTTCTCCATCACAACATGTACAGTTTTTAAAGAGTCTACTTTTCTATTGTGCTCTAGTATATCATTTTTAGATGGCATCCTATCCATTTTAGATATGTTATCACTGGACACCATAGCTCATGTTTTCGACCATTAATACCATTTTGTCTACTGTTCAGGTTCCCAAGGGTCAAAATAGGCACTGGTAATAACATGCTCTATATGAAAACCATTAGAATCCACTTGTGGTAAAATTTGACCGTCTGGGTAAAAGTCAATAGAATGAACACTGAGTATCATGAACGTTATGTAATATTTCTTGGCCTTTAAAAATCTAACTCTTGTCATGTGCATTAATCTGAAATTTTCCTCATTATGGTATCTTTGATTTACGCATTCATTTATATACTTACCATTGTGTTCTCAGGGTTTTACCTTCAATTTTCAAAGTAGTTTTTTTTGTATGTTTTTTTTTTGTTGGGGGGGTGTCTACAATTTAACGCGTACTTTGTTTTGTCTGGTACATATTTTTGCATCCATTTTATTTATATTTTCCTATTTTGTTTCAACGAAATGTCCATAAATCAATTTTACTACTGTTGCTTTCAGCTTGATTGTAAGACCAAAATAAGTTGATGTTGAAGGTTAGTTGAAATATGATCTAGAATAACTTGTGAGTAACCCTAACATTATGTTGCACTTACCTGATTATTTGTTTCAAATTATTTGAAGATAGACAAGATAAAACCAAGTAAGAATCTAAGGTTGAGAAATCACTGTCTATTTTGCACATATAAATGGGAGAGAACAAATACCAACAGCATTGTTATTGTATCCTACACTGTCGACCGACAGTGATGTTAATTTTAGGTTGCATTGTATCAACAACATTAAGAATGATTTGGTTAAAGAGACTGAACATTACAGGGGTGACCATAGTAAATACAAAACTGTCTATACGCTTTTAAGCTTGGTAAAGGTACACATCGATATTGCTCCATGTTGGATGTGCGTGGTAGCATTTATCATCACATCAGGAATTATCATCACTCTGACTTTTTGCGGGCTTCGGAAAAGTTTACTGGGGTTTATTTCAATAGGCCTTTAAGGAAAATTAGTTTTACAGCAATGTTTTACAACACTGAGATAGTGACCTCTGCTGTTAGTAAGCTGAACTGTATCCACAAGATTATAGGCACGGTAATAAGTGATAATGTGATTAATATTGAAGACTTTAATTTGACAGTTGCAATTGATTACAGAAAATGCGCCTAGACACCTCAATCCGCAGGTTTTGTCGTGTTTTTCTGCTTCATTAACTTCCAATTTATTCACACTTTAAAAAAAAGAATATGTATAATTGAAACCTATCTCTTTCGTAGTAGTATAACAAACGTAAGTACGCTGTGTTTCTCAGAGACCCAAATAGTAAAATATTTTAAAATATCTGTTCAATGTGTCTTGATTTTGGATATCATGAGATTTAAAACCTGATTTTCGGTATCACGCGATTCTTTATTTCCTACAACCTCTATATAATCAATGAAGTAAATAATTGAGCTGTGTAAAGTTCCAGGTGCTCATTAATGTTCACAAAGGCAAGAAAGCAGTATACCTTAGTGGACTAACATCTATAATAGGTTTGTATGTATCGTGTGTGTTGAAGGACACGTTAGGAACTATACTCCAACATTATTAGATGTAATACTAAGGCATGCAAAATATATTCATAAATATTATAAATTCAAAGTGTAAATTACAGCTATTATATTTATTACCTAGATTTATTTTAGAAAAACTCATAATATGCATCTCTAATCCACCTTAGTATGATGTTGACCAACGTCACCTTAATATCCTACCTACTAAACTTAGACATGCATTTAGCCCCTTGAATCCGACCTTTACATGGTTAACTTAGTTAATTCTCCGATGTGTCCATGTGTTTATCATAATAAAGATGCTGAACATTCTTTTATATTGCTCGTATTTAAAACACAAAGATCCAAGCTCTTTCGAACTATCTTTCAACTCAATCATTATGCAACTTTAGATATATTACTGAAAGGTGAGATCGAACTACGTAATAAAACAAAATCTGTAATATTCCTAAATGTTCAAAAATATATCCACGATACTAGACTTATTTAGTACTTACAATTATATTCTAAGTGCTAATCTATAAATAAACATAATGGATAATAGTGGCTGTAAGCAAAAAAATGTATTTTCTCCCTGTCTCTCTCTCTCTCCTTTTCTTTCCCTAAATCTCTATCTTTCTCTCCTATTAATTGCTCATTTACTTAATTATATACGTAAATGTTTCTTTTGTTTTGCCTTTAAATGTTTAATGTCTTTTTAATAGATGTAATATTGACCTAGTTTTCAGATATGCTCAATTTCTTTTGTAAGATGAAGGTCATCATTAGTTGATTTTTTTATGTTCTGCGAAAGAACCTAGATGAGTTGGTAACTCGTGTCTAATCCCATATTCTTTAATAAAATGACAATAACATATGTTTAAAACAAAACTGATTATCTGAAGAGCTTATTAAAGTACAAATGTGGCAGTAGATGATGGAAATAGTTATACTTTAAGTAGAGCTTGTTTACAGTTGCACAATACAAATATTTGTTCCAGGTCTATAGTCTTCTTTTCCAAAATATAAATATTATTCAAAAAATGTCTCTTCTTACAAAAATTCAAATGATACCCCGTTTCTTCTTCATTAATACAGACAGTTAAAATCGTTTTATACATGTTTATAGTCTATAGTTCTGTACCTAAATCCTCGCTGTATAACTGTTTAAAAAAATTCGACCTCCTACCTATATCGTTCGGCGTGTAATCTAAGAACAAGAACAGCAAACGCTCTTATATAGAAGATCTACTGCTATCTACTGGTATCGATTTATACTGTTAAGCAACTAAGTGTACTGGAAAAGCATAATGGCTTTTGTAATTTTTTCAAGGTTATCGTTGACCGGGTTGAACTCTCTTTGCAATTAGTCATTCAAACTGGTTGGTATTGGGCTTACTTTTAAAACAAACATCTGCTACCATCATCGTCAAGTAATAGCAACCAATTTATGCTTCATTTAAAACAATTTTAAATACAGCAATGTAATAATAATCAAAGCTATTGAATCTCACTAATCAGAGTGAACACTGAAAAATCAATGAAAATATTTGTATTTTTGCGCCGTTTCTGGGTCCTATAACACAGATTTACCATAAATTTTCATCTGTTAGATTTGGTTTACAGGTCACATACCTTTTTCGTATGCCGTTGTGACATAAATTCCTTTGAGAACTGTATCAGCATCGAAACTACATGTATTTCTTTTTAAAAATCGACTGAGTTTAAATTGCCTTATAAAACACATACAAGATTATTGAATTTAGAATGATTAATAAACATCTTCCTTCAATAGTTAATATACAGAAATTAATGTAATGATTTTGACGTTGAAATCAGTTTATAACGAATAAGATACGTGTAGGTTAAAAGCAAATAAAACATCTATATAGACGAAAATTCGTTACACCGAAAGATTCTGAAAAGAACATCAGAACTTAAATCGGCTTTTGAAAACTCAAACCAGGTGTTGACTGTGCGCCTGAAAAGATGCATACCAATAACCCGATACATTTAAACTGTACATGTGTGCGCAAAATAGCCCTTTATTTTGTTGTGCAACACAAATTGTATTGCTACACGAAAGGAGTCTCACAACCGAGCAAATCAAATAACTTATGCGTGAGCCTGGCTTGAGGCCGATTGTTTCCCCTATTTTTGAGGACCTCAGGACAACAGTCGTTGTGAACCGAAGGGTTCTTAAACGCGCAAATAATACAGTAATTTTCCTCTAATCAACTAATGACCTCACATCACGAAACTCTAATTTCACATTTGCGTGGTTTATCTTGTTTCACATTTGTATGACTCATCAGTAAATCTTTCCAAGCCGAAGATTAGGACCCAAACGCCCAACACAAAGAATTATTCCTGTCTCAAATTACTAAACACGTATACCTAACAATATCCGGAGAATTCACTAGGTTAAGAAATTAAGGAGGGTCAATTTTACGAAACTAATCCGTGCTACCATAAAGTCTCGTGAATACTGTACATTATGACGTCTGTTCCTAGAAATTGGCTAATTACTCGGTTTTAAAAATATCTTCCGAGCACCGACTCCCCATAATCAAACAAATAATCACTACAATCTAACAAAGCTATAAACGGAAACGTCAATAGAAACACCACATACCCTAGGTTTATTACAGTATTTAATGTAAATATACCGGTGTAATGTTTTACACTCTGGCACAAAAAGAACCCTAGGGATTCGTTGGTTTGTTTAATCCATAGATTATTTCTGTAGTATGATTGCACAACCAAATAATGTAATTTATATTGATACAATATGTTGACAATATTCTTGATATCTTAGGTTGACTTATTGAATCATAAACAATTATTAGATTTAAGATACGTGGGCATCAACGAGTAAATAAAAAGGCGAGACCTTGCCAATGTCCAAGCACATAATCAATAAATTTGCCTACTCTTCACTACGGGAGCAAGCATAATAGTCAGTTTAGTTTCATACCGCCGAATTACATTAAACTCGAAGCATGATGAACGGACTTAAGGAAGCTCGTACGGATCTACAGACAGATGTAAGGAGAGACGCACGGAATTTATCGCAATAACCAGGGTGAACATTTTAGGAGAGTGAGATAATAATAATTTTCGCTACTCAGCCTTCTTTTAAAATTCCAATGCATTTAATAGCTTATCGCTTTATATACCAGTACTAATAGATATAATTTTGAACATTTGTCGGAATTTGGATGAGCGCTTAATAATAAACTTCACCTTTAATAACTGATCTGTGAACAGGTTTAAAAATGCGGTTCTTTTTTGCCGCTTTCATAAATGCGTTTAAATGTGTGTATCTTGCAAAGTTGTTTATAAAAATGCGTTACAAGGCGCCTAGATGAGTACGTTTAAATGTCTGTTTCAGTGTATATATTGCATGGTTATTTGTATGTGTGTTTGTGTATATATGAGGAGTATATTACCGGGTATATCCGAATTTTGTTTGATAAATATTAGTATCACCCACATAACCTAAGATATACACTATACTGAATCATATGGTTATCGTAAATAGAAAAACTAGTTCAAAGATTTTGTTTTTGAAATCATTAACTTAAAGAAATTCTCAAAGCTAAATGTGTCTATATATCATCTTTGAAATTAATAGCCGACGTTATCAAAAGACCTTAACATATTACCAACTAGATGGAAAATTTGAAATCAGAACTTAAGAATTCTGTTATTAGGCCCTTCAATACTTGCATTAAAATATTCGTGTGGAAAGTTTACTGACATTGCAGTAGGTAAAACTTACTTCAGAAAAAACAATATCATACATGTCTATTTGACTGATCAGGTACTTTTATAAGTTAAATGTATTAGAAAATTAATGCTTCTGCCCTCTTATGTCAAAACGCGAATACTGTAGGCCCTGACTATCACCACGAAATTCGGTATTAGTGACTATTTATACGTAAGTATTTGTCTTAAGAAACAATACAGTAAAACGTTAATTATGAGGACACCATCTCTTTGACTTTTCGATTATATGACCAACAAACTGTTCCCGGAAATCGCGATTATTCTGTATAAACATATCAGTTACCCGGAAAACCAATTATGAGGGAAAAATCCATGTTTCCTTATAACCAATTGATGTCCAGAAAACTGATCAATTAAAGCCTCGTCTGCTGGGAAAACAGAAAAAAATTCATGTGTCTGGATTATGTTCGGATATTCGACGTTTCACTGTACTTAGTGTAAGCGTAATCTTAGAATTCTCACCCATGTATAATCAAGCTTATTCTGACATTGATATAATTAAATCTTTTCAAATTATAATTCTAAGGCTGTAATCGATTCTTGTATTAAGTACTTGAAAATTATACGAGGTTTGAAACTATTCCATATAGTAAGATGTGTGATATTCTCATATAACTGTGTTCTTTGTTTGTACCTATTCTATCTAGAGCCAACGGACCATTTCATATACATTAGTGGAGCAAATACAAATTCATTATTACATACTGGACGATCCGATCTGGTATAAATTGCATTCAAACGTGTTCTACTTAAGTGTAATTCAAAGCTATGCAAATGCTTGCTCTTATTTATGATCTAATTTTACATACTTTCATGTATTTACTTTATTTAATTTACTTACATTCTGATCTGTTTAAAGTCTCTTAATATATTTTACTCTGTTATAATGTCAATTACTCTATCTGTTATCCAAATCAAACGGCTTTTGAACAAAATTAACAGAAAAAAACCAATTAAAAAGTGACAAGAAATTGAGAAAAAATTCTTCAAAATCAAACCTTCATAATTATCTACATGTATTGATACATCAAGTTACTAAAAACATTTCGCTTTTCAATCTGAATCCATATAATCTTGTCCAAATTAGCCATATGCTTCTATTTAAAGTGTCCAAACAGAATTGTTCAAGTTAGCGGCTGCTCTCAATTCAAAAGGGCCACGTCAAGAACAAACGCCATCAATTAGGCTTAGAATCAGTCAGTGTATTTTAATGTAGTTTGTTGTTAGTCCAATGGTAAACGACAGGATTGGAAAAACTGTCTCGAAGGAGTTCTGATTGAAGATATGTCAAAAAGTTTAGTAAATCATTGAATTTTGACTTGAATTTTCCATGATTGTTTCGCCACGTTCCAAGTAATAATAATGATGGACCCGAGGGAATGTTGTCCGTTGCCAAAACAAATAATTGCTTTTCTGTGGATCATATTTGTGTCTCTAAGAAAGTTTTACCCATGGCAAACTGACTTGAAAATTGGCCTTGCCCTAGGAAAATCTGAGCTTGCTCCAAACATAATATCCAAACATGAGTAAAACATAAAGATAAAATAACATATGGTATATTTTAAGGAAATTGCGTTATATTAATTTCAATTTTTGTTTTCTTTTTATTTTTGTTGGCACCTTAAAACCATATGCCGATAATTAAAGTTATCAAAAAATTATATATGTAAATAATTTATGTAGATAGATATGTAGATTAGAAAGAGTTAGAATGCAGCTATAGTTAGAAGAGCAAAGCAGACATGGGTATGTATTTCGGCAGATAAATGGATAGGTAGAAAAGGGTTTGGAAATAGCTAGATTTTCAAATGAGAGAGAGAGAGAGATTAGTCTTGGAATTATTTTTTAAAAATTTCCACATTTTATTATACATTTCAGAAATAAATTTAATTTTGTTTTAATGAACAATTATTAACCAATTATCAAACTTCCACTGTTAATTGCTGGGCTACAATTGGGGCTCTTAAATATCACGCAACAGGTCAGATGGCTTTGTCTAATATAAATGACACCTTTTCTTAGCCGGGATCTGAAATTATCAATTATCAAATGTCCAATTGTCAAACTTCCGCTGGTAATTATATGCTGGGCTAAAAATGGGGCTGCTACATACTACGCACTATGTCAGATGACTTCGTGTCATATAAATAACACCGAAACACACATGTATTAAATATACAAGACTCTTTTACATTTTTGTTTGTTTTTTTTTGTCCAAATATATAATCGACATAAAGACGATTGCTTCTTTATTTGATATCCGGATATTACTATTGTACAGAAGGTTTTCACATCTTTTTTATGACGAAAATGATTAATAAACACATAAATTGTCCTTTTTTGGCGATTCTGGCAAAATGTTCATACGCAATTCAGTGCAAAACGTAAACATAAACGATACTTTTAATGAAAACAAAAATAGGTGTCAGAGGTAGTCATCGTACTTAATGGAAATATACACATAAAGTAAACACTGTTGCAAAACAAAAAGCAAGTTTTCTTGATACTATCGTTGATTATTATGCATATTGTGCACAGTTTTGAACTGACATCACAAGCTCGCGCGTGCATATCAGGCTGGTTACAAATAGTCGCTTGGCTGTTTCCGCAGAGGTCGCATTTTGGTGGCAATTAAATAGCCACATCTCCTGATCCAGTAAATGAATGTGCGTCAAGTTTTTGCAGTGCAAGTGAAGTGTCTAACAAGTTAAGATTCCCCATAGTAGTATATAGCATGCATGTCTAACTTTAAAGTTGCACTGCTGTATGTAGACAAACATCTTAGACATGTTGATCTTCTTCTACAGTTGTCGAGAGATTTCGTGACACTTTCAAGTTCAGTCATATACATTAGTATTAATGCAGACATGTAGCTCAGATATGTTCCCAGTAGGTTCAAGGCACTCTATTATTCCCATACTTAGGATACGATATTTTTAAAAATATTCAGTTGATCCTAAGCCCCTTCCACCCCCACCCAGCAAAAAAATATTAACACAATAGATTTAGCCATGTTTGAAACCAGTGGATCATCAGATCCGTGTCAACCAGTCAGAAGGCGGGGTTTACGGGAGTGATCAATAGAAAAGTTTTCACGATGCTTTCCTGCACATTTCTTGATAAAAGAAAACGCTGTCCTGAACAAAGAGCACGTCACACTGATTATGTCCATTTTAACCTGTTCAAAATGAACTCGGACACAACATTCTTTTGGATTAGCGATGCACTAATATACATCTGAATGATTATGAAACCTATGTTGTTGTTTTCCTAGTTATAGCTAAATTCGTTTTCTAAGAACGTATTTCACCTGTCTCTCTAACATCGTCATAACACGAGTTTTAGTGTATAAATGTTTCATGAATGTTACGGAAGTCGAAATGCATGCCCTAGTCTATTAAATACGGTAGTGTTGCTTGTAATGCTAAATTGATAACCAGTGGGGAACCTTTCCAATTATAAATGTTCAATACCTATAAGCCTTTGTGTGACCATGTTTTGACGATACAAGTGGGAACTTCATACAAAGGTAAGTCGACTTAACGAGGTAAAGTATTTTTCTCTACTGTTATTGGCCTTATCTGATACTTTGCCAAATCTATAAACATTTGTTTTCTTTCCAATAATGAATGTTGAACCATACTTATAAATAACGTCCTGGGTTTGGTATAAATATAACAAAAGCTACATCCTTTTTACAGTTATCCTTACACAAGTTATTACTAGTTTATTAAATCGTTTCCGGCCTTCAAAAGCGGATATTATATTAGAAAGATCTTGATTATTTGTGTATATTTCGTATATATGTTCGATTGCAGGAAAACTCCTTTCAAGTATTGTTGGTCAGATTAGTACTTTTATAATCTCAAAATATTCTTAAAGTAAGATTGTATCCAGGTGATGTATAAATATGGATGGATCCTTTAATGAGTGTTGTATGTTTAATGTAATATTATTTTAAATAACATTATTATAAACCGTCTCTTGCACGAAAATTAAATAATGCCCCGTTTAAATCGTTACTTCCGATTTTAAAGTCTATACTTCTAGTACCCATAACCACCTCGTGTTCATGACATTTGAGAACCTACCTCCTTCGGCGTGTAATCTTATATAACCTTCTATTTTTTTGCAAGAAGGATATCGTTGACCGCTTGTTTCATTTAGATGTTCTAATTACCTGGTATAGTGCTCAAATTGCATATCATCTTCAGTTTATAGAACCACGAAAGGAGAGCTACCAATTACCGCCCGAATAAAAGCAATTAAAGTTTGTGATAGAAATATATGAGCAGATGCCGTTAAATTAAACTGACCTAAGAAAATGTTTATACTTTTGGCGGGTTATAGGTCCTGTAACACAAAATTTACGATTTGATCTGCCCTTATTATCTGCAATGATTTACAATTAGAAGTAAAACATAATCATATAACACCTCAGGGAAACATCTAAACTGCATGTGAATATAAATTGTGTATCACGTTCAAAGATGATCTAACATGCAGCAAAATCTCATTGATCAGAAATAAGAATTCTAGTGCTTGTTTTGTTACCTTTTGTGTGGATTATTTAATGACATTTCAAACTCTATATACATATACTTTAAATATTGCACTGATTTCCATAGTTTGTGATATTTGTTTTTGACATGTACATTACTTAGGACCAATAAATACAGAACTTTATTCAAGAAAGCCTTTTGTTTAACAATGTCCTCTTCATCTGATATCCATTAACAGCATAATAACTACTCAGTTTCCATTTAAATTTTGTTTAATAAGACTTGTTTTACACATAACAGTTATTTATCTTGAACTTTTTCGTGCGTTGAAGCTCCTTTCCTTTCGCTGGAGCAAAACTGAGTGATATGTGACACTTCCCCCTCGAGGCTTTAGTATAAAGACCTATCAAATCGCTGCAACTTAATGCCATTGACGAGTATATTAACATCACAATTACATGTATTTTAAAACAAATAAGAGAACTGTACAAAAAAATGTAAAAAATTAATATTGATATGTAAAACTAGAACAATGCCAGACTGTAATCAATAATAAAACATGTTCCGAACATGATTGAAATGTAAAAATGTGTGTACCAATGTAAACGTAAAAAAAAGTTTTCAAAGTATAATACGCATGCATGAGATAATTTCTGTGCACCAAACTGTAAGGCATTGAAGGATTCCAGATATGTGTGTGCGCGGAATACAACCCGTGCAATTATTTTAACTTTGACCAAAAAGAAAACACTGTAGCGATTCATTACTTTGAATAAAGCACAAAGTGTTCCGATGTTGTAATTGCATAACCAAACACTATAGGTCATATTCTTACAATATTTAGACAGTTGTTAATCTCTTCGGTTCATTCAGGAGAGCATAGAAAATTAATAAATGTAAGATATGTGGGCATAAAGGAGTAAATGAGGAGGTGAACTGTTGCAAGTATAAACTTGAATATTTAGGAACAAAACAAATATATAGAACATAATCTGATTGATATTTATGGGGATTCATTCTTTTACTGGGTGTCACAAATTATTTCTTTTACTGGATGTCACAAACTATATGCCGGTGTCAATAAGTGTTATTCTTCGTTATATTTTCAATTACATTTTTTTAATGGGGGGGGGCGTAATATTTTAATGAAAGAATTTTATCACTGTGTTTTTGTTGTTTGTTTGTTTATTTTATTTTAACGAGAAGAACATACTACACATCTGCCCCCAACACCCCAACACCCCTATTTCTCGCCCCCTCCCCAACCACCAACAAAACTAATACATGTACCTTCTTCGGTTCGTGGAGAAGCATAATCCACATATTGGTGTCATACCACGCAATTTTATGCAAGGTGAAAGCGTTACAAACGGACAGAAGGAAGCAATCAGAGAAGACATACAATTGGAATTTGAGTGCCTGTCAATCATTCGATCTTTCCCGTCGCCTAGCAAAGCCACCGAAACATGACGTCGGTTTGAGAAAACCTGTGAAATTACGATTTACTCATACTTGCTGTTCAAATATTAGACTGATGCATTCAAGGCTAAGGAAACTTAAACCTATTCAATACGCACAAAAACGCTTCTATTGAAGGACATGTGCAAATAATACAAACATTGCTTTAGATATGATTCAGGTCAAAATTATCACGGAAAGAAGTGAAGAGTATACATATCTATTTTACACACAAGCTACTTTTCTATATTAACAGTTTAAAAAGATGACTGCCCCAGCAATAGTGCAAACATTCGAATATTTTAGTCTCTAAGTTCACAGACAAACTTAAAGTCACGAATCATTCATTATACAGTAGCAGTAAAACATCCATAATCCGGATACCATTTCTCCGGACACATCGATCATACCGAGCAACGAACTATTCTCTGAACACACGACTTATTTTGCATAATTTCCCAGATATCCGGACAACCAATTATACTGATAAAATCTGTGTCTCCCGATAACTACTTGATTATGCGGATGACTCATACATTTATACATAATAAGTCACCGATTCGGGAAAAACCAGAAATAATGAATGTCTCCCAATAGGTCAAGATGATCAAAGTTTTACTGTGCAAATGTGATCTAAGAATTTCAAGCCATATGCAGTCAAGCTTGATATGACACGGTATATTTAAATCTTCTGTTTGAAATGAATGTGAAAATGTATATTTCAATAAGTGACTCTTGTATTGAGTTAGTGAAATTAATATGATTTTCTAACATCTAAAGTTTTGTTTAATATAAAATAACACACACACACACACATATGAAAAAACTTTGAATACAAACCTTTAAAGTCAGATCCCATTGGTTATCTATTGATACAACAAGTTAAAAAAAACCATCGCTTTCCAATACAATCGAGCGAAGGAGTCAAAATACAATCTTTGTGAACAAAAAAGTTCTAAATCTAAGATAATATGGTGGTAATACCGACATATTTGAAAGGATTTTAACTTAAAAATCGACATGTATATACATATGAAGAATTTGTACACCTAAATGAGTGTCTAAAAGCATCCTGAGCACGAAATATATAGCAATTAAAATAGTAAAATATAGTCTTCAATAATGTAAATTTATATGTAGAAATATTTTAGTTCTAAAAACATTATTTTATAAGCTAAATGGAATTCCTTGGATTCCTTTAAGAAGCAACGAATAGAGAGAAGCTAATTATATATATATATATATATATATATATATATATATATATATATATATATATATATATATATATATATATAATTAGCTTCACTGATCCGACATGCCTTTTTCAAGTGGAAAAGAAATCAATATTTAATGTATTCCAAAGCGCATTCGGTTTTGTCAGTTACTTTGTGTAATAGTTCCATCGAACAGCCCATTACCGATCTCTCTTCTTGTCTTCCGCAGACACATATAACCACAAAAGCACACACCCTCTCTCTTTTTCAGCAACATGACAAGAAGCAAAAATTAAAAATAATACTGCATTTTCAATTTAGTAAATTATTCGTTCTTATCCAATCGTATCGTGTATTAATATGCACATATAAAAGTTACCAACAATTTTCAAAACTTGCTTAAGACGGATAACCAAGATTTAGTAAATGCTAGTTTAAATGCGTCATAACGGAGAGTTAACTACCTAGACGCTAAGCTCTGGTTCGAAAATAGGTTGATAGTCAATTGTGCGTCTACAAAGTGGGGCAGAAAGTACTTTTAGATTAAAAGGAAGAAATGTTTCTACCATGCAAAGGAATGGAATGACAGGTAAGACGAATTTAACTAAATTCGAATGAAATTTATCTCCTAAAATTCGCCAGAGTTTTGCTATCACTATTTTTTAAAATTATTCTTCTTATTATTATTGCACATGCTTCGAATCATATTTCTTTATGACTTTACTGCGCTAATGAAAGAATAAACAATTAATCTAAGACATATTTGCAAATTAGCTTTAATTTGGGGTGCCAACTTTCGTATGCAAACCATATATCGTAAGATCCAAGCAACAATAATCCAAACAATTATTTTTAGTTTATCTCAACAGACGAAGAATGCATACATGATAACTGGATTATGAATAGCGAAATAGACTTTTATTGACATTTTCCCTTTATACTTGTAGTAAAGTACATTTTCATACATGTCTTTGAATGTCAACATTTTCAGTGGCAAGTACAATGTTTTCAACAGTTATTTGCGCATGATTTATTTAAATATTTCAAACAGAAGCGCAGTGAGAACAGGGGAAAATTATGTGATTTTTACCATTTTTTTTTTTTTTTGCCGGGTAGGGAGGTCTTTTTAATGATGGATTCTGTATGGATTACTTGTTCCCTCTACATTCTTATATTACTTCATCCGTGCAATATAACATGTGGGTCAGAAAATGTGGGGCATGATCAGAATATAGTTTCAAATGCACAAGAATGTATTAGATCTTTCATACTTTCGCCAGTTGCAGGATGTGGTTCGGATAATGGAGGATTGGATGTTTGAATAGAACGCCGGATATTTGATTGTGGAAATATGGTTTTATTATGTTGACGGAAAAGGGGTTAAGTGTTATTTATATATGTTATCGCATTACAATAAATCATGCCAATTTAATCGCAGTCTATAGATTTCATACCCATCCATACCTGTTATTTGGTACCCAATATTATAAACTGCTTTTTGCTGACCCATTTTTGTTTTTCTGAAAAGATGATTTAATCAAAACCGTATTGTCCAATGCATTCATATACATTAAGTGACCAGAGTTAATATTTATTCCTTACCTTGAAAATCTTCCATAGTAAATGTAAATTTGAAATTTTCTTCGTTTGACATTTATAGATGATATTTTAATATATTAATCTCATTTAAGAAGAAAAATAATGAATAACCAAAAATATAACAAGCGTTATTTTGTGGACACCAATACTTACAAGGATCACAAAATTGTACAGATTTTAAGTAGCTCAAATGATGAGAATATGTGGTGAATCTTATCATATGTACACAAAACATTGTAACTCCAATATATCTTCATATTTTTACTAGAAATTTCCTGAAGGATAAACTCTTTGAAATGTTGAGGATAACGAATATATGACTCCATTGAATGTAATGTACCGTTTGAGGTATACAGTAAAATGTTGATTATTCGAATCCGTTGGGGACATACTTCGGTGATCCGGATGAACAAATTTTGGTCAAAAAGAAGAATTATGAAAAGTGTCAACGGGAATTGCTGTAGATAAACTCGGCTGACATCCATTCCATTCACACCTGTGCCAGTAGGTGATTACCTTTATCCCTTTGAGGTCATCATGTTTCGTTGATTAATAGTTAGTTTTGTAGACTGAAACAACAAAATGACAGTTATGCTTATTTAATCTTGCTTGGTTACTTGGGCTTTCTGTACATCTTGTCAAAGCGGCACTCACTTAGCGACAATCGGGTGTAAGAATAAACTTTCTCTCTTTGTATCTTACTCCCTCCCTCACTTATTCTCTCTCAATTACATCTATTTTTTATTTTAAAAGCATAATTTAGCTATTCATAATACCATTCTGATTATATTTGTATCAGATTATATTCGATTGTGTTTGTTCTATGCTGGCATAGTGATCGGCAAATTAGTTTCATTTATGGATACCTGTACATTGTAATAAGTAAAATACTCCAGTAATAGTCCATTGGAGCGAATAATCCATATAATTGGCATCCGAATAGTAGACGTTTTTGCTGTATATGAGACCACTTATTCACCAGCCTAGTCGGTGTGAATCTTTAAATCTAATGGTTTGTGCTCCTGATTATTGGACAGATACACTGGTTGGAACGCCGGAGACTTCTGCTGCTTTGTGTCCCTCTTCCAATTACAATACTAATTTTCGCAATTTATGCAGCCTTTCCAAAGAAGGAAATTACAATAGAATTTGTATGGGATTTTCGAATGTAGAAATGTACAAATTTGTTCCTTAAAAACTTAAATGCAAACAGTCTAAATTTGTATGCATATTTCGTGGCCCTCGCTCTATATCCCTAAAATATGTTTACAATCGTTTCAAATCTTCTATTGAATATTCTTGAGATCGGATGTTCCGTTTAAACAGAGTTTATTGCTCGCATATACAGCATGTCATCGGGTACAAGTGATGACACTAATTTCTTATAATTAATGTATTTGTTCTGACATAATAATTATCAAGTGTTGGAACCTCAAAGAGCTTTTTTGAAGGTTATGTGGAAAACGTTCCTAATAAAGGGTTTCTACGGCATAATTTGCAATTCGTTAGGACTTTAATTCAGTGCCCAAACATATCCGTGAAAGTATGTACCATAATATTTTTAAAACCTTTGAATTAGTAAGACATTGAATTTGCAGTAAAATAAAGTCTTATCAGAAAAGGTACAAAGTAACCGCATTTCAGAAGGAGACAACTACTAGCCATAACAACAGGAAAACAACAACAACAAATAATAATAGCTAAGAGTGGCATAATTTAAAATACAAAAGATTAAAATATTGTATAATATGCATATGTTTCAATAAATTACAAAATCATGATTTCCCTGTATCCCACATTATTTGTTTCAATATATGATAATATTATTGAAATTTTGTATCGAATGACGCCAATGAAATCGAAATCCCTAAAGAGTTATAATTAAATCCAAGTAGGAATCGAACCCGTACTGCCAGTAACAACGCACACCAACCAACACTGTCATGCACTCATTGTAAAAAAAGGATGGGATAAGGTAGAAGCAAGTACTCGAGGTGCGTGGTATACGATAGCTTTTTTGGGCAATCATTTGAAATGTCACAACACCTTTAAAACTTTCTCATTCTTCATTTGCACAAATACTTTGTAGTTTTCAAAGACCGGAGAAATTGATTTGTGCATTGTTGCACCTTCAACGTGGTGGAATGTTATAATGTTTTATTCACAGCAAACGCTGAATCTATTGATTGTGTGTATAGTCATGGAACCCAATACTCACCTCTTGTACCTAATATGTACTATACTCAAATGAATTTTACATCATTAATGGCTGGTAGAAATCACTTCGTGTGGATGAATCAATGTCGTTCAAGTATACATGAAAATGAATTTCATTCGCACGGGACACATAAATTCAGTAGATCAGTATATAAATAAAAAATAAACACCACATGCGCTTTGAATACATTTGAAATCACATACATATACATATACATATACATAATATCAGATGCACAGACAATATATAACACATTCAGACATATATATATATATATATATATATATATATATATATATCTGTTTTCTTCGTGCAAAAACGAATCAGAAATCTTAAATATAACAACATTTAGTTACGAAGATGACAAGCTCCTAGCAAAATAACGTGAGTGCAAAAATATCACTGAAACAGGTCACTCAACAATAAATCCACGTCACATCATTTTTAAATTCTGCTTTAAGGTCAGCTTCTCGGGGAATTCTGGTTGCAGAGTCATAATTTTGAGCATGGATTCTTCATAGTAGGTTGAAAACTATTCCACCAAATTTAAGCAATTGTAATTTATTTCAGTGTTCAAGTTTAAGTTTTTCGCAAAAAGTCAATTTCCAGTGTACTGTTGGCTGCAGAGTAATGAACCTTTGTTTGTGCATCCATCTTCGTGACGACAAGACATTCCAATTAAGTTGGTCACCTACACTTGTATGTATAGGATTCAAATACACGTCATCACAATACTGGCAATATTGTGCGTGCTGCATGTACTTTTGTTTAATTTAGCGGTTAAGTTTGTATCCCACGTACTGCTGGTTGCTGTGACGTTCAGTATTCGGTGTGTTGATAAGTATAAATTACATTCCCTTATAAATTCCAATATTTTCTCGGGTGTTAAGCCCTCGTACAGTTTCTTCAAGCAGTTCACATCAAAATACTTAAGCCTCACAGGGTGGAAATCAAAACACTCGACAAGAATGTGTTCCATTTTCAGTGGACACTGGCAGGATACACACTCCGGTCGAGGTTTACCCTTCATAAGATATGAACGAATTAGGCATGTGTGTCCGATACGCGATCGGCACAACACCACCTCATCTCTCTGATTTGTTCTATACGAGGGATACCAGACACCTATAGTGGGTTTGATGTTCTTCAGCTTGTTTGTTGAGTTTTCATTCCACATATTTTGCCAAGTATGACGAACGTGCTGATTTATACAGTGTTTCAAGTCAGTATATGAAATCTTCCACACGGAAATGGGTGACCGGAGTGCGGCTTTGGCTGGTTTATCTGTCCTTTCATTAGCCTTTATGCCAATGTGACAAGGCAGCCAAAACTACAGGACACTTTTTCTAGATCTTATGAGAACATCATGTTTCTAAAATATCTGGGATATTAACGAGTTGTCAAATTTAAGATTCTGCAAGGCTTTCAAAGTGGAAAGTGAATCAGAAAAGATGACTTAATTTGTTTTTTAAGAGGTTTCAATATAGTTAAAAGCTGCGTGTATTGCTGCAATTTCTGCACTCAATATTGAGGCTTTATCAGATAATCGGTTTGAGATGGTGCCATGGGGTGTCGCTATGGCAGCTCCAACTTTGTCTCCATCTTTCGAACCGTCTGTATACAGGCACGTATGGCTACAATGGGAGGCTCTGATTTCATTGACTTTACTAGGAAAAAGGAGAGGATTGTTTGAAGACTTTTTGTATTTGCAAAGGTCAAATATTAATTTAAGAGGTTTTGATAACCATGATGGTGATTTGGGGATACAGAATTTTGCAATATTTCCAACCTTGATTTGTGCTGTATCTATGTGGGGATGAATTAGTATGCCAAAAGGTGGAATGAAGTTTAGTTGCCCTGCAAGGTTTGGTCGTTGGGCCTAAACACTATATCATATGCGGGGTTAGATGGATTAGAAAATATTTTGATAGCGTACGGGAGAGTTGATTTTAATTCGTCAGTGTTTCAAGTCAGTATATGGAATCTTCCATACGGTAATGGGTGACTGCAGGGCAGCTTTGGCTGCTTTATCTGTCCTTTCATTAGCCTTTATGTCAATGTGACTAGGCAGCCAAAACTACATGACACTTTTCTAGATCGTATGAGAATAACATGTTTCTCTAATGTCTGGGATATTAACGGGTTGTCAAATTGAAGATTCTGCAAGGCTTTCAAACTGGAAAGTTAATCCGAAAAGACGATGTAATTTGTTTTTTGAAAGGTTTCAATATAGTTAAAAGCTGCGCGTATGGATGTTATTTCTTCACTAAATATGGAGGTTTTATCCGGTAATCGGTTTGAGACTGTCACTTGGGGTGTGGCTATGGTAGCTCCAACTTTGATTCCATCTTTCGAACCGTCTGTATACAGGGCTACAATAGGAGACTCTGATTTCGTTGTATTTACTCAGAAAAGGAGAGGACTGTTTGAAGACTTTTTGTACTTTTGAAGGTCAAATATTATATTAGGAGGTTTTGATAACCATGGTGGTGTTTCGGGGATACAGAATTTTGCAATATTTCCAACCTTGATTTTTTCTGTTTCTAGGTGGAAACGAATTAGTATGCCAAAAGGTGAAGTGAAGTTTAGTTTCTAAACGTACAAGGTTTGGTATTTGGGCCTAAGTACTACATCATATGCGGGATTACATGGATTAAAAGATAGTTTGATAGCGTACGGGAGAGTTAATTTAATTCGTCTGGAATAAAGTGATTCTTCGATATTTCTGGTACGGTTGTGAGCATTTCATCATTCTTTAAATGCTTGATACAGCTGCTGTTTGTTTTGATTTTTCGTACCATATTTCATATTGATTTAATAGAAGAGCGTGAGTTCAATGCTGAGACGTAGGATCGCCATGTTTTCCTCTTGATCTCTGTAACGGTACGACCAGCTTTAGATCGGTATATACGGTGATTGTTCAGAGATTCGGTTGTTGGATTTGTATTGTGATGTTTAAGAACCTTTTTCAGTTCCCTAATAGCGTCTTTGCATGCATCATCAAACCACAGTTTGTTGACACGTTTAGGAATTGCTGAAGTTTTTGGTATTGTATCCCAGGCAGCATCTTGGAGTGGCTTATAAATAGGAGTATTGGATGTCCTACGTTATCAAAACGATCAGCTGTCAGCTTTGACTCGCAGATGGACTTAAACGTCTTCCAATCTGCCTTGTTCAAATTCATTCTCTTCCCAAGCCCATGAGATTTGGGGATATTGTTTCTTAAATATATTAGAAAGTGGTCACTACCACATAGGTCGCCACCAACTTCCCAAGAGAAGTCAAGTAAAAGAGACGGACTGCAGAGTGTCAAATCTATGAACATGTAGGATTATGTGGCATGATGCAGGTAGGTATAAGACCTATCATTAAAGAGGCAAATACTGTGTTTTGAATGTACTTCTTCTATCTTCTTCCATCTGTCGTTGATATCGTTACAGCCCCAAAGTGAGTTGTGGCCGTTAAAGTCGGCAAGCAAAACAAACGGCGTTGGCAACTGTTCAATAAAATGATCAATGTCAGATTGGTTCATTGAGGTGCCTGGAGGGAGATACATTGAACAAAGTGAAAGTGTTTTGTGTACAGAGCCTGTAGAGTAGTATTCAGATCAATCTGACTATGAGGAATTTTATTATTTATGATGATGGACACTCCTCCAGCAGCCTTACCAGTATTTCTTGAAAAGCTGCTGTATACAGTAAAGTTTCTACAAATAACTGTCGTTTTCCTTCGGAAATTCTCCTGAAGGCAGACAGCTGTTCGATCATGTTCTTTAAGTAGAAGACTAATTTTATCAATATTTGACTTTAATCTTCGGCAATTCCATGGTATTATCGTGTCAGACATATTTATAGTTGTGGTGAGAGTACGGAAATTCTGAGACCCTTCCCTGCTGCGATATCAGGGTCTCTCCGGTGTCTAATCCCCCCTCTCTCTACGCTTTTCTTTGAAGCCTATAATAAGGTTCTAAACATATATAATTTTTAAATATTAAAATGTCCGCAGGACGCTCTTCCCCCCCCCCTCTCTCTCTCTCTCTCTCTCTCACACACTGTGTTCGTTGTTCATTCAGCATACTAATCGACTAAACGAAGAACCACAGGGATGGACAATAAACAAATAATGTTATCGTAAATCTCCCCAAACCGTACTCCATCTCTCTCTATATCTGTTAGTTGGTCTGTCAGCATATCAGTTTTACCTCAGTGTATCGCTCTCTGTCTGTCTGTCTGTCTGTCTCTGTCTCTCTCTCTCTCTCTCTCTCTCTCTCTCTCTCTCTCTCTCTCTCTTCGTCGGAAGCTTCAGGCGAAAACCCGTGAAAAACCAAGCGTAGCGGATTTTCGCCTGTGGCATGCAACGATGTCTCTGGACCCATGAATGATGGTGAAAGTAACAGACAAACCGACCAACGGCAAGAAGAAAGGGACAGATGGAGGATAAAAAGAATCTTATTTTCGTTAGCAATATTTATTAAAGCATAACAATGAAGAAGCAAATTATAACATTCAAAAGAGGATTGTGAATAGCTGCAATAAGTGTAGTATTACATTGTGTAGCTGACACCACTGGGCAGGGATGTGAAGAGTTCACATCCTTCGTCAACGCACAAGTTCCTAGTCAATCTTAACTTGTATAAATATTTCATGAAAAGGAAAATCAGCAGCCTCGTTTCCTTTTAATTAACAATTTATACATTTCGTGGATATCAATGATACAACGTACATACTATACATATATATATATATATATATATATATATATATATATATATATATATATATATATATATATATATATATATACACTAATTAGAAAACATAAGTGAGCGGACATTGAAATGCAAAAATTCAAACAAGGGCCTTGAGCCCCACCTCTCTCTCTCTCCCTCTCTCTCTCTCTCTGCCTGTCTGTCTGTCTGTCTCTCTCTCTCTCTCTCTCTCTCTCTCTCTCACACACACACACACACACACACGGTGGTGCTAATCGCGTGTGCTGTAGCTCGTTCACAGAGTGTTTGTACTCTCATGAGCTAGCATCGGCGCAGATTTCATATTGTAAGAAACTGGTGTGAAGACTACCATTACGTACCTGATGTAGTTGCATTGTTTTGAGACGTCCACTTTTGAAGTATCTTAGATCTATCGAATAGACAATAAGTTGCCACTAAGATACATTTTGTTGTGATTAGTTCCCCTCAGAAGATTATGTTAACTATTAGAATTGCAATAAGTATTTACAAATAAGCAGATATTTAGACTCAAATAAAATAAAACAATGTTTAAAAATAGGGATTCAACTATGCTTCTTTCCGTTTACCGTAATTAGGTCCTAAATATTATCTTCATTAACGCCATTGAGTGTCGTGCCTATAACCTCTAGAGATGTGATTCAATTGTTTAACCTCTGCCTGGAAAAAGTCGGGAACCGCTTTCAAATAGAGAGAGAAAGTAAAACGCTTAAAAGTTTGTCCGGTGGATATGTCTAAGGCTTCAAATATTATGTTCACTTCCGGCAGAAGGTACACAAATAGTTATATTAAGATTGTTGGCATTGTGATTTCAAAATTTTAGGAACAAAAGGTATCAGAATAATGTTTCTTGTTGAAATACGTGAAAAAAGAGGTGCATTTTAGATTTTTGTTTCCTCTGTTTTATATAGATTAATTTCACAGTATAAACTATGTACTTTATGTCAGATTTATGCAGAATATATATATATATATATATATATATATATATATATATATATATATATATATATATTCTTTCACTTAATATACTCTCCAATATATCTTGTGTTTTCATGATTCACTGAAAGGAATACACATCATATTATAGTTTTAATGTTTTATGTATGTGCAAAACAATTTAAACAGCCATTTAAAAGCTGGTAAAATATTCATTATAAATCAGTCTTACGACCAATATGACTAACAAATAAGCTTTATAAAAGGACACAAACTCAGAAATTTTTCAGATAAACAAGAGTAAAGATGCCTTTAATATATAAATTCCTATGTAAACGCCTTGCCTATATTAAAGGTATTATCATTTTAAAAAATTAATGAATACCTATTTCGAGCATGCATGCATGTGTATATTATATCTCGCAACGCCTACTTGAACCTATTAGATTGGGATTCAGATCTTTGATTCATGATTAAGGACGTTGTTTTGGTATTTAACTTTCAATATATTATTTGCTACATCATGTTTAATGCAGGGGCAACGGGAGCCAAGTGTCTTTCTCAGGGAGACACTGATGCAGACGACCGGGCTTGGCTTGAGTGGGTATCGATATTGTGAATCTTCCTTTCTATAGTTTCGCGCACATCTGATGATACACATGGATTCTGTCGAAAGAATATGTATATGACCAAAGAACAGTATCGTCTGGAGAAATGGCAAATAGCTTTCTGCAAGTGTAATAAGTACCACAGTCGTGCTGCCTATGCACGTGCAGAGATATAACCCCGATAACGTCCCACAAACGTACTAGGCAAATTACCCGCTATTATGTATAATATTATATTATCATAGTTATAAACTATGTTTTGTTTTGTCCATGTCCCTGTTGTAAAAGAGAAAAGAAACTCATTACCCTAACTTCAAAAACACTAGAACATTTCTTCTGTGTAGATCAGTAGAGGATAGGGTACGGGAGAGGTCGTCAGCATCATGTATAATTAGTTTGCTGCACATTTCTAGATCAAGAATGCTGTCCTCACTTAGGAACACTTCTTGCTTGTTATCTACTGTAGAAACATTTTAAAGCAAAATCAAACTGAGGAAATGTTTGGATATATCGATGTACTACTTTGCTTTCGAGCGATTATTCATGTAAGAAATGAGACTTTTCACGATGCTAAAGAAATTCCATATTAATGAACAGAAGTCATTGGTCCCGAGTGGTTCGTTATGAGCGGATTCTCCTTAACAAGAGTCGGATTCATGAAAACTCTACATATCAAAACGCATGTGCCAAATTACGTTAAATATGTTAGTATCATTTGCAATGTTAAGCAATAGTCAATGAATAGATTTGAAAGTAAGGACAGGGATTCTGTGCAATATTAGCAGATGCAGCATGCAATTTTCATTGTCTTTCTACTGACACTACTAATGTATCAAACTTTTCTCCCTCTTGAAAGGAGAACAGAATACTTTAAAAAAATATCTAATAATGTAAGCTCACTACATTTATCAAATAATGTATCTTTATTTGTGTTAGAATTGTAACCAATAGCATAGTTACAGGTGCCTTTTTCAGGATCGATTTCCAAGTTGAAGTTATCTCGAACTATGATATACTGACTATGCAATAAATCTTCAACAATACAATAACAAATAAAAATATGGAATATCTTTGTTTGAGCAGTGAACATTTATCTAAGTTAGCCAACAATTATGTATATCCAGTCTAAAAGTAATGTATCACCATTAGTATAACCATTTATTTTACGTATTTTTTATTAAAAATAAAATTGTCAACCCCTAGACTGAGATGAATGAGAATTAGAAAAGGATAAATATCACCATGTGGATCTCGCAATGTTTTCCAATTTTTTAATAAAATGTTTATGTTGCGTATTTCGTTACTTTCAACAAAATTTAGAACATCATTTCAGTGGATTCCCTGAAAACCTGATTATTCATAGAAGCTATTTTACGTTCTTCAATACCAATATCAGAAACATGCAATACACTGAATATAATCCAATGATTACCAGCACATAGTAAATGGACTAATAAAATTATACAATGCATACTTGCTGAGCGTTTAACTCCTATAACATTCATGTAGAATTCTCTTAAAAAATCAAAGAAGAAGGAAAAGATCAAACAGACAAACCCTAGAAACCGATCTATTCTTCCAGTCAACCCATGCCACAAATATATTTTCATTCATATTGATTAAATGAACAAAAACACACGCATATGATTTAAACATGAAAGTTGGTTTAAATGAAGAATAAGAGCACAACAAACACTGCATGACTAGCTTCTTGAAAAGTGCACAAGCAGCCATTCAGTCACCAGGATATTCAAACGAGTAGCAAATATAGACTAAGCGAAATAACGCACCAACAAGAGGTAATTCAAACACTGAAATTTATTTACAGTTGATCTAAGTCATTATGTTTTTCTTACCATTGCTATCGACCATAAGATTGTTTTCATCCCCCATCTCTCTCTCTCTCTCTCTCTCTCTCTCTCTCTCTCTCTCTCTCTCTCTCTCTCTCTCTCTCTCTCTCTCTTTCTCTGTTCGTTGGTCGGTTTGTCAGTTAGTTTTACCATCATTCGTCCAGAAACATCGTCGCATGCCACAGGCAAACATCCGCTACGCCCGTTTGTCACGCATTTTCGCCCGCAGCGTGCGTCTATGGTCCACAGAGAGAGAGATAAATGCACTGAGGTAAAACTGACATGATGCCTGACGAACCATCAGAGAGAGAGAGAGAGGGTGGTGGGGTGGCGGGCTGACCATAAGATTATATGTATTGTCGATCCCTCTGTTTCTCTCTTCGTGTATTAGTCTGTTAGTGTTGCCAGTATTCACACGTCATATGCGAATCACAATTTGATATACCAACATTGCTTTATACCAACACTTTTAAAGCCATGTTATTTTTAATCTGTGACATATATATATATATATATATATATATATATATATATATATATATATATATATATATATACGCGAAAGGGTGTTGCATATCTCCATCATTCTTATTACAAAACAGCAGTATTGTAATCCGCTTTTGCAGGAAAATTCACATAGTGACCAGTTTCTTCTTAATTCCAACATGTTCAATGTCTAATTGCATATACTTCTTTTATCCAATCATACCTGAATAGATGTGATAATATAATTCGAGCAGCTACATATATCCTTTGTTGTGGAATCAATATAAAGGACAGAAGATGAATAATATCTATTGCTATTGGGTACAGAGAAGTAATTCAATTCCCATACATTGTAACGTTAATCTCTGACCAAATTACTAAACCTTTATGGTAATATCACGCTTCCATCTTATGAATGATCTATCCAAGGGGTAACGTTTAAATTTATGAAAACAATATGCTGCGTTCCTCGTTTTTGACGAAAATTCCCTTGCATGTGCCCTCTATACAAATCCAGTCCAGTGAGATCTCCCCGTTGACATCCAGTAATACATGTACGGCGACAGCAATACAAAAATGGTTTTAGATTCAAGCCTACAAACACCTGAAATGTACTCATATATAGGCCTCTTCTAAACAATTACGTTATCTTCCCCCCGGTAATTATTGTCAACCAATCAGCGACTTTAATTATTTTAAATACGGTACTTAATATACCACCTCACACAGGCTGGTTTTGTGGCTCCTAAAATAATGTGTTGCCTGTGAACTATTAACAACTAGTGTTAAGCAGCAATGTGTAATATAAAAGCATACAGTCTGTTGTGATATTTTAAGAAATGTACTGTTGGCTGAGATCAGATCTAGTTGTAGTTATAAATTCTAACTGCCTGCTATTGTGCTTGCATTGCAAAAGCAATTAAACCCATTAATATAAATATCAGCCATATTAATTCAATCACAATCACACCCTCTCATGCTTCCGTTCTTGATTCATATAACTTCAGTGGTTAATAACGGTAACTTCATTCCAAAAAGATACAATATTTGGTAATTAATATTGTTAAATTATCATGTATACGACCTTGAATCCAAGCATTTAGCACTTTATATAATATACAACACAACTGCTAATGTTGCTAAAATATTATACTTTTATAATGTTTTCTCTTTTTGTTTCTTTATTTTTTAATCAAGTAGCATAGCGATATTTGTTCAAAGTTAGAGAGAGCAGGTGTGTTTCGGTGTTTCGTCAAGTGACATCGTTCAGTTTAAATCACAACCTGATTTGTTTTAGTGACATTGGATTAGAAGAAGTTAAAACGAAAATCCGTTTCTTTTCATCATAGTCAATATCACCATCACCCCATATGGACAATTCAAACAGAAGAAATGTCCTGGTCGTTGCTGAAGTTACCTGTGCGGAAGAGGTCGAGTCTTGCACCTGCTGAAAGTTACTTTTGTCTGTGATAGAAACAATAACCAGTGGCGAATTATGTCACGCCGCATTGAGAACAGAATGACTGCAATATGGCATGCATTAGGAAATCGCCATTTCTGTCCACATGGAAAAATATTAAATTGTTTCGAAGCACCAAATAATGTTAAAGATCTAGAGATGAGAACCAATCTTCCGTTTATCCCAATGGTCAAAATCTTTTTTACCCATAATACTTCATATGTTTACCTGTTTTCATCACAGAGACTCACATTTAAAAACCATTAGTGGGAAATATCAGTTTTCACATATATAACACATGAATTTGTGATGTAAGGGCTTGCGAATGACGACTGTTGTACAAACCTGCATAAGATAGACAGACATCATCTATCGCTAAATCACATATGCTACTTTAGGAAAGCATGGGGATAACATTTTACACTACTCTAACATGTCTTTATGACATAAATTATACACCTCTTTTCAATCTTCGAATACATCAAATAAGCTAGCGCTTAATGTACCAAATCTTATGAAATTAACGCAATTGACTAATATATACTAGTATATGCTCAACAACCTTTCTGCATTTAGAAGACCTGCTCCTCATGTTATTAATCTATATATTAATATGTTTCTAAAATGCATCTTAGTACGCTTAACTTTTTTAGTTTATTTCTTTTCTGTGTGTGAATTATGTATGTGGTAGTTAGTTTGTATGGATATATCGGGTACATTGATTACATTTATTATGATACTATACATGAGCGATATACTAAATATTTAATGAGGTGGCAGTTTAGAAGAGAACAATACAGTCTAGATATCCTCTCTATTAATGCATTGAAGGTCTCAAAGTTCAATGTGTGTAAGTGTCAGTCGTAAAATAAATCCAAAAATGTAAGCAAACTCTTGTGAAAGTGGTGTGCAACTGAAGAATGTTTTAAACTATTAAATACCCACAAAGACACTTTAGGAAAGACATGTGCAAATCAGGACATGCAATATTTGCACAATGGACAGTACTCTGTTTATATGCACTGTAATGCTGATATTCTATGTCGGTATATGTTATTTTAGGTAAAAGCGAACTTCATAATTGTTTTTACAATTGTGGTTGAAGTGATAAAAAGAAATCATAGATTTTTAAGCATCCATTATGCATTTATTAGCAATATTTTTGTCTGTTTTGTATTTCATCTGCTGACTTTTAAAAATTGACTTGGTTAAATATTATTTAGTTAGTTCTCAATACAGATAGTAGCAATCTCAACTTAAATGATAAAACTATGTAATGTATGTACCGTAACTTGATATAATGCAATCTTATTCTAACTCTGTCTGTAATACGCTTGAATCATCAATAGTTAAAAATTTACTCATCAGGTATGTTACTGCAATGACGATTTTGTCTGACAATGACTTGGATATTTTAGCTGATCTCGCATTGACAAAGATATCTTAGATTTTCTTGATTTGTTTTTCATTTATTTGTTTTCAAATACCTTGTCAGTTAACGTATTACCAGTTATCTCCTTGTGTGTCCCATTTGCTATACTTATTTCCGATTATTCTTTATATTCTTGGATTATAAATAATCAAATACCTAACTATTTAATCGGTCTTTTGCATAAAGGATCTAATTACCGTCCAGGCAACTCTCAAAAAATCACAGTGATCCCAAGAAGACCACAAATTTGTCAGACATATTTTTTCTTTTTTCCCCATCTGCGACTATTCTTTGAAACTCTCTCCTTGACGACACCTTAAAGGCTTCTAACCTATCTATTAGAAACCTAACATATACATATATATATCGTTTATCTATATCCAATTCTCAGGTCACCACAGTAGTATGCTATTGAGAAACGTCAGCTTCATATCCTGCACACTAAACTTAGACGTGCATGTAGCACCTTAAAACCGACCTTTCCAGAGTGAACTTAGTTAACATTTTTAGATGTGTGCTTGTGGTCATGATAATAAAGATGTTGAACATTATTTTTGTATTGCCCCTTATTTAAAGTTCGAATATCCAAGCTCTTTCGATCTATATTTCAACCCACTATTTATGCAACGCTTGATTTATTATTGAAAGTGACGCCAAACTAAGTGATGACATGCAATCTGTATGATTCCTAAATGTTCATAAATGTATCCACGAAACCAGACGTCTTAAGAACTTACAATTACATTCTAAATACTAACTCTATAAATTAACTTTATGGACAACAGTGGCTATAACCAGTAAATGTGTTCTTCCCTTTCCCTCTCTCTGTCTTTTTGTTTATCTTACTCTCCCTCTCTCTGGCTGTCTCTTTCTCTCCCTCCCGTCATCTCTCTCTATATCTGTCTCTCCTAACAATTGATGATTTACTTAATTTTAAACGTATATGTTTCTTTTGTTCTGCTTTGAAATGTTTTATATAGTATAATATATTTACGTTTCACCTTGTTTTTACATATCCTCAATATGATATGTAAAACGTATGTCTTCTTTCAATCATTTGTTGTTTTGTTTTGTTTTTTTGTTGTTTTTTTTCGGGGGGGGGGGCTATGTTCTGGGAAAACACTCAGATTAGTTAGCAACTCGTGTCCAATTCCATATTCGTTAATGGCAATAAAATATATTTAATACAAAACTTGTATAATCTTAATACATCATTAAAGTACAACTGTGACCGCAGATGGTCGAAATAATTATACTTTAAGTGAAGCTTGTTTACCATCTTTAGATACAAATGCTTGTTCCAGATTTCTCTAGCAAAATATAAATATTATTCAAAAAGTCTTTTTCTGAAAGTTCACATATTACTCGGTTTCTCCGTGATTTTTAAAGACAGATAACATTGTTTTCTGCATGTTCATAGTCGATAGTTCTAGTAGCCAAATCCTCGCTGTATAGCCCTTTTATTAAAATTCGAGCGCCTACCTGTATCTTTTGGAGTGCAATTTAAATGTTTTAGAACATTATTGATTTGCCATTTTATGTCAAAACGCGAATATTGTAGGCCCTAAGGTCACGCCTAAGGCAAAGACGGTATTAACGATTAATCAGACATAAGTATTTGTAAAAGTAGAGTAAAACGTTGATTATGAGGACGCGATTTCTCCGACTCTTCGATCATATGACCAACAAAATATTCCCTGAACACGTGATTATTCTGTATAAATTTACTGCTTATCCGGAAACCCAATTATCTGGAGAAAAAAAAAACATGTATCCTGTTAAAAATTCGTGTTCAGTAAACTGATAAATAAAAACTCATCTATTGGGGAAAACACAAAAGTAATCCAAGTATATGGATTATGTTCGGATCATTGACATTTTACTTTACTTACCGTCACCGTGTTCATACAATTCTCAGCTATATATACTCAAGCTTGGTCTGACAGTGTTTTAATTAAATCAAATTAGAATTCTAAAGGTGTAATCGATTTCTGTGTTAAGTACTTGAAAATGATACACGGTTCCAAACTCTTTCATATAGTACGGTATATGTGTGATATCCTCATAAAACTGTGTGTTCTTTGCATATACCTATTATCTTTAGAGTAAACGGACTATTTTGTATACATTAGTGGAGCAATATAAAGTCTTTATTACATTATGGACGATCCGATCTGGTATAAAATGCATTCACGTGCATCTTACTCAATTGTATATCAAAGCCATTAATTCTAGATCGGATTAACAAGTAACAAGTACAAACTAACAAAAACAGTTTTTGAGCTTGTTTATGATCTGATTTTTTACATATTTTCATGCATACATTTTATGTCGTTTATGTACATTCTGATCTGTTTAAAGTTTCTTAATATACTTTACTCTGTTATAATTTCCATTTCTTTATCTGATATCCACGTGAAACCGCTTTTACAAGCAATTAACATCAAAAGGTACCGTTAAAAAATTTAAAACCTTCGTAATTATATGCATCTATTGATATATCAAGTTATTAAAAACATTTTGCGGCAGCCAATATAAGGTCTTCGTGAAATAAAATAAAAAATAAGTGACTTTATAAGACTTTAATTGCAATACATACACAGATTTGTACTTCAGGAATGGACACTTTTTTGTCAGTTGCTTTATTAAATAGGACAAAATTTAATTCTTTCAACAATTTCTAAACCTAAATAGAATTGGCAACATATAATAGAACAACCATCGATACTGTGAAAATATTGGTATGATTATTTATTATTATTATTATTATTATTATTATTATTATTATTATTAAATATGATTCTTTATTACGCTCTACGATAATTTATGTATGTGCGAGGTGGAATGCCTTATACTTCTACATTAGAAGCATATGAGACTTTAAAGAAGCCCCTTAGACATAAATGTATCTTAATATGTATAATCTTCAATATTAAGATCCTTTAGTGGTATTTGTTTTTGTCTATACGATTGAATAGATCCATTGCCCTTCACACACACACAATGTTGAATATTAAGGCCATGTAATGGTATTTGATTTTGGCGATAGGATTGTGTAGTTCCATTACCCTTCACACACACACGCTCTATATCTCTGTCTTTTTCTTTCTCATGAACATTGCTTTATATTTGGATGATAGTTAATAATCTAGTCTACTATCGTCTTATAGCTAAAAGTATAATGTCGCAATTTGCATGTGCAAGAAACATTACGATTGCTCTTCAAAACCTGGTAAGGAACAAAACTTGGATTTTGTAAAGGCTATTATATATATTACAAAAACTACTGCTACTTCTAATACTACTACTACTACTACTACTACTACTACTACTACTACTACTACTACTACTACTACTACTACTACGTTGACCACGAAGACGACTAATTATAACACAAGAACATCGGCGACTACGAAAACAGCAACAGTAGAATTAAAAGAAAATAATATTAATAATAATAATAATAATAATAATAATAATAATAATAATAATAATAATAAATTATATTATTCCAAATTAAAAAGAAAACAAATATATGTTTCTACTATCATCTGGGACATATGAATACACTTCCATGTCGTTTAACTACGCTTCTTGTTGTTTTGTTAAAATAAACAGGATATAGGCAAGATATATATATATATATATATATATATATATATATATATATATATATATATATATATTTAACGCAATCGAATCGTGTCTATCACTTGTCAATTGTTCCAGATAGCAACCATTTATCTGAATTTGACAGGAAGGTCAGTAAGCGCGGGCTGTATACAACACCCTTGACTTAGCTTACAGTGTGTCTATCTGGGATATTTGACACTTGCTGGGGATGATTAATGTATTTTATTGTATATTTCATAACAGTTTTATTATGCAGCAATTTAGAATTAGGTGAAGCGGTGTCTTGCTGGATTTCTGTTCACACTCTACTGCATATTATTTTTCTCAAAGGAGCCCCAAGGCTTCTATTCAAAGCGTCCAGTCAGAATTAAGAATTGTTCAAGTTAGCGACAGTTCTCAATTGGCATGAGGCGTGTATATATATATATATATATATATATATATATATATATATATATATATATGTGTGTGTGTGTGTGTGTGTGTGTGTGTGTGTGTGTGTGTGTGTGTGTGTGTGTGTGTGTGTGGAGTAAATTGGAGAGCATTCATGAGATTACACACCAACGTACTGAGGTCACACCTCCAACAGAGGACGTCCTCGGTTGGAAAAAGGGTAAAATCTTGCTTCTACCAACAATTTTGGCCCAGAACAATGTAGAAACGCGATTTGAAGGAAGGTCCCCGTTTACACGCTTGGTGCTTGTTCGCGATTTTGGATTGTATCTTTCCACCAAAGCTGGCGATACACACGCCCGAAACCATGTCCTCGATTGCCCGGTGGAAAACTTGTAGAGAGTTCTGCGCTATCAAATTACAGGTTTCCAAAAAGTATTATCTCCCTTTAGATCCAAACATCAAATACGAATAGCTTAGCTAAACGTAAAGAAGAAAAGCTGGTGCAGCTTTTCTGTTAGTCAATGAACTATATCTGACCATATTACATTATCTGCCGACTTAGTGTTCAAAACAGGAGAGAACGATTGTGCATCTGATGACAGATCCTATTACAGTGATATCCAATTACGACAGACAAAATTTGGAAGTTACGCGCATATAACTTCAGTAGATAGATAGATAGATAGATATAAGGCAAACATTTATCATCAAGATGATGAGTTCCAAAAGGAAACATTTCATTAGAGCAATATTTGTTTTTCATCATCGCACTCTTAAGACTTGTAACAATACGTGTAAGAATCATAAACTGATGTATGCATTCAAAATGCCTTTATACGTATATGCCTGCTTCAGTTAGCGATTTCATGACTTTGATTTTAATATCATGCATTATGCATTATGCTTGTATCCATAGTTCTTTTGTGAATGAAGTCTCATTAACATAATACACAAAATATAAACACCAAAACACCAATCCATATACGAGTACAGTGGTATCAATAAGGTATTGTTACATTTTATTTGCTTTTCCAAATTTAAACAGTCTTTCCTTGACAGCCAAAATACACAGGACCAGCCTGTATGCCGTAACTTAAAAGTACATTTATTATGAACTGTATCAGACCTTAATATTCCTATTCAAACAGTCTTATTTCAGTAAGTTTTACACAGATGGCGAACTGGGGATCAGAAAACTGCGCAAATTTTTTTCGCGTCCCCAATACAAAAGCAATCAGCGATGCAAAACACCTTTACGAGGTACTTTGAATTGCCAAATGTATGATCTAAGTAATTGGAAAGTGAACCGAGAGAGTATTGTACCATCACAGTCTTTTTCATTAATAGGGCCAAAACAAAACAAAATAATACACTGTTTGTAAGTATGTATTAGAAATGTATCCCCATCAACTAACTCTACAAATGTACTATCATAGAACAGTTTGACCCCCTGCACTTCACTTCTGGATTTACAGAACGTCAAGGCTATTACACGAACCGTCAGTGATGTAGCCATTGCTGGGGACTTCAATTCGATTCAAATAGATATGTTGTGTTTTGGGGGCTTTACATTAGTATTCTTTGTGTTGCGATTGATATAAAACACTCTACAAATTACGATATAAACAATGTTTTATGCATGATCGATTTATGCAGCTAAAGCGGTTTGTAAATATACGAAGTCACCACGAAATAAGGTAAGGTAAACACAAACATTCGCTCCTATTGTTAACATTAAATTTGCACATGCAAGAAAGAAAGAGAAGAATTATACATGTATTGTACAACAAAGACATTACTCTCTTTTTTTTGTCAATATAAAAGTAATTGATGATTAGGTCAGTTTAGTGACATAAACGCTCAACCCCAGCTAACTGGTATGATCTCCAGAGCGGTGGACTATACCGAAACTTGTTATATGGCACTAAAGCCTAATTGCCGGGCAATCGGTCAATCAATCAATCAATCAATCAAAATGACAAATATTCAAAATAACAATGTAATGGCCATAAAGAACTGAGGACAGTTGTAGATAAAACCCTTGTGTAAGTTGCGGTTACTTAATACTAGTATGTATTATGAAACAGTCTTATCTAATACGGTATTTTAATTTGTTCATTTTCTTTTCCAAAGTTTTAAAGTGATATAGTTAGCGTACATGATGTTCATTTCAACATCAAACAGTTTTATAACACAAGTCAAGCAAAACTACAGTTTTCTGTATCTTTTTCTAACATGGCAGTGGATTACTTTCGCATACATTTTGTAAACTTGTATTCATTTATTTTGTATAACCTGTATAATCTTAAAACTTATTCCTGATATTCATGCAGAATATTGGTGTGGGTTTGCGTTTCAGATTTTGTCAATTACACCACAATGAGTGAAGCATATTTCAGGACTTCGTTCAAAAACAAAGAAAACAAAAGTGCAAATCGACCAGCTATATAAAACATTGACACTGAGACCATTCAGAACACACATTATTACGACAATCCTAACTTCAAGAGTGGACGTGCTGTTTAGATTTATTTGCCGATACACTGATATTGTGAACGCACTATATAGCTGGCATTTAATCCACGCAAGGGCATTCCATCATTCTGAACGAAAAGCCTACCCAGTTTAGTTACGTGTGTTTTTTTATGATAAAGCAACGCAAGTGGGGGTTTTTATGCCGAGGCAGCTAGGCACCTTCGTTTAAAAAAGAAAAAGTGCAAATCGACCAACTGTACAAAACACATTGATAGCGAGACCGTTCAGAACATGCATTAATACGACATTCCTAACTTCAAGAGTTGATGGACTGTTTATTTTCATTGCCGGCACACTGATATTGTGAACGCATTATATAGCTGGCTTTTATTCCACTCACTGACATCGTTCTGAACCAAAATTCGTAACAGTGTGGTTTGGTTTGGTGCTGCGTCCTCATAATAATCATGACAAAATGTATTATTAGTGGTTAATTGATTTGATTGCTTTATAATCCTAGGTCCAGATAGAAGCTTACAGACATTACTAATTAAATGGTGTTCATTAATTTATGGATACAATTCATAGGTATGAAGTATCAAATTTGAGTGGGTAATAAAGCTGAGAAAGACGATTTCATTTTTTACTTTAGAAAAAAAAACTTAAGAGATATTGAAAATACTAAGTCTGCAACGTTTAAAAAATTTATAAATGTGTATATTATACAATAGCCAAAACTATACTGTTTAATCGAACCGATTCGAAACTCAACCTTTCCTCCTGTCAGTACGTTAGGTTTATAGCTGACAACAATTTATATGGAAGCCATTGACCGATCTGTATAAATTTTAAAATTTAGTATATATCCAATTTTTCCATGTTCACAATTAACTCGGCACATATTTAATTGCAAGTGAAAGAAAAAAATAACAATTCAACTGTACTAGACACCACCGAGACATTCGTGTGGCATAAATGACTGTGCAAATTTGTCCAGAGAACAGATGCATAAACTCTTGAAGAGTTTACTAATAAATTAATACATTCTTTTTCACCCTCCAAAGGGTCGATGCATATCGTAAGTTTGAGTCAAATGAGACAATGACATATTTTGTGTTATTTCATTTACAATAGGTTTACAAGATATATACATTCAATGAGCACATTTGCTTCAACGATATAATCTATCGTTTGTTCCGATCTTAGAGGAGGTTGTGGTTTATTCAAAAATGTATTTGCCTTTGCATGAGAAAATAATTCAGACTCAAGCGAAAGCTCAACAAACAAGATCAATTACTGTAATTACAGATAATAATAATCTTTTCGAGGACTTAGTTTGCAATATTTCACTTACAAGGAGATAGCATTCAGAAACGTATTTCCTTTATATGTAAAAATAATTAAAACTCAGATAACAGCTACCAAAATAGGATCAATTACCGTAACCGTACAAATATCGTTACACAGCGTGGGTCTCCCAGGAATCCTTGTATACACTTAATTGACAAATTATGCAGGTTTACTGCCCGGATACAATTGAAATCAATCTTTTATAACTGATAATATTTAAACTGTTCAATTTCATACACAATAAATAAATTGAAAGCTAACCTAAAGCTTTCGTCCTTGTACTAAGGACTTCATCAGCAAAATGATTTATTATCTACTGCTTGTTGACATCACCCGATGTTTATCGTAAGACAAGGATTGTTGAATTTTCAAAATCATTTTTGGTCTGAAAGTTCGCAACTTTATATATATATATATTAAATCTATACGAAATAATTGGTTTTGTTTGCTGATTCAACGACTGTGTTTTCAATATCTCTAAGTTTTCTCTTGAAGAATAAAAAGTAAATCGTCTTTCTTACTTGTAATACCACCTCAAAATTTTGTACTTCACATATCTATGAATTTTCTCCAAACATCGATGAGCACCATAATTTAGTAATGTCTGCAAGCTTCTCTCTCGACCTATGATTATTAGGCAATTAAATCAATTAATCAATAATAATACATTGTGACATGATTATTATGAGGACGCGATACCGTCATTATTATAAATTCCTCCCCTGTATCTCTTTCTCTCGCTCTCTTTCTCTCTCTCTCTCTCCCTCTCTCTCTCTGTTTGTGAATGCCTGAAATTTGTAAGCAAGCACAGATTTTCTATCCGCATTTGTATGGCATATATGGTTAGAATACTAATAGAGAAAAATATTTAGATTAGCAGAACTATGTAATCTATTTGACAATGTGATGATAACAGAACATGGTGCAGCCTGCCCAATATGTGTCGACTGAACTATCTTTGTCATAGGAATGTGTAGATTCATTGAAATGAGTAATACATTGGCACAAGAATTTTACGGCCCAATGAAGTAACTAAAGTGTATTTCAATAAAGGACTGTTATGTATGATGTTTATATAATATTGTGGATATTTTGGGAAATTGTAAGTGTTTCTTCGCTTTGGTGTTTGCTTAAATCTTAATGTTTATCATGAAAAACATGTTTAACTAGTGTCCTTGAATTAGGTTGTTTTGATCAATATGTTTTCTCAATTTGAAGGTCAAGGTTGATTTTTGTTTAGAAGTAAAAATTTCATTAAGATGACTCATGTTCTAGAACATTCTGTCATGTGACCAATCTTTATATATACCATGTTTGGTGGACATTTTTTCAGTTTTGACATTACCATCAGTCTTGTAAAGAGCTATTACAGTTGTGAAAATTCATTCCAAATTCTAAGAGAGGAATTATTTTTAAATATTCATTGGATTATAACAGTGCTCATAAACTTTTGGATTTTGGATTTTTAATTAATGATTTTGGAATTTAACTGAACTTATTCAGAGATTTTAGAATACTTCATTTTGACATCAGCATATCAAGATTACTAGTACATCAGGACTTTGGAGACCATTAGCACATCATAACATTCAAGGACACAGCCGTGAATTCGGAACATTCTATATTTAGGACTTGTGATTAGAACAATCATTCTTATTGGATTATTAGGATTTCAAAACACATTACTGTAAGTGACTTTTTGATTTTTCATTTTAATTATCTAGTAATAAATTGCTTGTTGATTTTTACTTGATTTGTTGGTTTCACTTTCTTTCTGTTACATTTTTCTTAGACCATAGAGTCGTAACAGGATTATAATGACATCCAAAATTATATGAACAACAATGGTGGAGTTTACACGAATGTTTATTATATTTTAAATCTACGAGACATGTTAGATTATGTTATATGTATCACATGACAAAAAATACCAATGTTACTCAAAAAGAATCGCAAAAATAGTATAAAGAACTGACTTGAAATTACATTCGGATTTCTTGGTCATTGCGCCTTCTCCTTACATGCCGGCATGCCATCGTTAGTTATGTCATTGAGTGTTATTAAACGTGTGTAATGCTGGAAAATATTATATGGGTATATACATCTAAATTGTAACTGTTGTGGCTCAGTGGTTAGCGTCTCAGACCGAAAAGGTGCGCGGTTCGAGTCCTACCACTGGATCAGTCCGGTTGAGCCACCGTGGTGTGTTCTTGGGCGAGACACTTTACTCCAATTGCCACGGCATTAAATAACCTACATGTGTTCCTGTGCCGTAAAACATCAACTAAACCAACATAAATCTAAATAATACAGTAGTGTGAGATAGTTTGTGAGTTTTTACTACAAAATGCGCTTAACGATACCAAGTTACAGTTAAAAGTGAATTTCCTTATTATAAATTAACCATGATTGGGAAAAGATGTAAAATTAAATAGCGAGAAGAACAGTAAGAAAGAGGGAACAAATAGCTAAAGAGAAGGATTAAAATAGGGGTATAAAGGGGTGAGTACGCTCAGTCCCAACATGACGAAAATAGAATATCAAACAGTGTCACTTTTATCACATTCCTTTGAGAGGGAGAGAGAGATATATATCTGTATGGATACTTGATGACGGTTACAACAACAGATAAAGAATGGGCTATTTACAAAAAGGATGTCGACTGTTTATGTGGAGGTTGCATTTACGTGGTAATTAAATAGTCGTATCTCCTGATAAAGTGATAGTGTGTGCAAGTCTTCGCGGTGCACGTGAAATGTCAAACAAATTAAGATCCTCGATTGTATTGTGTAGCATTATGTTGTACCTTTAAAGTTACATTTCGGTAATAATACGGTACTGCTTATGTTTGTAAACACACATTTTAGAGGGTGGGGTTCATGAGAACGATCATTTGACTATATAAGAAATTTTTTTATACAGTTCGCTAGTTACAGGTACTGTACCACAAAATTCGCCATTTGGTCCGACCATATTATCTGCAATGTTTTACAATTAAAAGAAAAATATAATCACATTACTGCTTAGGGAAATATCTAAACTGAATGTGAATATACATTGTGTAAAACAATGCAGTGTATCACGTACAAAGACCCTATAACATGCAGCAAACTCTCGTGATCATAAATAAGAATTCTCTTGCTTGTTTTATTACCTTTTATGCCCATTATTTAATTAAATTGCAAACTTTGTAAACATATTTTTTAAACATTTTACCCATTTGCATTGTTTTAATTGTAGCATACATTTGTAATATATGTTTTCGGCAGGTACATTACCTGAGACCATTGAATAATCAACTTGCCAAGAAAGCCACTTGTTTATCACTTTTCCCTTCCTCGAGTACCTATTAAAAGCAGAACAACTACTTAGTTACCGTGGAGATGTTGTTTAACAAGACTTGTTTTATATATAACAATTGCTTATCTTAAATTCTTTCGTGTGTTGAAGCTTCCTTTTATTTGGCTTGAACAAAACCGAGTGATATGTGACTCTTGCCCACACGAGGTTTTGGTATAAAGACCTATGAAATTGTTGTAACTTAAATACCATTGACAAATATATTAACATAGAAGTTACATCTATTTTATCAATAGAAAGATAATAAGTTCAAGTTTCCATTTTGACATGTAAACAATGGATCAATCTCAAGCTATAATCAATAATAAAACATTTTTCAGTTAATGATTGATATGTAAAAACGAGTAGGATACGATATTTTTAAAAATATTCAGTTGATCCTAAGCCCCTTCCACCCCCAACCAGCAAAAAAATATTAACAGAATAGATTTAGCCATGTTTGAAACCAGTGGATCATCAGATCCGTGTCAACCAGTCAGAGGGCGGGGTTTACGGGAGTGATCATTAGAAAGGTATTAACGATGCTTTCCTGCACATTTCTTGATAAAAAAAAACGCTTTCCTGAACAAAGAGCACGTCACACTGATTATGTCCATTTGAACCTGTTCAAAATGAACTCGGATACAACATTCGTTTGGATTAGCGATGCACTAATATACATCTGAATGATTATGAAACCTATTTTGTTGTTTTCCTAGTTATAGCTAAATTTGTTTTCTAAGAACGTATTTCACCTGTCTCTCTAACATCGTCATAACACGAGTTTTAGTATACAAATGTTTCATGAATGTTACGGAAGTCGAAATGCATGTGCCCTAGTCTATTAAATACGGTAGTGTTGGACGTAATACTAAATTGATAACCAATGGGGAACCTTTGATTCCATCCAATTATAAATGTTCAATACCTATAAGCCTTTGTGTGACCATGTTTTGACGATACAAGTGGGAACTTCATACAAATCTAAGTCGACTTAACGAGGTAAAGTATTTTTCTCTACTGCTATTGGCCTTATCTGATACTTTGCGAAATCTATAAACATTTGTTTTCTTTCCTATAATGAATGTTGAACCATACTTATAAATAACGTCCTGGGTTTGGTATAAATATAACAAAAGCTACATCCTTTTTACAATTATCCTTACTCAAGTTATTACTAGTTTATTAAATCGTTTCCGGCCTTCAAAAGCGGATATTATATTAGAAAGATCTTTTTTTGTGTGTATTTCGTATATATGTTTGATTGCAGGTAAACTCCTTTCAAGTATTGTTGGTCAAATTAGTACTTTTATAATCTCAAAATATTCTTAAAGTAAGATTGTATCCAGGTGATTATAAATATGGATGGATCCTTTAATGAGTGTTTTATGTTTAATGTAATATTATTTTAAATAACATTATTATAAACCGTCTCTTGCACGAAAATTAAATAATGCCCCGTTTAAATCGTTACTTCCGATTTTAAAGTCTATACTTCTAGTACCCATAACCACCTCGTGTTCATGACATTTGAGAACCTACCTCCTTCGGCGTGTAATCTTATATAACCTTATATTTTTTGCAAGAAAGATATCGTTGACCGCTTGTTTCATTTAGATGTTCTAATTACCTGGTATAGTGCTCACATTGCATACCATCTTCAGTTTATAGAACCACCAAAGGAGACCTACCAATTAACGCCCGATTAAAAGCAATTAAATGTTGTGATAGAAATATATGAGCAGATGCCGTTAAATTAAACTGACCTAAGAAAATGTTTATACTTTTCGCGGGTTATAGGTCCTGTAACAAAAAATTTACGATTTGATCTGCCCTTATTATCTGCAATGATTTACAATTAGAAGTAAAACATAATCATACAACTGCTCAGGGAAACATCTAAACTGCATGTGAATATAAATTGTGTATCACGTTGAAAGATGATCTAACATGTAGCAAACTCTCTTTGATCAGAAATAAGAATTCTGGTGCTTGTTTTGCGACCTTTTGTGTGGATTATTTAATGAAATTTCAAACTCTATACACATATACTTTAAATATTGCACTGATTTCCATAGTTTGTGATATTTGTTTTTGACAGGTACATTACTTAGGACCAATAAATACAGAACTTTATTCAATAAAGCCTTTTGTTTAGCAATGTCCTCTTCATCTGATACCCATTAACAGCATAATAACTACTCAGTTTCCATTTAAATTTTCTTTAATAAGACTTGTTTTATACATAACGGTTATTTTACTTGAACTTTTTCGTGCGTTGAAGCTCCTTTCCTTTCGCTGGAACAAAACTGAGTGATATGTGACTCTTCCACCTCGAGTTTTTGGTATAAAGACCTATCAAATCGCTGCAACTTAATGCCATTGACGAGTATATTAACATCACAATTACATGTATTTTAAAACAAATAAGAGAACTGAAAAAAAAATGTAAAATATGAATATTGATATGTAAAACTAGAACAATGCCAGACTGTAATCAATAATAAAACATGTTCCCAACATGGTTGAAATGTAGAAATGTGTGTACCAATGTAAACGTTAAAAAGAGTTTTCAAAGTATAATACGCATGCATGAGATAATTTCTGTGCACCAAACTGTATGGCATTGAAGGATTCCAGATATGTGTGTGCGCTGAATACAACCCGTGCAATTATTTTAACTTTGACCAAAAAGAAAACACTGTAGCGATTCATTACTTTGAATAAAGCACAAAGTGTTCCGATGTTGTAATTGCATAACCAAACACTATAGGTCATATTCTTACAATATTTAGACAGTTGTTAATCTCTTCGGTTCATTCAGGAGAGCATAGAAAATTAACAAATGTAAGATATGTGGGCATAAAGGAGTAAATGAGGAGGTGAACTGTTGCAAGTATAAACTTGAATATTTAGGAACAAAACAAATATATAGAACATAATCTGATTGATTTCATGGGGATTCATTCTTTTACTGGGTGTCACAAATTATTTCTTTTACTGGATGTCACAAACTATATGCCGGTGTCGATAAGTGTTATTCTTCGTTATATTTTCAATTACATTTTTTTTAATGGGGTGTGGGGAATAATATTATAATGTAAGATTCTTCTCACGGTATTTTTGTTGTTTGTTTGTTTATTTTATTCTAACGAGAAGAACATACTACACTTCTGCCCCAACACCACAACACCCCTATTCCTCGCCCCCTCCCCAACCACTAACAAAATTAATACATGTACCTTCTTCGGTACGTGGAGAAGCATAATCCACATATTGGTGTCATACCACGCAATTTTATGCGAGGTGAAAGCGTTACGAACGGACAGACGGAAGCAATAAGAGAAGACATACAATTGGAATTTGAGTGCCTGTCAATTATTTAATCTTTCCCGTCGCCTAGCAAAGCCACCGAAACATGATGTCGGTTTGAGAAAACCTGTGTAATTACTATTTACTCATACTTGCTGTTCAAATATTAGACTGAGGCATTCAAGGCCTAAGGAAACTTAAAACTATTCAATACGCACAAAAACGCTTCTATTGAAGGACATGTGCAAATAATACAAACATTGTTTTAGATAGGATTCAGGTCAAACTTATCACGGAAAGAAGTGAAGAATATACATATCTATTTTACACACAAGCTACTTTTCTATATTAACAGTTTAAAAAGATGACTGCCCCAGCAATAGTGCAAACATTCGAATATTTTAGTCTCTAAGTTCACAGAGAAACTTAAAGTCTCGAATCATTCATTATACAGTAGCAGCAGAATATCCATAATCCGGATACCCTTTCTCGGGACCCATCGATCATACCGAGCAACGAATTATTCTCTGAACACACGACTTATTTTGCATAATTTCCCAGATATCCGGACAACCAATTATACTGATAAAATCTGTGTCTCCTGATAACTACTTGATTGTGCGGATGACTCATACATTTATACATAATAAGTCACCGATTCGGGAAAAACCAGAAATAATGTATGTCTCCCAATAGGTCAGGATTATCAAAGTTTTACTGTGCAAATGTGATCTAAGAATTTCAAGCCATATGCAGTCAAGCTTGATATGACACGATATATTTAGATCTTCTGTTTAAAATGAATGTGAAAATGTATATTTCAATAAGTGACTTTTGTACTGAGTTAGTGGAATTAATATGATTTTCTAACATCTAAAGTTTTGTTTAATATAAAATATAGCACACACACACACACAGACAGACACGCATATATGAAAAAACCTTGAATACAAATCTTCAAAGTCAAATCCCATTGGTTATCTATTGATACAACAAGTTTAAAAAAAACATCGCTTTCCAATACAATCGAGCGAAGGAGTCAAAATGAAATCTTTGTGAAGAAAAAAGTGCTAAATCTAAGAAAAGATGGTGGTAATACCGACATATTTTAAAGGATTTTAACTTAAAAACCGACATGTATATACATATGAAGAATTTTTACACCTAAATGAAAGTCGAAAAGCATCCTGAGCACGAAATATATAGCAATTAAAATAGTAACATATAGTCTTCAATAATGTCAATTTATATGTAGAAATATTTTAGTTCTAAAAACATTATTTTATAAGCTAAATGGAATTCCTTGGATTCCTTTAAGAAGTGACGAATAGAGAGAATTCCAAAGCGCATTCGGTTTTGTCAGTTACTTTGTGTAATAGTTCCATCGAACAGCCCATTACAGATCTCTCTTCCTGTCTTCCGCAGACACATATAAACACAAAAGCACACACACTCTCTCTTTTTCAGCGTCATGAAAAGAAACAAAAATTAAAAATAATACTGCATTTTCAATTTAGTAAATTATTCTTTCTTATCCAATCGTATCGTGTATTAATATGCACATATAAAAGTTTACATCAATTTTCAAAACTTGCTTAAGACGGATAACCAAGATTTAGTAAATGCTAGTTTAAATGCCTCATAACGGAGAGTTAACTACCTAGACGCTAAGCTCTGGTTCGAAAATAGGTTGATAGTCAATTGTGCGTCTACAAAGTGGGGCAGAAAGTAGTTTAAGATTAAAAGGTAGAAATGTTTCTACCATGCAAAGGAATGGAATGACAGGTAAGACGAATTTAACTAAATTCGAATGAAATGTATCTCCTAAAATTCGCCAGAATTTTGCTATCACTATTTTTTAAAATTATTCTTCTTTTTATTATTGCACATGCTTTGAGTCATATTTCTTTATGACTTAACTGCGCTAACGAAAGAACAAACAATTAATCGAAGACATATTTGCAAATTAGCTTTAATTTGGGGTGCCAACATTCGTATGCAAGCCATATATCGTAAGATCCAAGCAACAATAATCCAAACAATTTGTTTTAGTTTATCTCAACAGACGAAGAATGCATACATGATAACTGGATTATGAACAGTGCAATAGACTTTTATTGACATTTTGCGTTTATACCTGTAGTAAAGTAAACTTTCATACATGTCTTTGAATGTCAACCTTTTCAGTGGCAAGTACAATGTTTTCAACAGTTATTTGCACATGATTTATTTAAATATTACAAACAAAAGCGCAGGGAGAACAGAGGAAATGATGTGATTTTTACCTGATTTTTTTTTTTCCGGGTAGGGAGGTTTTTGTCTTTTTTTAATGATGGATTCTGTATGGATTCCTCGTTCCCTCTAGATTCTTATATTACTTCATCCGTGCCATATAAGATGTGGGTCAGAAAATGTGGGGCATGATCAGAATATAGTTTAAAATGCTCAAGAATGTATTAGATCTTTCATACTTTCGCCAGTTGCAGGATGTGGAGGTTCGGATAATGGAGGATTGGATGTTTGAAAAGAACGCCGGATATTTTATTGTGGAAATATGGTTTTATTCTGTTGACGGAAAAGAGGTTAAGTGTTTTTTTATATATGTTATCGCATGAAAATAAATCAGTCTATAGATTTCATACCCATCCCCACCTGTTATTTGGTACCCAATATTATAAACTGCTTTTTGCTGACCCATTTTTGTTTCTCTGAAAAGATGATTTAATCGAAACCGTATTGTTCAATGCATTAATATACATTAAGTGCCCAGAGTTAATATTTATTCCTTACCTTGAAAATCTTTCATAGTAAATGTAAATTTGAAATTTTCTTCGTTTGACATTTATAGATGATATTTTAATACATTAATCTCATTTAAGAAGAAAAATAATGAATAACCAAAAATATAACAAGCGTTATTTTGTGGAGACCAATACTTACAAGGATCACAAAATTGTACAGATGTTAAGTAGTTCTAATGATGAGAATATTTGGTGAATCTTATCATATGTACACAAAGCATTGTAACTCCAATATATCTTCATATCTTTACTAGAAATTTCCTGAAGGATAAACTCTTTGAAATGTTGAGGATAATGAATATATGACTCCATTGAACGTAATGTACCGTTTGAGGTATACAGTAAAATGTTGATTATTTTGAATCCGTTGGGGACATACTTCGGTGATACGGATGAACAAATTTTGGTCACCAAGAAGAATTATGAAAAGTATCAACGGGAATTGCTGTAGATACACTCGGCAAACGCTGAATGTATTGATTGTGTGTATAGTCATAGAACCCAATACTCACCTCTTGTACCTAATATGTACGATGCTCAAAAGAATTTAACATCATTATTGGCTGTTTCATGTGAGTAAACCAATGTCTCTCAGGTATACTGGAAAATTTTGTTAATTCGCATGGGACAAATAGCTTCAGTAAATGAGTATACAAATATGAAATAAACACTACATGGGGTTTTTAATAAATTTGAAATCACATATATATACATATACATACATTCAGATGCACAGACAAGATATGACACATTCAGACAGGTATATTTTTTTATTGATGCAAACGAATAAAAAATCTTAACATAACAACATAAAGTTACGATGATGACATGCTCCTAGCAAGATAATGTACGTGCAAACGTATCACTGAAACAGGTCACTGCACAATAAATCCCACGTCAGATTATTTTTAAATTATGCTTTAAGTTCAGTTTCTCGTGGAACTCTGGTTGCAGAGTTCTGATTTTGAGCATAGATTCCTCTTGGTAGGTTGCAAACTATTCCACTAAATTTAAGCAATTATAATCTATTTCAAAATTCAGTGTTCAAGTTTAAGCTTTTCGTAAAATGTCAATTTCCAGTGTACTGTTGGCTGCAGAGTAATGCATCTTTGTGCGTCCGGCTTCGTGGCCTACATTTGTATGTATGTATAGGATTCAAACACACGTCATCACAATACTGGCTATATTATGCGTGCCGCGTTTACTTTGTTCCAATTTGGCCGTCAAGTTTGTATCCCACGTACTGCTGGTTGCAGGGACGTTCAATATTCGGTGTGTTGATAAGTATTGGAAAATGCAACATTTTCATTTTCAAAACCGCGTGTTATGATGGTGGTGATACTTTTGTGTAAGTAGCTACTTTATGTATGTTTTATTAGTATTCCAACGGCCGTATTTTGACCAACATATTTGGCCTGTCTGCAGAGGGATCAATGTTTCTAAATTAAATGGCTCGGGCTGCTTATAATTTAACAATCAAGGATCAAATTCCTAAAAGGGAACGTTTTTATGGAATTAAATCTCGTGCCGAAACGACTGACTTCAACAATTGCTTGGAGAACACAAGAGTCATGATCTAAAAGAATGTTTTCAAAAGTTAGAATTCATTGAGGCCACAGAGATAAATTTATGTATGTGTGTATGTATTTAGTAGTGCTTTACGGCACCTCATCACAAAAGTGGCTATGTAGTGGCGACAAAACGTTCTATTCCAAAAATGTAAAAAATGAATTGCACAAAAATTAGAAAGATAAAGCCTTCCAAATAAATGTATAACTAAGGACAACAAGATGCAATATCAAAGGTAACGATGTAAAAGGTATGTACATTGTATATAAAATCACAGATAAAAGCAACACATTTATAATCCTTATAACGTAATTAAAATATCTTGCATAAACCACATTCCCTTACACATTCCAAGATTTTCTCGGATGGTACGTCCTCGTACAGTTTCTTCAAGCAGTTCACATCAAACTAGTTCAGTCTCACGGGTGGAAATCAACACACTCGACAAAGAATATGCTGCATTTTCAGTGGACACTGGCAGGGTACACACTCTGGTAGAGGTTCACCATTCATAAGGTATGCATGAGTCAGGTATATGTGTCTGATACGCGATCGGCACAACACCACCTCATCTCTTCTATACAAGGGATACCACTCACCTATAGTGGGTTTTATGTTCTTCACTTTGTTTGTGGAGTTTTCATTCCACATATTTTGCCAAGTATGACGAACGTGCTGATTTATACAGTCTTTAAAGCCAGTATATGGAATCGTCCACACGGAAATGGGTGAGTGCAGGGCAGCTTTGACTACTTTATCTGTCCTTTCACTAGCCTTTATGTCAATGTGACTAAGCAGCTAACACTACAGGACATCTTTCTAGATCTTATGAGAACATCATGTTTCTCTAATATCTGGGATGTTAACAGGCTGTCAAATTTACGATTCTGCAAGGCTTTCAAAGTGAAAAGTGAATCCGAAAAGATGGTGTAATTTGTTTTTGTGAGGTTTCGATATAGTTAAAAGCTGCGCGTATGGCTGTAATTTCTGCATTAAATATTGAGGATTTATCCGGTAATCGGTTTAAGGTGATGCCATGGGTTGTCGGTATGGTAGCTCCAACTTTGTCTCCATCTTTCTAACCGTCTGTATAATGGGCTACAATAGGAGGCTCTGATTTCATTGAATTTACTCGGAAAAATTAGTATGCCAAAAGGTGGTATGAAGTTTAGTTTCAAAACGAACAAGGTTTGGTATTTTGGCCTAAATACTACATCATATGCGGGGTTAGATGGATTAGAAGATAGTTTGGTAGTATACGGGAGGGTTAATTTTATTCGTCTGAGACAAAGTGATAGTTCTTTTCACTAGACATAGAGGCTTTCTGAAGGGGAAGTTATAAATGCACCCAGACAGCGTATCAGTCACTGACTGTGTATCGGATCAAGCATCTGAAGGTGGGATTTATGAGCTGATCCGTCAAGTTTCGATCTTACTAATGCCCTGTATAACCGGAGCAAGACCCTCCGATCAGCTCTCCAATCTATGTTTTCCACGACTCGTATTAAATCCAGGGCGTTTTGATATTTGTCCCTGAGGTATCTAATATGCGGAAGACAAGTTAGTTTACGGTCGAATATAAGGCCTAAAAATTTGCTTTCCTCCACTACAGGAAGAAGATAACCGTAAAAATAGAGTTTGGTGTCAATATGAATACAATGTAATCGGCAGAAATGAATACAGTAAGTCTTTGATATCGAAACTTTTTGAACCCGTTCTTCTGCCCCTTTCTGAACTTTGTTGATGCTCATCTCTGTAGTTGACGTTCAATAGTATGCATACTCTTTGATCTATAACGGATCGAAAAATCGTCAACATACAATGAGCAGTCAGTTCCTAGTTTAAGGCATTTCACTACGTTGTTCATTTTTATTTTGAACAGGGTAACTGACAATATGCTGGTGCGATATCATGGTCTCTCTGGTGTCCATACTCTCTAGACACCCAAACACCAAACTTGTTAAACAGTTTGAAAGGATCGGCAGATCCTTTTGGAAGTCCTATAGTTTCTTTTATCCTCTCCGTGTTTGGTTTAGAGGATGCATTACCACTGTCGCCAGCGGGACGCTGTTTTTTTTTTTTTTTTGGTGGCTGGATTTAACCGGTTTCTTGGTAGGAGAGTAGAGACTCTTCTGTGGCATACTGAGTCTATGACCACTGGGACCAGAGGTTGATTGCTCTTTTCGGGGGCTGGATTTTTGTGGTTTTTCGTTTGCAGCATTGGGTTTTTAATTGCGACACCGTCAGACTGATTTTTTGCTAAATCTTCTTCGCTGTTGGTTTGGGTAGCAGCGAACACGTGTTTTGGTGGCGTGAGGACTATGAATTTGGCTTGAACTTCGGGCCATGTAATGTCTGTCTGGGTACAGACAGCATTTGTTTAAAATGTTTTCTCCATTCTAGCTGCACTGGTGTAATAAATGGACTAATAAAAATATACAATGCATACTTGCTGAGTGTTTAACTCCTGCAACATTCATGTAGAATTCTCTTATAAGATCAAAGAAGAAGGAAAAGATCAAACAGTTAAACCCTAAAAACCGAATTATTCTTCCAGGCAACCCATGCCACAAATATATTTTCAATCATATTGATTAAATGAACACAAACACACTCACTTATGATTTAAACATGAAAGTTGATTTAAATGAAGAAATAAGAGCACAACAAACACTGCATGACTAGCTTCTGGAAAAGTGCACGAGCAGCCATTCAGTTACCAGTACCAGTATATCCAAACGAGCAGCAAATGTAGACTAAGCAAAATAACGCACCAACAAGAGGTAATTCACACATTTAAATTTATTTACAGTTGATCTAAGTCATTTTGCTTTTCTTACCATTTCTCCCGATCATAAGATTGTTTTCATCCTCCATCTCTCTCTCTCTCTCTCTCTCTCTCTCTCTCTCTCCGTTGGTCGGTTTGTCAGTAAGTTTTACCATCATACGGCCAGAAACATGGTCGCATGCCACAGGCAAAACTCCGCTACGCTCGTTTTCCACCCATTTTCGCCCGCAGCGTGCGTCTATGGTCCACGGAGACAGAGAAATCCACTGAGGTAAAACTGACATGCTGAACCAACAGAGAGAGAGAGAGAGAGAGAGGGTGGTGGGGTGGCAGACTGACCATAAGATTATTTGTATTGTCGATCCCTCTGTATCTCTGTTAGTGGATTAGTCTGTTAGATTTGCCAGAATTCACACGTCATAGGTGAATAACAATTTGATATACCAACATTGCTTTATACCAACACTTTTACAGCCATGCAATTTTTAATGTATGATATATATATATATATATATATATATATATATATATATATATATATATATATATATATGCGAAAGCGTGTCGCAAGTCTCCATCATTCTTATTACAAAACAGCAGTATTGTAATCCGCTTTTGCAGGAAAATTCATATAGTGACCCGTTTCTTCTTAATTCCAACATGTTCACTGTCTAACTGCATATACTTCTTTTATCCAAGTCTTACTTGAATAGAAATGATAATAGAATTAGAGCGGCTACATATATCCTTTGTTGTGTAATCAATATCAAGGACAGAAGATGAATAATATCTATTGCTATTGGGTACAGACAAGTAATTCAAGTCCCATACACTGTAAGATTGATATATGGCCACATTACAAAACTTTTGTGGTAATATCACGCTTCCATGTTATGAATGATCTATCCAAGGGGAGTCGTTTAAAATTATGAAAACCATATGCGCGCTCCTCGTTTTTGACGAAAATTCCCTTGTTGTTCAGACTTTTTTCCCCATCTTCGATTGATTTTCGAAAATCTCCCCCTAACGATATCCTAAATGCTTCTAACCTATCTATTTAAAAACGTTGGTCTAATCCAATTAACGGTCCACCACTGTAGCATGCTATTGACAAAAGTCACCTTAATATCGTACACACTAAACTTAGATATGCATGTCAAACCCGACCTTTACAGAGTGAATGTAGTTAACTCTCGGATATGTGCATGTGTTTAAGATAATAAAGATGTTGAACGTTATTTAAAACTCAAAGATCCAAGCTCTTTCTTTCTATCTTTCAACCTACTCCTTATGCAACGCTTGATTTGTCACTGAAAGGTGACGCCGAAATAAGTAATGAAATCAAATTGGTAATATTCCTAAATGGTCATAAATGTGTCCACGAAACTGGACGTCTTTAGTACTTACAATTATATTATAAGTACTAAATATATTAAATAAACGAAATGAGCAACAGTGGCTGTAACCAGTAAAATATTTGTTCCTTCTTCTTTCTGTCTCTCTATTTCTCTTCTCTCTCTCTCTCTCTCTCTCTCCCTCTCTCTCTCTCTCTCTCTCTCTCTCTCTCCCTCCTATTAATTGTTGATTTCCATAATTATACGTTTCTTTTATTTTTACTTAGTTTATAGATATGCTCATTTTCTGTCGTAAAAGGAGTGTCATATTTTGATAATTGTTTTATGTTCTGGGATGAGTTAGTAACTCTTTTTATTATATATCAAAGTTGCTCAAGAATTGAAGCTTAGAAGATTAAACTCACTATTCAGCACTACACTCCACCCCCACCCACCCCTTTTTTCGTAAATTCAATTCACTTTCATAGGCTGGTCATATAAATATCAGTGAATTAAGATAGCGGTATGATTGGGTTGACCTAATCTGTCGCAGTAAATTATATTTTTGACATTTTGTAAACTATTTGATCATATTTGACCACGAAGCAAGTCCGATTCATCAATGCATCACAGCGGGTTTATCACTGTTGTCAAAGAAGTAAGGGCAAATAACTTCACAGAGACGCGAACGACGTCGACTAAAATTTCGTCTGCAAAAATTAATTTCCATGTCTGAAATGTAATGCAGTTTCTATTTATTTGTTCCAGCTCACAAAATGCTCGTTTTTGTTGCTGCAGGTATAACTTCTGTAAATGGGAAATCTTATATTTTCACATGTGAAAATATAAGGATATATTTTTCACATGTGAAAATATAGGAATGAAAAAATATGAAAATTATTTCGCCAATAAGTTTCTATATTTCACACTAAAGTATATAATAAATAATCCTACTACAGCTCAAGAAAATATATCAACTAAATAAGAATGCAAATTAAATAATTAACAACCTTTCGAAATGCACCGGATTCTATGGAAAAATCGTTTTGTAAAGGAAACGTTATACAGAAACATATATTACAAGGCGCGTTTTGACTGCTGATTTGTAAGTTTAAAGCCCGGGTCACCTGCGGGCAAATTGCAGCAAACTAGTCTTCTTGTTAACATTGGAATACTTGATTTACCACAATGTTAATCATACAAAGTTAAAGTACTCTGCTTCTGTTTTCACTATATTTGTACTAGATTATATCATTTCGTTTTCCCCGTGACAAAAGGGAGCCGCTGTCGCTCAGTTGGTATGGCATAGGATTCGTAAACTAATGGCTGTGGGTTCGATACCTGTCCATGCCAGCCTGGGTTGGCTATCTCGGTGAGTCCTTCCGGAAGGCAATTAGCCCCCATTTCGTCGACATGATATAGACAATAATGTGTTAAAAATGCCGTTAAAACCAACAAACAAACAAATACCGAAACAAAGACAAATTATCTCTCTTCAATCACACAACATTCTTCTCTTAGTGACTGTTACCTAACCAATTTTACAGATTAAATCTTCTAAACAATCTCCAATTCGTCTAAGCTCGGAAGAAGTAGATGTACATCAAGTGCACACAGCACATGTGCAATCTGGTGTTTATGTCTGTGATAAAATAGAATCTGTTATAATATCAATGATTCTCAAACTACTAACAATCCGTTTACGTTCTCTGGTTTCGAGTCTCGATAAAATAGTTATTTTATAAAGTCTGTATACCTTATTGCACGTGGAAGGGAATCCAGTGCACTTGTCAAAATTGTGATATAATACAATACGAGTTTCTTTGTGATATTTGATGTTATGAAGTTCGGGAATTTGCGACTGGGATACCGCTCTAATGTACGCCGTGAGAAGCATTGTCCGTATAGAAATCCATAAGTCTTTGTAAATTACAGGTTTATGTTGTATAACAGTCAAATGGCGAGGTAGTCTGTTGGTAGACCCAATAAATACAATTACTAAATCACCACCTGGGAGGCAGATATGTGGTTCAAAAATCACTGTGTTCGTTGTTTGTACCTATTATATCTTGAGTCAACTGGCTATTTCGTATTCATTAACAGAGCAAATACAAAGTTTTTATTACATAATGGACAATCCAGTCTGGTATAAACTGCATTCAAAAGTTTTTGTACTCAAATGTATTTCGATTCTATTAATTCTACATTGGAGTAACGTGAACAAACTAACAAGAAAAATATCTTATTTATGATCTGATTTTACATATTGTACGTTTGATTTTATTTATGATCTGATTTTACATATTTTCATGCATACACGTTAGTTCATGTACGTACATTCGGATTTGTGTAAAATCTTTTAATCCATTTACTCTGCTATAATGGCCATTTCTCTATCTGATATCCACATGAAGTCTCTTTAACAAAAAAATTAACATCAAAAAGAAGTACCAATTAAAACGTGAAAAAACCTTGAAAAAATCTTCGAAATCAAACGTTAGTAATTATCTACATGTATTGATACATCAAGTTACTAAAAACATGTTGCTTCTCAGTCGAGCGCGTTAGTCACTATGAAGCCTTTGTGAAATAAAATAAAAAGTGGTTGACTCTAAGAGACTTTGATTGTAATACATACACAGACCTTTACTTCAAAAATGGACATTTTCTCCTCAGTTGCTTTAATGAAGAGAACATAAATACATTCTTCCAAGAATTGTAAAGTGTAAATAGAATCAGCTATAAATAGTAGAAGAGTAATCAATACTGTGGAATTTTTAAAAAAAATATAATTCCTTATTACCCTCTAATATATCTATTGTATGTACAAGGTGGAATGCCTTATATTCCCGTACTTGAAGAAGCGGAGATTTGAAAGAAGCCACTTAGACATAAATATGTCTTAATACATATAATCTTCACCTATCCGACGCGCCTTTTGAGAACAAAATCAATGTTCAATACTGAGACCATTTAATGAAATCATCAAGTCTGAAACAATACACCACCGGGTCACACTGTACGTGGCAACGAAACCCATATACATTTACATTCATATTTAATTTTATTGGTATTTTTTAACACAATTCCGTTACATTTGTTCTAGACTATGCCATTTTGTTTTCACCGTAAAAAAGGGAGCCGCTGTAGCTCTGTTGGTAGAGCGTCGGATTCGGAATCAAATGGTCTCGGCTTCGATACCCACCTAGTCCAGCCTGTCTTTCTAGTTATTTCTTTAGAAAGGTAAGTAGCTCCCATTTCTTCGGCATAATATAAACAATAATGTGTTAAAGTGCCATTAAAATCAACAAACCGTAAGCGTAAAAAAGACAAATGATGTCTATTCAATTATACATAATTCTCCTCCTTAGCCCTTTCCTAAACCCATTTTCCAGATCCATTATTCTCAAAAGGTCCCATTCGTATAGCCTCGCAAGAAGTAGATGTACAGCAGGTGCTCACAGCGCATGTGTAATATGTTGTGTATGCTTGTGACAAAATGGCATCAACTATAATAATGATTCTTAAACTATAATCGTTATTTTATAAAGTTATATCATTTATTGCACATGCGGTCTGCTCACTTCTTTTACATTTTACTTCGTGCAAGGCTACACAAATGGGAAGTTTTCAAAAGAATCGATCTAGAAACTGGGTTTAAGTTATAGTGATTAGGAAAGGAATGCGGTGCAATTGAAAAGACATCAGTTGTGAAGAAAACAATTTTAATATAGGAAAATCAGTTTCTTTTTGATATTCAGTGTTATGAAGTTGAGGAATCTCCGATTGGGATACTGTTCTTATCTACACAGAGAAGAGCCATATCTCTATAGTATTCTTTAGGGTTTTTTTAATTACAGGTCTATGTTGCACACCGATCAAACGGTGAGGTAGTCTGTTGGTAGACCAAATAAAAGAAATTAATGAATCACAGCCTGTGGGGTAGATATGTCGTTAAAATTTTTACTTCTATCAGAAAGCACACAAATGGGTATACGGGGATTTTGAAGTATTCTTATTTCAAAAATTGAGAGAAACAAGTAGTCTGAATAACGGTTTATCCTAACAAGGGAAAGATATTTTCCCCATATTTCTTGTAAATTGTCAACAACAAATAAACAGATTTTTTTTCAACCGGTAGTTATTGTCAACCTCCCTCTTAGCAGAGTGAGCTAAAAGTATGCTTTCTTTTTACATGGCTGTCGTTGTCGCTTCGTCGTTACCGTTGTCGTCAGCAATATATTCCACCTCATGAATAGAGCTCTATTGGACCTTAGGGTACCAACCATTTGGGAGCCGTAATGTCTCAATGGTTAGCGTTCCTGACTCCCGACCAGTAGGGTTTTGGGTAGAATCGTGCCCAGAACAGGCCCGGTCAACAGCCATGGCGTAACTCGTGGTAGGGCACTTCTTCTCTGGCACGCTATATCCTTTAATGTGTTGACGTGCCGTTAACCAAATGAGGGACCGAAGAATAAAAAACAAATACTAGCTGTCCCCGACCACAATTAAATGGTCGATGCCTAAGTCCTTGCTCATCCAAGGAATCGGTTAAATATTTCTTACACGGTATCAATGCGCGTTGGCCTTGTACACCAAAATACCAATCTGCCTGAAAATGACAACAGGGAAGGAACATGATCATTCCAATCTTTATACTACACATAATCTGTTTGATCCAAGCATGTTGCTCTTGGATATCACGAGTAATCAATCCCGATTTCTTACCTTACAGACAAATCGAAAACAAAGGATTACATATGTACTTACAGCTGAATATAGTGGGGTCATTTCAGTATTCTGCCTCATACAACATATGAAATAATTAAGAACCTCTTTTGTAAGTTCCAAACAAAAGGCAAGAACTTTGTAATTCTCTAAAAGGACAAGATATCAAGAGGCCTTACGAGATGAATTTATGATAAGTGTCAAGGTAGTGTAGTAGACATCTTCAGAAATATTGGAAATGAAAACCATTCATAACCAATATTTTATCAATACCAATATTAAAATAAAATACATTTTCCTGCATTCACACATAGTGTGTATTGTATGGCTCAGCTTCTTTACTATAGATAGACTTGAGACTCCCATATCACTTCCCTCTAAATTATTCAGTATGATGATTTATGCAATATCTGAAAACTTCGACTCCGTGCGATCAACGATTTAATATTTATTAAAATATTCCCCATGGCAAAATACAAATTGCGTAACTCGTGACATTGTGACGTCATTGGAGGAATCCCGCATCACCATAGTTCTACCGTTGTCGAGTATGAAGTTTCTCTAGATTGTTTTCCGATTGTGTGCTTATTCACAATGGGAAGGAGGTGTGTCGATGGTGGCTGTATCAATACAAGTATGTCCTTGCCGTCTCAACATCAGAAACGACAAGATATCATGAACTATTGATTTAATTTTAAGCTAAACATGAAATGAAAACACAATGTATTAAATCATCAAATTCTTTTGTGGATATGTGTGTGTGTTTGAGAGAGAGAGAGAGTCTTTGAATTATGACAATTTCTCCAAAAGAGAGAGAGTCTTTGAATTATGACAATTTCTCAGAAAATTAAGTTTTTATGAGCAATTATCGATCAGTTATCAAACTTCCGCTGGTAATTGCTGGTCTATAATTGGGGCCGTTAAATATGCTGCTTCATGTTATATGGCTTCGTGCAATTTACATAATACCTAAACACACATGTTACTGAATATACAAGATTCTTTTTCAAATTTTGTATTGTTTAAATAGATAATCGACATAAAGACGATTGATTCTATATTTAGTACTTGGCTATTACTATTGTACAAAAAGGTTTGCACGTCTTTTTTTGAAGAATGATTAAGCACACATACATTGTCCTTTCTTGGCGATTCTGACAAAATTCTGAAATGCAAGTCAGTACCAACATAAACGAAACGTTTTAATGAAAACTAAAATATATGTCAGAGGTAGTTAACCGTACTTAATGGAAATACACACATCATTTAAAAAATGTACAAAACATAAACAATTTTTATCGGTACTATCGTTGGCTGTTAGGCATATTGTGCACAGTTCCTCCACTGAAATCACAAGCTTGCACATGTATCGAGCTGTTTAGAAAAAGTGTATTGGCTGTTTATGTAGCGGTCGCATCTTCGTAGTAATTAAATAGCCACATCTGAGCCAGTAAACAAATTTGCGTCAAGTCTTCGCATTGCAAGTGAAGTGTCTAACAAATTAAGATTCCCGATTATAGTATATAGCATTCAGGTCTAACTTTAAAGTTGCATTTCGGTAATGATTCAGAATGGTCTATATTGTATTTGTAGGCAAACATCTTAGACATTTTGATCCTCTTCCACAGTTGTACAGAGATTTCGTAACACTTCTAAGTTCTATCAAAGACATTAGTATTAATACAGACATGTACCTCAGATAGCTTCCCAGTAGGTCCAAGGCACGCTATTAATTCCATACTTAAGTTATGATATTGTTTTTAAAAAAATATTCTGTTCATCACAAGCCTCTTTCACTCCTAAGTGACACAGAAACATAGACTTGACAATGTTTCAAACAAGTAGATCGTCTGATCTGTATCTGCCAGTCAGAGGGTGGAACTGACGGGAACGATCACTAGGTTTCTGCTGCTTTGCTGTAACTTTCTTGGGCAATAACACTTTCCTGAACAAACAGCACGTCAGACTGGTGTCCCGACAAAAGCGCGCAGGATAATTCGGATGGGAGTACGTCATGGAGATGCATGCACAAAAAAAAAACAACTGCAAAGGTCGGCTGAAATTGGATGCAACAGATGCTGTAACTGTTGTTTGTTTCAGAGCATAATCATGCTGTATTTATGCATATTGAGATATTAATGAATAGATGCTGTTATTTGTTCTTTAACGCTGTATTTCTTCATATTGAGATATTAATTAATAAACGATGTTTAATGATCGTATTAGTTAGTTTTTTCTTTACTAGCGACACCAAACGGTAATTGTTGTACGCTTTTGTCTTTGCGCGATTTTGTCGGCAGCCTTTTGTCTTGCGCGCTTTTGTCGGCGCTCTTTTGTCGGCGCGCTATTGTCCTGTGCGCTTTTGTCGGGGTGCAGTCGGACTGATTATGTCCATTTGAACCTGTTCAAAATGAACTCTGACACAACACATTTTTGGATTTAGCGATACAATAATAAAAATTTGACTGATTATGCAACACATGTAATTGTTTTTCCTAGTTATCGCTAAACTCAATTTCTAAGGAATACATTTCACTGGTCTTCCGAGTTAGTCATAACACGAGTTTTAGTGTACGAAAGTTTCATGAATGTTACAGAAGTTGAAATGCATGTGCCCTGTTCAATTAAATATGATAGGGTTGCTTATAATGGTAATTGATAACCAAAGGAGAGCATTTAATTTTATCCAGTCAGAAATATTCAATACTTATCAGCCTTTGCCTGAGCATGTTTTGACGATACAAGTGGGAACTCGACTTAACCAGGTACAATATTTTTCTCTACTCTTATTAACCTTACCTGATACTTTACCAATGTATAAACGTGTTTTCTTCCGCATAATGAATGTTGGACCATTGTTAAAAATAATCTTTTGGGTTTAGTATAATTATAAAAATAGCTGCATCCTTTTTTAGACTAACCTTACGTGTTATTGCTAGTTTATTAAATCGTTCCAGCCTTCCAAAAGAGGGTACGCTATGAGAAAACATCTTCATTACTTGTGTGTATATTTTGTATAAATATTTGTGTGTATATATATATGTTTGCTTGCATACAACTCTTTTCAGATATTGATGGTCAAATTATAAATCGCAAAATATAATAAAATACAATTGTGGTGATGGATGGATATATATATATATATATATATATATATATATATATATATATATATATATATATATATATATATATATATTAGTGTTTTATGTTTATTGTAATATAAACCGTCTCTGGCACGAAAACTAAAATAATGTTCCATTTCTTCTTTATTGTTTTATAAATTGAAATAGTGTCTTCCACCTTTAGAGTCTATACTTCTAGTACTCAAACCTTCATAAAATTTGAGCGTCCCTCTCCTTCGGCGTGTATAATTATATCAATTTCTATTTTTGGCAAAAAGAATATCGTTGACTGTTTGTTTCATATAGTATTGTATAGTGCTTAGATTACAAAACATTCGATATAATCGTCAGCTCATGGAACTACCGAAGAACAAGTACCAATTACCGCCTGATTACAAGCAACCGAATCTTGTGAGATAAATATATGAGCAAATGCCTTGAAAATAAGCTGATCAACATGGACACTAAACATTTTATACTTTTCGAGGATTACAGGTCCTCCAAGGCACCATTTGGTCCTACCACATTATCTGCAATGTTAGAAAAGTATATTCATATTACTGCTCAGATAAATATCTAAACTGCATGTGAATATTAAGTGTGTAAAACAATTCATTGCATCACGTACAAAGATGATCTATCATGCAACACATTCTCATTGATCAGATATAAGAAGCTCTGGTGCTTCTTGTGTTACCATTTGTGCGCATTATTTAATTAAAATGCAAACTTTGTGTACATGTATATATTTGACTCATTTGATATATATATATATTTGACTCATTTGCATTGTTTCAACTGTAACATAAACTTGTGATATATGATTTGGTCAGGTACATTTCTTAAGACCAGTCAATACAGAACTTGTCAAGAAAGTCGCTTGTTTATCGATTTCCCTTCCTGTCGTACCTATTAACAGCAGAACCACTACTCAGTTTCCATGGAAATTGTGTTTAATAAGGCTTGTTTTATATATAACAATAGCTCATAAACTCTTTCGTGTGCTGAATCTTCCTTTCCTTCCGCTTGAACAAAACTGAGTGATGTGATATGTGGTTCTTGCCCCCACGAGGCTTTGGGATAAAGACCTATGAGATCGTTTTAACTTAAACATCATTGACGAGTATATTAATATCGAAATTACATGTATTTTATAACGAAAAAGAGAATATCGATATAGAAAATTAAGAGAACAGTGTCAAACTCTAATCAATAATAAACATCAGTGATTGATGTGTAGAAATCTATGCACCAATGAAAACGTTAAAACACCGTAGCAATTCATTACTTTGATTAATCTACCAATTGTTTCGATATTGTGATTGTACAAACAATATAATTCATATACCTACATTAATGAACAATTGTTAGTCTCTTATGTTAATCAGGAGATCATAGAAAATTAATAGATTTAAAATAAATGGGAATCAATGAATAAATGATAGGTGCGCCGTTGCCACTATAGACTTGCCCCATGTGTATAGGAACAAAGCAGATATTTAGAACATAATCTTATGTTATTAACACCCTTTTGTGTGAAACTTTTACTGGACTTCTTCATTCCATAAGCTGGTGTCTATAGGAGTTTTTCTTCTTGACATTTTCAATTACAATTTATTTATTTATTTACTTATTGTTTTATTTATTTGAAGTGTGTGTGGGGGGGGGGGAATATTTTATCACGGTGCTTTTATTTGTTTGTTTGTTTTTCTGAGAAGAACTTATTCCACCTCTGCCCCAACCCATCCCAACCCAGCACCCAGGAAAGAAACAAAATGAATACCTTTACAATTTTGCGGAGAAGCATAATACACAGGTTGTTGTCATACCGCCAAATTATGTAAAAGGTGGAAGCGCTATGAAATGACTGATGGAAGCTATGAGAGGACATATAACTGGAATTTAAGTGCCTATCAATCTTTCGATCTTCCGCTTCGCCTAGCGAAACAACCTTAACATAATGACAGTTTAACAATACCTGTGAAATTACTATTTACTATTACTTGTAGAACAAATATTAGGCTGAGGTATTCAAGGCCGAAGGAAACCTTAAACTATTTAATACGCATTTGCATGCTTCTAGTGAAGGACATGTGCAAATAATAAAATAATCCTTTAGATAGAATCTAGGTAAATATTATAACAGAACAAGTGAAGATCATACACATCTATTTACCACGCAAGCTACTTTTCTATATTAACATTTTTTAAGAGATGAATGCCTCAGCCATGTAATGTAAACATTCGAATATTTTAGTCTCTAAGTTCTCGGAGAAGCAAACGATCGGACAAATGATCCATTATGCATTAGAAAAACTCTATGATAATAAATCTATCAAGCCAAATCACATGCCGTTTTCCTATTGAATCTAAACAAGTTTTCCAATTAGTTAACTCCAAAAGAATTATAATCTGAGATCTCTTCCTTTGATGATTATGAACATTATCTAATATAAAGCAAACAGCTATAAGACAAGACAAGACATCACTTTCCAGAAAGATTGCTTTTATTGTAATTTATCAAGAGTACAGAGTCTTATCATAACAAGTGACAATGGTGTTCAAGCAAAATTTAACGTGAATTCTTAAACAAATATTCCAAAGAAGCTGGGGTTTCACCTACATCCATATATTTCTTACATTAAAGTACATCCACCCACCCCACTTCTGACACACAAAACTTAAACTAGAAAACTTAAATATTCACACTGCCATATCTTCGCAACTGCTCAAGCATGACGTCATATAAACACAGATCTAGTGAATTTTGTTGAATACGTTCTGCAGGTTTATCAGTGTAGACTTGTTTATACATTACTAAACAGCAAACAAACTTATTTTACAAAAGATACCTCGAATAAAGTTCTAATGAGGGTGCTGCGTTTTCACTGGCACTAGTATCAATCACTAGGAAATAACATGGTCAACAGCAGCCCTCTTCAGAACGAAGATCTTCTCAAATTATAAAGTCATTCAAATTATTCCAAATTGTGTTTCCATACATAACAATATCAGGTTCTATCATATCTGGTTCAATAAATAGTAGTTTTTCCTCATACTTAGCTCAGCATAAAATCCATACAAGTCCTATCCAGCTAAGCAAGTTAGTGCAGTTTCATAATACAGCATCTCCGCAAAAAATTACCAACTTGACAACAAGCATCGTCTGGTAATTAAACTTAATCGAAGGTTAAGAAAAGTGACAGTACCATAACTACATCACTGTGATCTGAAGTTTGAAAAATGGCGGAATAATGTCTTAAATTACAAATATAATCATACTGATATGACTCCATTGTGAACAGAGCCTGAGAAATGAACTAATTATATTTTTATAACACACCCATGTAATGCTATGAATTACAAAGGATTAGGTTTGCTATAATCGGCCTTATTTCAAATTGTAATGATATTTTTCCAAATGTATCTACTACATGGGTACTTCATAGAACAGTTTTGTTTTTAACATGGGTGTTAGTCTTTACTGTGTTTTAATGCAAAATGAAGATAATGTCCCATACAGAGGAAAACATCAAATGACGTGCATCAGCGTTCCAAATATATGAGTGACGTGTTCTGTTTGTGTACTACAGTGTATACATAGACGCGAAAGAGGAAGAAGTTAATGCTCTCTTTTCCCTTTATATTTATCAGAACTGATATGTTTCTTATTAGTTACATTATTCCCAAAATGTATTCAATATGGCGAACAATTTCGTATTCGTGATAAAGTATTCTGAATCAGTGTCGACGGTTCTCAGTAGTATCGTTGTAATTTTGTTTTCTTGGTGAATTTAATCAATTTCTACTAACAATTTATTTTAGTGATGCAGTGTATTTAGCTTTGCTATTATTAGATTAGTTAAGGAGATTGAAGTTACTTTAATAGAAAAATAACAGTGATGTTTCTTCACCTTCATTTAAAAACTGGTCAATTCAATTAGTCTAATTTATCTTCATTACAATTGCCATTGTAAGTTGTCTGGATTCCTGGAAATTATGGTTGAATAATAATACATATTATTATCTGTTACATATAGGCGTATGTGTATATGTGTATGCGTGTGTGTTGTGAGAGAGGAGGGAGGGAAACAGTTTCATTTGCATATTTTTTTTTATCAACTCCCTTGTCTCTTTAGGAGTTACTGACCTTTACTGCGGCTTTACGGGTAGGGCATTCGCAACTTCTCGGTCAATCCTACGGATCATGCCTCAAATCTTTGCTGATAATTGCAATTCTGTTATTTACTAAATTAGGATTGACCGAGAGGTTGTGAATGCATCAAACTATTTTTTTCATTCGCAGCTTCTCTGTTAATCTTATGGTCAACCCACTCGTAAAAATACCCATGTGGTCAGAATATGTTGAGGTTTCTATTTTTGGAAGAAATTTCAGGAGAACAAAATGTATTAATTTTCTGCAAATTACTACACCGACATACATCCAAGGCATATTTTATCTCGCAGATATAACCAAGATGGCTCGAATGAGGGTAGGGTAGGGTAGGGTGTTTAGAATGGACAAGTATTTCATGGAAGTAAATTATAGGAAGGATGCCTGATCGCGTCACACATCAATGCAATACATTTGTTTTCGCCGGAGGGACAAAAACACCCCCTCAACACAAACACACACACACACAAACGCTCTCTCTCTCTCTCTCTCTCTCTCTCTCTCTCTCTCTCTCACACACACACACACACACACACACACACACATACACTTGCTCTCTGTGGAACACCTACACAAATACACGCACATACACACTTGCTGTTTCATGAAGATAATATTACTGCACCAATATAATGTTGCTTCTTCTCATCTTCGCTGCATTCCTTAAATCGTGTACATGAATAGCTGCTATTTTATATTTGTTTTGTGCTTGAAGTTCGACCAAACGGGAAAAAATCAAGACAACATTATGCAAGTGTGTTTGCAGTATTATTTTTCGAATGACATGCATTTAAAATTTCACAGTTATTTCCAAATATGCAGTTGTATAAATGCACAGTGTATGTATGTATGCAAGCAGGTATGCGCATGATGAAGAATAACTCTCCTTTTCATTATAGCTCCCCCTTTAATTTCCTTCATCTGAATAAAAGTTTAAGAATCCTATTTTAACGTAGGAAAACGGGAGGTACAACTATGAAAAGAAAGCAAACTTTCGTGGTGTATTACGCTTGTAATATATCTTCTATTTCAACAAGAAGTATTTGAAGACAACATAAACAATCAACTTTTTGCACAACAATAAGTGAATATAATAAGGACGAACAGGCAGACAGATGAAGAGATGAAAAGACAAACGGACGGATCAGCAAAGAGTGAATAGACAGATGGGCAAATGGCGTACGGATGGATGTAGGAACTGATGGACAGACAAACTTACAGACGAATAAAAGGATGGAAGGACGTGCCGACTGATGGGTGAACATATAAACGGACGGGCCCATAAACGGACAAACTGACGGTCACATTGAGTCCGCAAACGGACACAGAAACACAGAGGAGTGAACGGAGTTTTGGACAGATAATGATGTTGTCCAATGCATAATTAGATGTAAGCACTGACGGAATTTCCAATAATTGTATAGTGTTCGTTCAGACAAGTGAGATACCAATTAAACCGTATATCGGACAACAAACACTTGAATAGATGCAATAGGGTGTGAATAATTCTGCGCCCATTCGTTCGTTTCGAAATAGGGATAACCTGATATGTCCAACAAATGAATTTGATAAGAAGTCGGTTTAGTAACACATTATATCAGAAACACATTTCCAATGCTTTATCGATGTAATATTTCCAAGATTAACATATTTTAGTGTTTTAGCCTCTTTTATTTAAATGTCCACTATATCTCCCCCTCGCTATCCCATTTTCCATCCACTTCCACCTCCCCAGGCCATTTTTACTTTAAACCTGGACTAGTTTTGTAGTATCGATGTAGTTGTTACCGGTGCCTTTTTTGTTCTTGTAAAGAGCGATAAATGCAAGCAGAAATACCTCATTGTAATACTCATGATCATTATTAATTATTCAGTCCAATTAAGCATAATATAAAAATACAATGGCGATATGCAAATATATCTGGTGAAGATACATACAGAAGAATGAGCACACAAGTTGCGTTCAAATACACTTAATTAGGAGTTTTCTCTCTTTCTCTCCATCTTTTTTCACATATATTAAACGATGAATTCTTACTAACATAGTACCCTTTACGAAACCTTAAATAAGTTACACAGTTAAATTACAAACACGATGGAGCACTTGTAACGACACAGAACCAGGCTGAACTTGATTGCCAACTCATGTCTAATAATAGACATAATAGATTCAGTACAAACACAAATTATATAATGGTGGTGGTGTAGCGGATAGAAAAGGCCGCAAACCTGGATAATTTGTCAGTTAAGTGTATGAAAGAACTCCTGAAAGGTTATCTAAATTAATAGATTGTTTGTTCAACATCTCATTCTATTCAAATATTTCGCTTTTAAACTGCAGTAGTACCTGTCCAAATTATCAATGCAACTTAATTGTTCCCTTGATGAAATAAGCTAAAAGGTAATTCAATGCCTTTTGAAAAAATATGTGTACCGATGCGGTAATTGATCCCTTTTGGTGATCTCTCACTTAAGTTTTAATTATTTTCATATGCAAATGCAAATACATTTATGAATGACTGATTATTATATGTGAAGGAAAATGTGCTCATATATATATATATATATATATATATATATATATATATATATATATATATATATATATATATATATATATATATAATGACACAAAAAGTGAAAGCGGAGCAAATATACAAAATAGTTTCGCAACGTTTATAGCTAAACAAGCTCTTCGTCAGGGGAAGAATCAATCTGCATCCACAAAACAAACACCAAACACAAAGCCAAGACAAATTCTTGACTCCTACATGTTTAAATGACAGGGAAATAAACAAATAAAAGATAAACAATAGAGGAAATAAAGAAGACAAAATTAAAAACGGTCTAAAACGGGTAAACTACATATCTATTTTATGCTGCCATCAGCCCAACAAAGTACATATATATATATATATATATATATATATATATATATATATATCAATGACTTCCATATATATAGCTGTAAGCCGAATGTGCAGATCGGAGGAAAGGTTGAGTTTCGAATAGATTCGACTAGGCGGCATCATTCTGGTGATTGTATGGTAGACACGTTTAGAAATATTTGTAAACGTTGCAGTATTTTAAATATCTCCAAGCTTTCTCTGAAATAGGAAAATGATGTCGTGTTTAAGATTTTGATACTCACTCAAAGTTTTTACTTGCATATATATGTTAAGTTTTATATAAACTTCGTAAATCTCTGCCGGGATACCGTATAAATGAAAATAGCGTAAAACGCGTATTTTAGTATTATTTCTTTTCTTATTATCATGAAATGGTCATATGTTTCCCCATTTCATTTATAAATTTAGAAATGTATGTCGTTTATGTGATCCTAGGATGGTCTTCTGAAGAGAAATTAAGATCAATTTTCTTTAATTTTATTATGGAGCGCATTTACAGCACAACTTATTTCTTTCACATTACGTCATGACTAGCCGTCACTACCACTTGATAAAATATCGCGTTGGGTGATGCGTGCACTCAGTGTTAAATATTGTCTGAAAGAATATATTTCTGGCTAAAATTGCGACTTTCAGCGTTCCACGAACATTTTGTCACGTGTCGTCATGACGTTAGCGCGTGCCTATGACGTCATATAGGTACTAAGTTGAAGACTTATAGGTATTGTAGTATTTTATAATAGAGATTAGAATATGGATAAGAATGCACATTATTTTACCATATTTTAGGGCTGTTTAGAAGTTAAAGTGAACCTAGTCCTTGATCCATCTGTTAGTCGAAACATGTAGAAAACAAAGACAAATTAAACATTTCACTTGCATTCTGTGTTAATCAATCCATCCAGATAGTCCCCTCTCCCTTTGGAGAATTTGATGTCATTGCTGAATAATTACAAGAGCTGGCCATGGCCTATATCTTGAGCTTACCCTTGAGCTATATTCCAAGTCTGAAGAAAGTGAGATACAATGGTATTGAAATGAAAGCAAGTAAAAAAAAACTTTACTGCTGAGGGTAATCTAGGGGGTGTGGATGGATGTACAGAAGGGCATGCACATTACGCTAAAGTGATCGCTATGGCAAGCTTGCACCAAACGGGGCTCGACAAAAATGACATCACATAAAGAAATGTGCAATACTGTTGCGCTGTTGCACAAATACATCAAAATGATCTATCTCAATATCTTTAATTGTATGCATTATAAGCATACAAGGCAGTTCTTTCCAAATTGGATATAAAGTCAAATTGTCTTTTCTTTCTAGGGAAGATCAAGAAGCCTACAGCATTTAATTTGTCTAGTTTAAATGTAGTTTCATAGTTCAAATGACTTTATCCAAAAAAAGTCCAAGTTTTCAAAGTGCAAAGGAATGATGACAAATCTGAAAATTATTTAATAGTGTGAAAACTCATCAGGTTGTCTACATATGCAGAGAAATACACATTCAAAATTTATTTTAAGGTATCTGTATTATCAAGCTAATTAGCTTTATTTTCAAGTCCAAGCAGTGCAAACGAATGTCAAAATGAGACGTGGGCAGCGGTCTTCGGAACAAATTATGTCATATATTTTGCACTCAAATTACAAACAACTGCTAAAAATACAAGTTAAGAATATTAATTAGATCCTATCTCATTGAATGACATTTTAAATGTCTGATTTAAACCAATTTCTGGATAAACAGCTTACATTTGAAAGATGTTGAACAAGTTTTCCTTCATAAAATGCAGACAAACTTAAGTTGCAATAATGAAATCTGACTGTATTTAGTGTCAGGCTGTGTAACAATATTTCATCCATCAATTAATTTTCCCATGCAAATTTCCACCTTCAAACCTAGTGTGTATTATATACTTAAGTGTGAAATATTGAAAATTATTGGTGAAATATTTTTATATCCTTATAGTTTAACATGTGAAAATACAATACTTCCCATCATGCCATGTGACACTTGATTTTGTGTGCCTATATAAGTTATACTTGCAGCAAAAAAATAAGCATTTTGTGGATTTGAGCAGTAAATAGGAATTGCATTACTAGTACCTTTCAGACATGGAAATTATTTTATGCCATACATATTTGACTCGCCACCATATGCTTCTTTACGATGTTATATCCCGTTACAAACTTGACAATATGTGAAAAATCCTGTGCGCTGCATCGCTCATATGAATTTGCTTTTGCAGTCAGATAGGACAACATAGTTTACAAAATGTGAAAAATTTAATTTACTGCCACAGATTAGGTCATTTCAAACCTACTGTTCTCTCAAAAGTGCTGATATTTTTTCATGATCAGCCAATAAATGCGATTGAAATTGAGGTGAACTTACACACAGGGTGGTGGGGAACGTGTGCTAAGGAGTGAATTTAAAATTCAAAGCTTCGATTCAGAAGCAAGATTGATATATAATTGAAAGAAAATGTTCTTTTCCTGCGACAATACCAGATTTATTTCATCTTGTGGTAAAAAAATGACATTTTAATTCATGGCTTTGCCACTCTTTAAAAATATCGCGTTTTTGTACCACACAACGAGAAATATACCAGGTATTATTGTAAAATAGGAAAATATCCTCCATATATTTCTTACCAAACCAAATATGTATCAATGAAGAAAGGATATATAAATTATTCAGAAATCAAACTTTCTTAAAGCTAGTATGGAAAATATATTCTGGATCAGCATACATTTTAACTTCGAAGCAAAATGTAAACAGCATGTTGAGAAATAGCATTGAATAATTATAATAAAGCAATCATTACTTCAGAGATAATACTCAAATATTTTCGAAAATGGAAACATCCAAATTCATACTTTTGAAACCAATGCATTTTTTTAAGGCCCGACGGCAATATTTGTTAACAAAAATGAAAACGAACAACTATCAGAAACAATAAATCTGAACATCAGTTAAACTTCCATGACATGAAAATGCAAATGAATGTAATGGCTACACTGAAATCTAAGAACAAATTGTAATCACACCAATAAAGACATCTGATACAGGGAACATTTCACCTGCAAAACATACATGTCGTTTTAAAATAGAATTATGCGGGCGTTATGTAAACAAACGCTATTTCACGTCATGAAGATACAGTCAGATTATTTACAATGAGTTCTCAACATTCAAGTTTCTACTTTTTAAGTTTTAATGTCTGTTTTGGTTTTGAATTTTTGATGAAGAATTTAATTTGGTTTCATAGGCGCCTTGCTAGGATAGGTTCTTCCCTGTTGAACTTTCCACCTGCTGCTTTCCCTGGAAGTGACACTGTTCTCAGAAACTTTCCACCTGCTGCTTTCCCTGGAAGTGACACTGTTCTCAGAAACTTTCCACCTGCTGCTTTCCCTGGAAGTGACACTGTTCTCAAAAACTTTCCAGCTGTCTTTCAACATCCTCTTGTTTTCTTTCACAGTGTATGCTGACTTGCTGCGTTTACCTCATAAGAAATATTCCTTTTTATTTTGAGGTGTCACACTCACTACATATTAATACAACATATAAATAGGAATTCTTCAACTGCTTACTGTGCAAGCAATGTAAATGTAAATTTTGTAATAGGAAACATTACAATTAGCATCTTAAATTGACTCTGAGAAACATTTTTATTGTACATCTCTCAGATCTGCTCTAAAAGCAGTTTCTGTAAAACAGCTACCTGTTAGTGTCATCCATAATTATGCAAGCATAATATACACATAGGTCTTCACTACAGAACGTGACGATTTCGAGATTCACGTTAATTTCTCAAACATTGTGTCGAAAAAGAAACACATTTTTTATAGAACTATGATTACACTTAGGTAACAAGAGACGTCAATTTACGTCCTAACCCTCCCTGGATTCGTAGCACTACGATACATTTAGGTAACAAGTGACGTCAATTTATGTCTTATCTCTCCCTGAGTTCACATCACTATTATAAACTTAAGTAACAAATGTCGTCAATTTATGTCCAGTCTCTCCCTGAGTGCATAGCACTATTATAAACTTAGGTAAAAAGTGACGTGAATGTATGTCCAATCCCTCCCTGACTTTATAGCACTACGATACACATTGATAACAATTGACATCAATTTATGTCCAATCTCTCCATGACTTTATAGCACTAAGATACACTTTGGTAACAACTAGCATCATGATCATGTCATTTCAAGCTGCGTCGTAAGTGTTGATTTTATAAATGTTCATTTGTGGAACAATACAAAAGTCTTTCTTGTTTCCACAAGATGGATCATCATTTCAGCGTGTCCTTTAAATTAGTGGTCTACAGAAACCACAAAACTAGTAAATGCACATCAGTGGTGGTGTAGGGGTCATGTCTGATAGGGTTTTAAGTATAGCACTTCAATACATTTCTGTTCTAAGCTTCATGGTTATCAAATGTAATAAATTATCTTCTGACTTATGGTCATCACTTTTCTCATCTGCTCTTTCTTCTTCTTCTTGCTCTGAACCAATATGATGAAGGTCTTCAATAACATCAATAAGAATAAATGTTCAAATTTATGAATACATGTATATATGACGGTAAATAAAATGTAATAACTGGATGCGTGGTAACTGTTTTCATTATCCAATCCAGTTATAACAAGGGAACCAAACCTGGTACAAGTGGTACAACACCTTGCCATGATTCGACCTTTAAATCTTGGACCTGACAATCAAGTATGTGACACGCTTTCTAGTTGTAAAGTAAAGTGTAAAGTTTCATCCTCATATCTCATGGTGTTCAGTAACAACAGATCAGACTAAGACAAAACATAACACACAGAAACAAGTTGCAATTTGACATCTTCCCTTGCAGTGATCTTGACTGCTGAGGTAGGTGGCATTGACTGTGGTTACATGACACACTGTCTAGCCATGCACTATTTTTGATGACAGTGACAATTACTGGGTTGGAATGGGAACAGTGGTGTAGCAACTGCCCAAGCATCCCCCTCAACAGCAAGGGGGGATGGGGAGGGGGAACGAACAGTGGAAGTCTAAAATGTCCATCAAACATGTGAAAGTTTATTAAAAGGGGCCCTGGAATTAAGTTTTGCGGGGTGGAGGTGTGTGGCAGAAGTTCTTGCTACTCTACCGGATGTGAAGAAAAACTAAGTATATGTTTCTTTTCATAAAAAAATGATTAGTATGCAAAGTGTTTTCACTAATAATAAACAACATAAACCAGTATAATTTTGTAATATACTACACTACAACATTGATTTTACATTTACCAATTTTCTGGACTTGTATCTAGCTGAAAGTCCTCTATAGCATAAAATGGTTCTTTATATCACTTTCAATTATCCAGATGATCATTAATCAAGAGAAAATGGGTGTCTCCAATTAGCCATGATAATCAGTCTTTGACTGTATCAACAAATCGTTCACTATCCTTTTTTGCTAAGCAACCAGATGTTAGTAGCATTGAGAAAAAATACCTGCTGATTAAGGGTAATATTAGATGTAAGAATATTTTTGGGCTATGTGATGTATCGAAGATTTTTTTATTTTTTATTTTCATATGTTGTACATCTTTTATCATTGAATCGCTTCAAAATACAAGTATTCGCACTTAACAAAAAATATGCACACTGTCATTCTCAGCTACCAGAAAAGATATATGGCAAGAACTCACGAGGAAGGGATTGTGGCATGACTGAAGAGAAATCATATTTGAATATATTTTAGCAATCAGAATGTTTTTGTGTTGCTCCACAAGGAGTGGGGAATCTGTGACTAGGGTACCAGTGTCATGTTGCTCTGTTAGCAACTTTGTCTCTGTATCACCGAGTAAAAATCCATCGTTCAATTATTTATTTTGTTACAAACAAATCAAACAGCGAGGTAACCTGTGTCCTATAATTCAATTAAATTCTTTATTGAGCCATAAATGGGGCCCTCAATGTGGCATCTATAAAATTTAAGAACATAAACGGAAATACTTGTATAAATGTCAGAAATACCTGTATAAATATCAGATTTAAATACAACAAGTCACAATAATATATTCAACAGTATACATGGAATAAGAAACGTATTATCTACACATTAGAATCTACAGAAAGTATGGATAAGGAATCTCAAGGTAGAAACAATTACATGTTACCGTTATCACAAGTTACACCCTACATCCACATGGAGGGTGTTCTATTCTACAGCGGCAGATTCTCAACGGTTGTAACTGAAATCGTTGCTCACATTTTCTCCGCATATGCTTCGATACTGCAGCTGTAGTATGCTTCGTTCATGTGAAATCGAGGTCCAAAATAAGAGCAGATACACCTTAATAAGCTGTACGGGAAAAGGGATGAAGTCAAGTCGCCACATGAGTGGCTAACAAATGATTTACTATATTCTGCGGCTTTGGACACATATAATAAACAACCAAGCTCCTTCTTGTTTCTTACCAGGCTGATCCTGAACGTCTTGGCTTTGATGTTGGTGTCATCTTCATGGTCTTCCATAGGTTTTCTCTTGAAGCAATCAAGTCCGTGTGCACACAAAGGCACGCAAAGAAACCACCCAAAATTACAGTCGCCCTAAGCCTAACAGAGCACAATATTTTCTGCCAATAATAGTATGGCATTACTTTTTAGAAACGAAAGAATTACCACTAGTAGTAGCATGCAGACGTGATTTTCTTTATAACTATTAGTATATATTACAGAGACACTGTATAAAAGCGATGTTCTTATTGGCCGACAGGAGATCAGAAGCCACGCGCCCTCTGATTGGCTGAGGTTTACACCTTCAGTCTAGTCGTACCAAGGGATGGCCGCAAATTATGTGTATTATATACACAATGTGTAACTGACTGTCATACTTCACCGACTTTGAGAGAACTTTCACAATATCGCGTGGACCATCTCTAATGATCGTTCTGAATCAGTTTCCAAACAAACATTTCGAGGACTGGTGTGTAAGTCCTCAAAATGCAGTTACGTCCTCGAGATGTTGGTGAGCAACTCAAATCAGGTCTTCGCAAATGTACGAGAACACGCACACACACCCTTGATTACTTATTTACAGAACAAATTGATATAAAAAAACCAACCGCTTTCCAATTCAATCGAGAGAAAGAGTCAAAATAAAATCTTTGCGAAAAAAAGTGTTAGATCTAAGATAACATGGTGGTAATACCGACATATTTTAAAAGATCTTAACTTAATAATCAACATATATACATATAAAGAACTTTAAAACCTAAATGAAAGCTTTAAGCATCCTGAGCAGGGAATATATAATAACTAAAATAGCAAAATATAGTTAGCAATAATGTAAATTTTTATGTCGAAATATTGTAGTTCTATAAACTATTTTGTACTCTAAAACGTTATGCCTTGGATTCCCATACTGAAGGAGGGACAAATAGAGAGAAGTTAATTATGTATGTATGTATATATATATATATATATATATATATATATATATATATATATATATATATATATATATATATATATATATACATACATACATACATACATACATACATACATACATACATACATACATACATACATACAATTAGCTTTACCAAACTGACATGTCTGTCTCGAAATGAAAAAGAAATTAATATTAATGTATTACAAGCTCATTGGCTTTTGTGGTTAGCCTTGTATAATAGTCCCATCAAACAACCCATGACAGATTTATCTTCCTGCTTTCCATACACACATACACACACTCTTATCGTCATGACAAATTATTTATTTTTGTATGATACTACATTTTAAATTTAGTCATTTATTCTTTCTTATCCAAACATATCGTGTATTAATATGCTCATATCAAAATTGCTATTGATAATCAAAACTTGCTTAAGGGGGATAACAAAGATTTAGTAATATCTAATATAAAAAGCTTCATATTGGAGAGTTAACTACCTTTAATACCTAGGCGCTAAGCTCTGGTTAGAGAATAGTCTGATAATTTGCTAGCTATACATGTGTGATTAGGTATACAGGTTGCATATACTATCATATTGGTCAGCTCACTCATCAGTTTATTGGAAACCATTATGTACTTGACTTTGACAATAGATATATGTATTAAAATCGTCAGTTATCAAATATGCCGCTTTACTGATGAAAAATGTAAGCATGATGTACTGTCCCTGATTCATTAAGTATATCACTCGTAACGGTAATGCAACGTAACGGTAACGCAACGCCACTCAAACATGGGTGCAATGATTGTTTTGGAACGATCGAGGACACTTTTAGCAACAAGCTACTATTCAATTATTACGGTCAAACCTCAGTGAAACTTGTAAAGATGTTTCGCAATTATCGATAACAGTTACAACGATTCTCCTATTAGTATAAAGAGCCACCTATATTGTTGCATACTTAATATAGGCAAGCTATTTATTTGACAATAACTCGTCCATTTTTTCTGAAGACACATCATAATATAATTCCTCTCCACCGTAAAAAAATACAATTCTTATACGAATACAAATAATATTCTGTCCCATTAAAATGTCAACTTTGTTATAGTAGAAGTAACTATTTCCGTTGTTGTCGTTGCTGTTGTTAATGTTGTTCTTTTTGAAGTTATTCAGTAAGAGTACAGCCTTTTTACTACTATTGATACTAGTTAATAATAATAATAATAATAATAATAATAATATTATTAATAATAATAATAATAAAATAATAATAATAATAATAACAATAACAACAACAACAACAACAACATTCTTGATGATGATTGCAGTTTTATGTGTAATCAGCATTTAAATGTCTTGATCGTCGACGATAAATAAACAAATTAATAAATAATGATGTCATTGGACAACAACCATCATTCAACAATGGGATTAACTGGGAATTTCATATTGTAAATAATGGCTTCTTTCAGAACATGGTAGAAAAATTATTACTTTGGTTAATTTCTCTCTCTCTCTATCTCTCTCTCTCTCTCTCTCTCTCTCTCTCTCTCTCTCTCTCGTATTTCAATAATATATTGGAGGGCAACGCACGCAAAACCATTAATCAAACACTGTACTTTATTGAATCGGTTACTAATAGTATAGAAACATATAAAGAGAAGTCAGGTTTTGTGTAATGCAAATATGACTGAAACAAAGTATCAATTCCTCCTGGTGTTTCCTTTGTATCGTGACCTTCGAAAAACATTTACCTGGGTACTTTTACTTTTTTGTCCTACATTGCACAAATTTGAATCTCTCGTGTCTTCACAGTCAAAAGATAAAATTATTAGACTAGATAAATAAATTTATTTTTAAATGAAATGTAGAGACCGCATACTGTCTTGACCACAATTTGCTGCTTGTTTTTGGTACACATATAAATACTTGTAAATATATTAATGTATAAGTATATTATGTTAACATTATGTTGACATTAAGGTTATAAACATCGTTTATGTTTGAAGCTGAATAAATTAGGACAATATTCCGATTTTGCTAATCCCATCACCTAATGTTCGCCAGCTGTTCCTAAAGGCTATAAACGGTTGTTCTTGTAATTAGGGTGTGCTGTTCAAAAGCAGGTTGGCAGAATTTAAGATTTATGGTATATATTTTACAAAGTAGACAGTGCATTTAAGACGTTTCGATTGATGTTGTAATGATTGTGAATTATGTTAGGACCTTTTGAACGAGTAAATAATCATGGCGTCAACCTAAATGCGAACAGTCAGAATGGTCGATAGGCCGGAGAACAGACCTCGAAATTTTCATATACAGAGTATGTCGCTTTTTCAATGAAATTTATTCACTGATATTGTATTTATTTATTTACTTATTTATTTATTTATTTATTTATTTTGTTTATTTATTGATGCAACCGTTAGTGCCAACAGGGAAGATGGCAAACAAAGAAAGAAATAAAGAGGAAGAATAAAATAAATAAAATGATGATGATAGTGATGATGAGCTGCCAAAATTATACAGTAAACTTGGTGATATATGAACCAGTCCAACACAAAGATAATTGTGAACTTTAAAATTAGCATTAACTTAACATGATGAGAGACTGTATGTCACAATGAAACACTTCAACCCCCCCACCTCTCTCTCTCTCTCTCTCTCTCTCTCTCTCTCTCTCTCTCTCTCTCTCTCTCTCTCTCTCTCTCTCTCTCTCTCTCTCTCTCTCTCTCTCGCAAGAAATTAGGGGAATCGAAGCGTTAATTTTCATTAAGGAACGACACGTTATCCTCAACAGTCACATGGTTACCGAACCCCTTTCCAGTCTGGTTATCTTTTCGTATTGTTATGTATGATGTTTATATAATATTATAAATATTTTAGGAAATTGTAAATGTTTCTTCACTTTAATATTTGCTTAAATCTTAATGTTATCAGGAAAAATATGTTTAACTAGTGTCCTTGAATTAGGTTGATTTGATCAATATGTTTTCTCAATTTGAAGGTCAAGGTTGAATTTTGTTTACAAGTAAAATTCCATTAAGATGACTCATGTTCTAGAACATTCTGTCATGTGACCAATCTTTATATATGCCATGTTTGGTGGACATTTATTCAGTTTTGACATTACCATCAGTCTTGTAAAGAGCTATTACAGTTGTGAAAATTCATTCCAAATTCTAAGAGAGGAATTATTTTAAATATTCATTGGATTATAACAGTGCTCATAAACTTTTGGATTTTGGATTTTTAATTAATGATTTTGGAATTTAACTGAACTTATTCAGAGATTTTGGAATACTTCATTTTGACATCAGCACATCAAGATTACTAGTACATCAGGACTTTTGAGACCATTAGCACATCATAACATTCAAGGACACAGCCGTGAATTCAGAACATTCTATATTTAGGACTTGTGATTAGAACAATCATTCTTATTGGATTATTAGGATTTCAAAACACATTACTGTAAGTGACTTTTTGATTTTTCATTTTAATTATCTAGTAATAAATTGCTTGTTGATTTTTTACTTGATTTGTTTGTTTCACTTTCTTTCTGTTACATTTTTCTTAGACCATAGAGTCGTAACAGAAATTGGGGGCTCGTCCGGGATCTGAATTTCTTTAAAGCATATTAGAGATATTAAATTTATCTTTGAAATTCATATTGATTTTGTCTCGGAGAATTTTTTTTGTCTTTGGCAAAGATTTTTAAAATAGAGAATTTTTTTGTGTGAAACCAACAAGCATTTACAATGGCATCTAATGTTCAGAATTTCATTTCAAAACCTACCCAGGAGGGGTTAGAGTGCATGAGAAAGGATGAGTTGCTCGAGCTTGCCAGAAAATACAGTCTATCTGAGGCAAAATTATCATTGACAAAACAGGAGATAAAGATTATTTTAATTCAGTATTTAGTAGGAAAGGGAATTTTTGAAAATAGTGCTTTAAGTTTGAAGAGAAAGCCTGTATCTGGTTCTGACAGGAAATTAAGGGAATTAGAGTTAAAGAACCAGATGGATTTAGAATTGGCAAAGCTTCAGATTCAGAGAGAGAGAGAGAAAGAAGAGAGGCAGATACAGATGGAGAGAGAAAAAGAAGAGAGGCAGATACAAATGCAAAAAGAAGAGAGGCAGATGGAGAGGGAGAGAGAGAAAGAGGAGAGACAGATGCAGATGCAAAGAGAAGAAAGGGAAATGCAATTTAAATTAAGAGAATTAGAACTGGCAAACAGAGCACACTCCACTCCTTTAAACACAAGTCCAGGTTTTGATGTTACTAGATATATTAGGTTAGTACCCCCTTTTCAGGAAAAAGAAGTAGATAAATACTTTCTTCATTTCGAGAAAATAGCTGAAAACTTGAAATGGACCAGAGAGCATTGGACTTTGTTATTACAAAGTGTACTTATTGGCAAAGCTCGTGAAGTCTACACTTCACTGTCAGTACAACAAAGCACTGATTATGATGTGGTTAAGGAGTACATCTTGAAAGCTTATGAGTTGGTACCAGAGGCATATCGACAAAGGTTTAGGAATTGTAGAAAAGAAACTGGACAAACTCATGTCGAATTTCCAAGGGATAAAGAACAACTATTTGATAGGTGGTGCTCAGCCAAGAAAGTTGATCAAGCTTATGATAACCTCAGACAGCTCGTATTAATTGAAGAGTTCAAGAGGTGCATCCATAGTGATGTTAAAACCTATCTTGACGAGCAGAATGTGGAAACTTTGGAAAATGCTGCTCGTATGGCTGATGATTATTCCTTGACTCACAAAATTTCATTTGGTAATAAATCGTCCTCTCAGCAGTTTTCTGGTAAAATACCATTTCAATCTCATTCGAGTACTTCCAAATTTCACAACAGCACAACTGTTAGGAATCAAACATCTGATAAGACTGATCAGAAATCCTTATCTCTTCCTACGTGCACTTATTGTAAAACGAAAGGGCACATTATTTCTGATTGCTTCAAGTTGAAAAATAAGCAACAGAGAAAAGACAGAGCTTTTCCAAATGCTCTTATTTCTACGAGGTCAAGGTCAAGGTCTTGTATTGAAAGCAATACATTTGTTGGGTCAAACAAACCCCAGTCTGATTCTATTTTGGAGGCTTATGAACCATTCATGTCAGAAGGTTCTATATCACTTATTGGTGATTCTGCCAAACCTATCCCAATTAAAATATTAAGGGACACTGGAGCTTCTCAGAATCTTTTATTATCAGGTACTTTCCCTTTGTCTGAGGAGTCTTCTTCAAGTGAAAGTGTTCTTGTTCAGGGAGTTGAGTGCGGCTTTGTAAATGTTCCTCTTCATTGTGTAAATTTGGCATCAGACTTAGTTTCTGGACCTGTGACTGTTGGGGCAGTGACTTCTTTACCCATAGAGGGTGTTTATTTATTACTAGGCAATGACCTAGCTGGAGATAAGGTTGTGGTTAATCCACTTGTAACTGACAAGCCTTGTTTGGATCAGAAAGTTGATCCTGTCGAAACTGAAATCCCTGATTTGTACCCTGCTTGTGCAGTTACTAGAGCTATGGCAAAAAGAGCTCTTGAGAGTGATGTTGATCAGGATATTATTCCTTTAGCTGACACATGTATTGGTCAGTCTTTTGATGTGGTCACTTTTTCCTCAGGTATTGATCAATCAAATGGTATTGATCACAGTGATCCTCTTTTGGCAACTCATTCTCTTTGTTCTAATCAGGATGACAAACGACAATCCCTTGTCGTTGAACAGGAGCAAGATCCCGAGATATCTTGTTTGTTTCAGAGGGCTATTAGTGAAACTGAAGCCACACAAGTTCCAGTGTGTTACTCTGTGAAAAATGGGGTCCTTATGAGGAAATGGAGACCACCTGATGTACCCGCTGGTGACGAGTGGTCAGTGAGCTATCAAATTGTTGTTCCTAAGTCATATCGACAGGAAATTCTTAATTTAGCCCATGAAACTCCTTTGGCTGGTCATTTAGGAGTCCGTAAGACTTATCACAAGATCTTGAATCATTTTTATTGGCCGAAACTCAAAAGTGATGTTTCTAAATACTGCAGATCTTGTCACACTTGTCAAATGGTAGGAAAACCAATCAGAAGATACCTAAGGCTCATCTGCAACCTATTCCTGCATTTGATGAACCATTTAGTAGAATAATGGTAGACTGTGTTGGTCCTTTACCTAAAACCAAGTTGGGCAACCAATACTTGTTGACCATCATGTGTGCATCTACAAGATTTCCAGAAGCAATTCCTCTGAGAAATATAAAAACTAAAACTATTGTGAAAGCTTTGGTGAAGTTTTTTACACTTGTTGGCCTTCCCAAATCTGTCCAGTCAGATCAAGGGTCAAATTTTATGTCTGGAGTTTTCCAGCAAGTTATGCATGAATTAGGCATCCAACAGTTTAAATCTTCTGCCTATCACCCTGAAAGTCAAGGTGCTTTGGAAAGATTTCATCAAACTTTGAAGAATATGATTCGATCATATTGCTTTGATACAGAAAAGGATTGGGATGAGGGTGTTCATTTGTTGTTGTTTGCTGTTAGGGAATCAGTTCAAGAGTCGTTGGGTTTTAGTCCCTTTGAACTAGTTTTTGGTCATACTGTCCGTGGACCACTGAAATTATTGAAAGAGAAACTTCTTTCAAATGAATGAAGATTCAAAGATTAATCTTCTTGATTATGTTTCTGATTTCAAATACAAGTTGTCAAAGGCCTGTGAAGTAGCAAGAACTAATCTTCACACTACCCAGTCAAAAATAAAATTAAGGTATGACAGAAATTCACAGGAAAGGAGTTTTAAACCTGGTGACAAAGTTCTGGCTTTCTTTCCCATACCTCAGAATCCTCTTCAGGCTAAATTGTTTGGTCCTTATACCGTTGAAAAGAAAGTAAATGACTTAAATTATATAATTAACACTCCTGGGAGACGGAAACAGAAACAACTTTGTCATATAAATATGTTAAAGGAATATTTTGACAGAGATAGCCCAGCTAATTATTCAGTTAATCTAGTTGTACCTGTCCCACACAGTGAAGATATCAACGATGGAATACGATCAGACTATAGTGACTCTGGTATAACCAATCTTCGGAATTCAGAAATATTGAATAACCTAGACCAGAAACTTTCACATCTACAACAACAGGAAAGAAATGAACTAAAACAGCTATTACATGAATATGAGCACTTGTTTCCTGATGTTCCAACACGAACAAGTAAAATTTATCATGACGTTGACATTGTAGATTCTGCGCCTGTGAAACAGCATCCTTATAGGATGAATCCTCTCAAACAGAACTATCTGAAGAAAGAAATTCAGTATTTACTGGAGAATGATTTCATAGAACCAAGTAAAAGTAACTGGAGTTCGCCATGTATTCTTGTTCCCAAGCCAGATAATACATTCCGTATGTGTACTGACTATAGAAAAGTCAACAGTGTCACCAAAACTGATTCATTTCCAATCCCAAGAATGGACGATTGCATTGATAAAATTGGAAATGCGGAATATGTTACCAAGTTTGACCTTTTAAAAGGATTCTGGCAAATTCCACTGACGGAAAGGGCAAAAGAAATTTCAGCATTTGTAACTCCAGATGGACTTTATCAATATAAAGTCATGCCGTTTGGAATGAAAAATTCGCCTGCAACGTTTCAACGTCTGATGAACATGATAACATTTGGTCTTGATAATTGTGACGCTTATATCGATGACGTCATTATCTACAACAACACCTGGGAAGATCATTTGGAAACCATTCGAAAATTCTTTGATCGACTCAGCGATGCGAATCTGACAATTAATTTGAGCAAAAGTGAGTTTTGCCATGCTTGTATCACATTTTTAGGACATATTGTGGGACAAGGTCAAGTTAAACCTATAGAAGCTAAGGTCAAAGCTATCTCTGAATTTCAAGTTCCAATTTGTAAAAAGCAACTGATGCGATTTCTAGGTATGGCTGGATATTATCGGAAATTTTGTTCCAATTTTTCCAAAATTGCTGAACCTTTGACAAGTGAATTGAGTAAGAAAACCAAATTTCATTGGTCTGACAAGTGTCAGGAATCTTTTGACAAGTTAAAGGCCATGCTTAAGAATGCACCAGTTCTTTCTGCACCAAATTTCAGCCAATCATTTAAATTATCTGTTGATGCAAGTGATGTAGGGGTTGGTGGAGTATTGATTCAGGAAGACAAAAGTGGTGTGGATCACCCTGTGTGTTATTTTTCTAAAAAACTAAACAAGCACCAGAAAAATTATTCCACAATTGAGAAGGAATGTTTGGCTTTGATATTGGCTTTACAGCATTTTGAAGTGTATGTTACCTCAGCTCTTTCTCCAATTATTGTGTACAGTGATCACAACAAAATGAAAGATAAAAATCGGTGATTGTTGAGATGGAGTTTGATTTTGCAGGAATATAACATTGACATCAAACACATCAGGGGAAAAGACAATGTGATTGCAGATGCACTCTCACGTGCCTAGAAATGTAATATTGCTTGATGTAATTAAGTCCAGTATCATAAAACATGTTCTTATGTAATTTTGGTTATTATAGTATTAGATGTATATTCAAAAGAAAGCTTTATTATATAAATCTTTCTTTTTCTTTATGAGGGGAGGTGTTATGTATGATGTTTATATAATATTATAAATATTTTAGGAAATTATAAATGTTTCTTCACTTTAGTATTTGCTTAAATCTTAATGTTATCAGGAAAAACATGTTTAACTAGTGTCCTTGAATTAGGCTGTTTTGATCAATATGTTTTCTCAATTTGAAGGTCAAGGTTGAATTTTGTTTACAAGTAAAATTCCATTAAGATGACTCATGTTCTAGAACATTCTGTCATGTGACCAATCTTTATATATGCCATGTTTGGTGGACATTTATTCAGTTTTGACATTACCATCAGTCTTGTAAAGAGCTATTACAGTTGTGAAAATTCATTCCAAATTCTAAGAGAGGAATTATTTTAAATATTCATTGGATTATAACAGTGCTCATAAACTTTTGGATTTTGGATTTTTAATTAATGATTTTGGAATTTAACTGAACTTATTCAGAGATTTTGGAATACTTCATTTTGACATCAGCACATCAAGATTACTAGTACATCAGGACTTTTGAGACCATTAGCACATCATAACATTCAAGGACACAGCCGTGAATTCGGAACATTCTATATTTAGGACTTGTGATTAGAACAATCATTCTTATTGGATTATTAGGATTTCAAAACACATTACTCTAAGTGACTTTTTGATTTTTCATTTTAATTATCTAGTAATAAATTGCTTGTTGATTTTTTACTTGATTTGTTTGTTTCACTTTCTTTCTGTTACATTTTTCTTAGACCATAGAGTCGTAACAGTATATATACTTCTTCATATAAATAGTGAGGTATTAAAAATGTTTGTTGCACAAATTTGCATGACTCGGCAGGACATATTGGCCGCTTATGGATGTAATAAACATTATTTTATTAATTAGTTATTACTCTTTGGTCAGTCTCTGGCTGTTATGTCTTTTACTAATATAATTCAGGTATATTATTAAAACAATGGCAGAATGTTAAACATACAAAATCTATGCCATTTGACATGTACTTTGCAACTTAATTATGTAAAGAAACATATAAAAGCCCCGTATTCAAGGCACTTGTCGTGCATATAACATCACTTTTTCTTTCTATGTCTTCCTGCTTTCATTTCCTTCTTTATTTCTTTCCTTCTTTCATAAACTTGCTGATGTCTGCCAGATGAAAGAAAGTAAAGACAGAAAAAGTGGCATTTTTTATAGTGTAATGTATGAGCATTTCAGAAAGGTACTACGTATTTATTATATATTTCATAACGAGACATTGAAATATATCAGTGGGAAAAAAATAACAACTCCACAGTGGCGATACCTCTTGTATCGCCACATTGGCGATATCCCTTTTGGAACTACTTTCTTTTCCCATTTAGAAAATATATCTGTCCTTATATATGTTATTCAAATCTGCATTTCCATATTTAGGCCTATTGCATTTGTTGCTTCTTCTTCTTCTTCTGCTCTCTCTCTCTCTCTCTCTCTCTCTCTCTCTCAGGATGAACATATCTGAAAATGTGTCAAGACTCTAGATCCTCTAGTATGCATGTATTTAATCAATAAGGAGGTGCCATAAAAAAATGCATGAAGACGAATCCCAAGCAACAAAAAGTAGGCATCAAGTATTAATTTGTATTTGTTAGTTTTGCACATGAATCCTGCAAATTATTAGAGAATGAACTTACATGAACTGTTGCTATTGAATATTCTGTCACCCAAACAGTATCATATGCCTTTTAAGTCTACGTTTTTAGGAACAACTCTTGATTAAATATAGTATAAAATGGACTAACTCTCAACACAATCATAATTATGTTTGAAAGCGATGGGGAAATCGGGCATTGATGAGTGGTAGTTGCAAACCGAAATTAAATGACAATCACATTTTGGGTGCAGCGTCTATTACAAAACTATACTACAAGTCTTAAATAGAAGCTGTAGAGCATGAAAGATCGTGATTTTGATAAACTAAAGATCACGTGCAAACATTTTAGATGCTTGATTGTTGCATCAATTCATAACGATTATTTTCTTTCTTCATTTCTCGCATATTGCTACCACTAATAAAGGTTTAGTGCACTCTAAAGCACATACTATGTTTTGCACATTATTTTAACTTGCTGGAAACTGATATTACTCTTTTCTAGGATTGATGTACTGAGAACAAACTGAATTCTCGCTGGAAACGTACAGGACACAACAATGGTATAGAACCGTTTTTTTGTGTATTTTTTTTTTTTTTTTTGCTAAAGATCCATAATAATATTTTCCTTTAAAAGATTGCAGATGATGAAGATGATTTATTATTATTATTTTATTACGTCTTTTATTTGCAGTTTTAACACTCAGCTATTTAATTGATAGTAAGGACAAAGTCAGTCATAAAAAAAACATTTTTCCTTACAAAGCGTTAGGCATTATATATATATATATATATATATATATATATATATATATATATATATATAGAGAGAGAGAGAGAGAGAGAGAGAGAGAGTAAATCTTTTGAAATGAAGAAAATTATCAGATCTTGTAATTTATTATATTTTCATACACAATTCGTTGAATGCAGGAACTCTATGAGAAAGACCTTTTTAAAAAGTAGATTAGAGTGAATATACATGTTTTCGTTTCCTCAAATATAAGATAAAATTCTTCGTCTAATATACCGCTCTTTCAATGCATGGCGTATCTGATACAAATAATCCGTCCAGATATGAATCCTACTTATCAAATATAGAGAAACAGACAAATTAAAAGTTTCTGACTTCCCGGAAATGCTTTCTTTTAGACTTGTAAGCAGTGAATTTAAATAGACGTTGAGAACTTGATTGATAAAGTCTTCAATGGCCAATGTTGACAAATTACAAGAATCCTGAGAGAATGAAAAGTACAGTTAAAGATTCTTTCATTACGGTCGTCTTCAACGTATATGAAAAATTGCTCATAGCATTAGAAAGAAAAGGTGAAACGAAGGAGAGAAAACTAAGGACAATTATAGGAAGTCCATTGAACAGATATATGTAGAGATGCCAGAAACAGGAAAATTATATGCTTACGCAGCAAAACGTTCGCAATATGCGTGTGTGTGTGTGTGTGTGTGTGTGTGTGTGTGTGTGTGCATACCAAGGGAGGAAAGCAGAACATTCTAAGGAATAAGTAATTACTTTAAAGGATGAAGCTGATAGCAAGCAAAGCACTGGTGAGAAAGACGAGGAGAGAGACGGAAAAAAAGTCCGATCCCAAAGACAGAGGAGTAGAAAAGGATCCAGCGGTAGCCCAAATTACCGTGATAAATCAGAAAAGAGAGCACAACGAAGGTATGATAGAATACGTCAAAGTTTTATTATCTTCATGTTTTAAAGATGCAAAAACAAATGTGTTCTTTGGATACAGATGAAATATTTACATGAAGAATTTGATACTTGAATGGTTATATCCCATCTATCTATCTATCTATCTATCTATCTATCTATCTATCTATCTATCTATCTATCTATCTATCTATCTATCTATCTATCTATCTATCTAAAAAAGTAAACAAAAACTGTGAAACACGTTTATCTGCAATATGATATATATATAACCAATGAATCAAGGAACATTTAACAAAAACTAAATGGCATACATGAGTTCATGCCACTTTCAATTATTTTCCAAAGTGAAGTAGACTGACTTTAAAATATGCATTGAGAATTTATTTAGACACCGGTAACTCTCAAAAATTTTCTCTTCCATATGTCTAAGGCAAGAGCTGGTAGAAGATGGGAGCATCTCAACTTATGTAAGTTATACGATTTTAAGGAACTAAGACATGTAACTGAGTAAAGGATCGTCGCTATTGATAAGGGAATCATTAAGCTTGTACTAGAATAGTTCTGAATGCCAAATAGTAAATCTGTCTACTGCTGTTCATACTTTCATGTAGATAATTACAACAGTAGATGAGTTAACATGTTAAAATTTGGTGGTTTGTACCCAAAATAATTTCCAGAGGATATATTAAATAGTCTATATTATGATGACATATGTGACACATATTTTATGAGCCGTCCTAAGCATAGATTGTTCTAAACATAAAAGTATGATATACCTATTTTCTATTTATTTATTTTTTCAAAATTTGGAGAATTTTTAAGAAAAATAAGTCATTTTATTTTCGATACACTTTTATTTCACTATTTTCCTTGGTCACATGCACATAAATGGAACTTTGCTTATGACATGAATTTTACGACAGCGATGTTAGTCATACGTCATCAGCCCTGTTACGAATTGTACGATATGGACGGCTCTTATGTGGCATATTGTTATCTCCACGCTTTCAATATTTGATTCGATGTAGAGATAATAAGTAGTTTTAAAATGTAGGTCATGCTTCAAAACGAAACAAATCTTGCCTTCGGACGAAGTAGCGAGTTTTGCTTTCCTTTCTTTAATACACAAGTCGTGTAGAGTCTGGGCAATGATAGTTTTTGTGGCTTGTGGGTAATTTATAGAATCCTGATAAAATACATCGAACTTTCCAGCATAAATCAATATATTTGTGACACATGCAATTAATTTGTAATTATGATCCATTTTCACATCGTTCTACATTAATGAAAGATAATTTTGCATATATTAAATGGGTTTTATGGGTTAAACAGTTGGAACAAGGTTAGTTCCTTGCATCAGACGAGTTTTAAAACGCCCAATACCTTCCTGATCTCGCTATACACCTTTCTTTACAGCCTGTTGTCATTGATAGATGATCGACCAGGCGTCAGGTTTCACTGTCGGTGACAAAGCCAGTTAGTAATCGAGGCCAGCTAGCCAATTGATTAAGATTTGGACAAATGTTCCTCAGTGTCCAATATGATAAGACTGGGCCTATGTCAACTCACCTCAACCAGCCACACACACACAAACACACACACACACACACACACACTGCCCTTTCTTTATGTTGAGTCTCAGCCGATGATGAACAAAGAATGTACATATGTAAGTAAATATTGCCACCTCAGTAAGTACTAAATCAATTGTGCCGCTTTCTTTAAGGAGATTACAGACAACCACTACAGCAACAATGAAAATGGTCGGAAGGAGAAACGTACAGACTCAAACGAGAGGGAGGGATCCAAGCAAAAAGAAAAACATTCCAAAAAACAGGCAAATCATTCAAACAAATTGAGTAAAACGTCGTATTAATTTTCTATTTCGTTACTCTTATGTAGTTAAAATCTGATCTGATCGCCGTAGTTCTAAATTCTCAATTATTTAAAAGTTTACCACATGACTACTGTGATTTATGTTTTCATAAATCCATATAATTTGTCCACATTACACACATATAAGATGACGCCAGAAACGACGTCATGATATCGTGTAAGCATAAGCCTAATGTCGGAAGACTTGTATTTTACTTAAAGGTAATTGCATTGCATTCTTTCGCGGTTTCATTGAATAAATATTGTGTTTTACACCATATATTAAATAGCTTCTTACATTTCTGCTCAGTTTACGTCAAATGTATGAAATGAGTCCATTATCGTCTATCGTCTGCGAGCATTGGCGAGTTATGAGTTCCAGACCACTGAAAACAAATTTCGGAAGAACTCAATACATTTAGCAGAGAAATAAAATCAGACAATTATTATTGATATGCTTAACCGCTCTCTGCGGCATTACATTTACTGGCCTACAATTCGGATTTTATCTAAACATGATAGTTCTTCTATATCTTGATATGACAAACGTAACTAATTACAGTCATAATGAACATTCTTATTGATCAGAGGACATTGGCCAACGGTAAGACTTGCCATCTTGTTTTGATCAGTGTTACTATGTGTGCTATTTCAGCCGTTTACACATAGTATGTCATAGAATATGGAAGTGTAAAGCTGTATTCTTCAAAACAACGATCCAATTTATTCAGGTTTCACAGTGGGGAAGAGACAAATGACCCATTACCACGAGTGAGACAATTATTAAATATTTCTTTATCGTTCAGTGTTTTTTGCTGATATTTTTAACATGAAAATTCTTCAAAAGTACTGCAACTGCTTTATCTCAAATGATAAAAAAATCGGAACGCAGTATGAATACTGTGCGTTTACAGATTTTGTCAAAATTTATTGTTGTCCGCCAGAAAAGGTTTCGTATTGTTTAGCTTTGAATGATATGAATAAAGTAGTATCAATGCTCCGTGTAGTGAGAGTTCTTGCTTTCAGGACCTTCATTCTCTAGTCCTTGACTCTCAATTTTGAAAATGTAGTCTACATTGTAAAAGGCATTATTGATATTATTTAAAGCGCCATAATTTTCTTGCTTAACATGATTTGTCTTGTCAAAGTCACATTGGTATCATCACTGTTTTAAAAATTACTCTCAGCTGAGTTGCCACTTTGGAAAAATATTTAGCAAGCGCATGATGGAAAAATTGGAAAAAATTAGTTCACTGTATTTAAAAGTCATCAGTGGTTTGAATTTACTTCCCAGTCTCTTTTTCAGCTACGTGTGTGTATACATTCACACACACACACACACACACATATATATATATATATATATATATCTATATATATATATATATATATATATATATATATATATATATATATATATATATATAACGACGAGAACACAAAACAGTTTGCCAACGTTTCGAGCTAAACAAGCTCTTCGTCAGCGGAAGAAACAATTTACCTCCACAAAAGACGCACTAAACACAAAAACCAAGAGAAATTCTGACTCATACACGGGGAAATAAACAAACAAAGGATACAAAATAAGAGAAAGAAAGAAGACAACATGAATGAACGGTCTTAATACGGGTAAACTGCATATCTATATTATGCTGCCATCAGCACAAAAAAGCTGTGTAACAAAAAAAAAAGGGATTATCGTGTCTATCTCGCAGAGAATCAAACTTGTATGTATCCGACCTTTTTCTTTTTCTTCTACAAAACTTAAATATATCAATACATGGTGGCTTGATTATTATAGTCTGAAAAAGGAAAATTATATTAATATTTTAACTCAAGATTTTTTTTCTTCATATATTTATGTCAGACAAGCACCGTCAAGAAGAAGTCTTCAAAGACCAGCAATAATGATAAAGATATACAGGCACCCCCAGGTAGTAGAGATGAAGATGAAAACAATGTTGGTGGTAAACAAAAAAATGGAAAGCAGGGTGAAAAGAAAAACAGGCCAAAGAGCAAGTACTATGAGGGTGAAACAGCAAGGCAAAAGTTAGTATATAGTCTAATGTGTTGTTAAAATTTACAATGCTACTACATAGGAACTATATCCATTAAAACGATCGAGAATACACTTTCCTGAGAGGCTTGTGGCTTCAAACAAGTGGACGCTAATACAATGTTCAGTTGCAAAATTAATAAAATGCTATTGCTGATTATGAACTGGTTTCTTTCGGCAGCTGTAGAAATTATTGTGATAAACTCAATGCAAGCTATCAAAAATATATTTCTGTTCTAAGTTTGCTCCAATTTTGGGAGAGACATTTTTCTATGATTTCTTTTACAATAACAAGATTAATTTTCAATGAATATAAATTCTACACGACAATTCCATTCTAACATAATTTGTATCAAGAAATAACTATTTGTCTTCCGACTGAACCCAGCACAAGAAAAGTATGTTGATATACTGTAACGACTATGATCTGTTGCAGATAATAAAAGTTTAATACAAAATGTCACAGAACTAATTTTTAATTAAGAAAAGCATCATAAGCTGACTAACATAATGAAATTGAAAATGAATAAAATATTAATATAGCTTGCACCTAAAAAAAAAAAAAAACTTTTCACAGGAAATATAATGTCCACACATAGGAAAGTACACTTGAATGAATTTAGAGATGATGTGGGTATCATCTTCGTAGCATTATCAATACATAAAGTTTATTATTAGTAGCATCAGCGATGTATTAAACGTTTATTTCTGACGAAACTGAATGCATACTTTGAGAAAACTTTACATATTTTCAGGTCACAAAAGCACCCTTGGGACTTTATGATGGACAAAAGAGACGACGAACGTACGGAGGTTCATAGTGTCCATTATTGGAACACATTACAAGTGATTACAAAGATCGTTGTTTGCATATTTATCTCGACCTTTGTTCTTGCTACAGCCGTAATATCAAAGCTTTGCCTGATTCTAATAACTTCAAATATACTGCCACCCATGAATGACACGGATTTATATTGGTGGCACAAGACGGCTGGTTTCTCTTTGACTTTTTCAAATCAAGAAACTAATGTGCAGTGGATCTGGGCATTGCTGTTGATTATATCAGCTCCTTATATATTTACGATCATGGCAAGTGTTTGGCAGCTCTTTCTTGGAAGAGGGCAATGGAAATCTTCTTGGACAGGCTTCCTTCGGGTAAAACTAATATAAAATGTTTATGATTTGTAAATAATAATGAATGAATTTGAGAACTAATAGGCATGATATAGCATGAGTTGTTATTACAGGCAAAGATGTCATAAAGACGAAATAACTCCATGCAGTATATGCTGAAACCCAAGAAAAGGACGCATCATTGCAGTTTGCATCTTTTGGCGTCATTCTTGTTACGAATTTCAACTTACATTTCTAACTTGAGCATTCTTACTTTGAATAGTCTAGCAGACAAAATCACTGCATACATCTCCTTTTTCTTCATCCTGCTCTTCTTCTTTTACACACACTGCTCCTGTTTCAGCTACTCGCATTGAAGGTATTTTCAATGCAATAATTAAGATCAATATTACTATTAAGATTGTCAGTTCAATGACCAATAAAATGTTGTTTTTTTTTGTTTTTTTTTGTTTTTTTTTTTTTTTTGCTACTTAAACTGATACCTCCGTCTCACAGATAATGATGCAAGAGATCCTCCATTCTATTGGGCTCTGCATGATGGCGTTCATACCTTTACCGAGTGTCGATCCTGTTGCCGGTATCCTAGTATGTTTTCACGTCGCAACGATACCTGGTATATTGGGAATTTTCCAGCCTTTCTTTGACCAGTTACCTCCACGCCTTTCGAGAGTGTTGCATACAATTGTCCTGTTGTTACAACTTGCTGGAATTGGTAAGAAAATGTTGATCCTATGTTTAGCATTATTGCCTGAAATATAGCCCTACTTTAACAACTTTTCCTTGGATTGTAAGATTGTATCTAATCAGCCCGTGTTCTCAAAGAGATATATAATAAAAACAATGTATTTTCCCCCTTCATTTAGAGCGGTAGCTATTTAAAATTGAATGTATTCGTACTTCTTGGCGCGAATAAAAAGCATCTAATGAGTACCTGACCGAAACGCTAATGTTCCTGTTTAAAACTCACAAACATAGACTGTTGGAAAACTATATTCCAAATGAAGTTTCGTCCTTGTTTCTTTCCAGTAAGACAGTTTAGTATGAGGTTTCGTACCTGCACTATTCCAGACCTAAACAGAACTAAACGGAATCGATAAATTGAAAGTGGACAAATATACATACGCACACACAGATATATATATATATATATATATATATATATATATATATATATATATATATATACATATATATATATATATATATATATATATATATATATATATATATATAAAGACTTAAAAAAAGCAAAAGAGTAAAACCGTACTCAATCTAAGCGTACGCTTTAATCTGCCTAGTGAGTCTGAGCAGATTGTAAAGAAATTATATACATTATAATTCAGTTTTTCAAGCAGTTTCCAGCCATCGATATCAGGTAATGTGATATCAGCTGTATTTTATCCAAAGCAGTGAAACTGTTTTCAGGTTTCCATTATATAGTTCTTACTCAATATCGTCATATATCATGGTTGGTATATATAGGTTGACTGCGCCAGTTACCGCTGGGCGAAAATATTTTCTTACGAAAACCATAAACCAATAAATACATAATGTCCTTTCTTGCATCATGTTCTAATTGAATGAATTGCGTACACTATCTGCTCTAAGATAATGAATTATTGCATTCAAAACTACGTCACTTTAATAAGTTCAGAGCAGTTTTGAAATTGGAATGTCTTTTCGTTTTGTTTATCTATTCTATTATAGGAATACATTCCAATGATGGCCTAATATGTTTTGTAAATGTCTGTTTTGCTTTCAAAAATTCTTCAATGTAGTTAGTTTTATTCTCTTTCCATAAACTATTTCAGGTTTTGCTTGTGGGTATTACATTCGTGAAACTAAAACTGAGGACAGGATTTTACAAAAAATAACGATCTGCTTATCGCCAATTTTTATTTCAATTTACTGGTGGGAAAATTATTTTACTTTCACAAGGGAGAACACTGGCAAGGAAACCGAAAGAAAAACCCAAAATTATACTCTCGAAACAGGGACTAATACACAGTCTGATGCTAAGAAGAAAGTCTATTTCCTTGAATGTCTAAGGGATCTATTGGCATTCAGAAGCAAACGGACAGTAAAATTTGATATTTTGGTTAATTTTGGGAAAGTAATCACTACTTTATTATTTGCGGTCTTTTTATTTGGTCCGCCATGTGAATGTACACACACACTATTTGGTTTATATCCGAATTCAACATTTGCCAATGGAGTCGGGAAAAGTGTATTATCTTCCAGGACATCCTATGAATATTGTAAAAAAAATTTGCCCTTGATTGTTGCGGCAGTGGGAATAATTTGCAGTGGAGCAAGCTACACAGCTGTAAAAATTGGATACAAAATTGTCGCTCACATTCCCTGTGTATCTATTCCCCTCACATGCTCATCTCCAATAGCTTTGGCCGCATTATTCTGGATTTTAAATCGAGATATTGAATCGTGTGCTCTCTTATACCCATTAATGAGAAAAAATCCACCCACACTTTTGAATCATCTCCGGTCATCTAACTACTGGATGGTCATCGTTTCAGGTAAAGTATTTATTTTTATTATTTAGTAACTCATAAACACCAGCAACGTCACCAGAACCATTACCATAACCATCATCATCATCAGCACCACCTCCATGATCATGATAATCATCATCAACAACGACAACAACGAACTAACGCAAGCGTTGAAATTCGAGTGAGTGAAATCACAAACCATTTATACATCTAAAAATGAATATGATGAAAGATACCAATTTCTGTGCAATAAGTTTTACGAGAGTCTTAATGAATACAGGTTAATGTTCAATTTTAAAATACCATCATAATAAACTAAGCCAAAATAATGCAACTGTATTAAATCGGCATAAACTATCTGTCAATATTTGACCACATAGAAAAATCAGAACAAATAAAACTTAGAGTCTTTTATGATATGCATAGCTATTTACTCTCAGAAAAAACAGAACGACGGATCAATTCCAAAAATATTAGTGTGTGTGTGTGTGTGTGTGTGTGTGTGTGTGTGTGTGTGTGTGTGTGTGTGTGCCAAAAAGTGTCATCTGAACTTTATTCACTGTTTCTGTTGCGATTCAGGAAATATTCCGATTTAACCGAATAATGATTTTGTTTTATTTTAATATAGGTCTTTGTGGATATATATCCCTCACGATAATCAGCAGTCATATTTGGAGACTTGACAAAGGACGTCTCATAAAATCAAAAGAGTGAGCATAACGTCCTTTTAAGATACTTTGAATGATCACGCATTCTCGTGGTACTCTAAAATTGTTCGTTAATATATTCAATTAGCAATCTGTACAACGAGAGTGCGAAAGAAGACCGATTTATATTTGTAGATAAACGGTACTCTTTTGTCTCTTGCATGAGATTGTCCAAGATGTGAAAACAGTGATAATGTATCAATAAAAGGTATCTAGCACTGTAAATGTACAAAACATCGATTTTATGCTAGCTAAGTAGGTATATAATTTCATACAAGAAAAAAGACAAACCTATGTAAACATGCTTATAAACACACTTACGTGCATACATACAGACATGTTTCAATGAAGTCATACAGTTTTTATGTTAGGTTATTTATCTTTACACGCATGAGTTACAAAGTATAATAAATGTACATACATACATACATACATACATACATACATACTAAGTTATTAGTCACCTGTGTTTCAGACTATTTGGGAAACCTCTATACTGTGGGATTCTCTTTGACCAGTCTATTCCACTTAACATCATACGAACGGCAACCACCAGGAAGGAAGATGGAGAGGTCAGTTTGAATCGGTGAAAGCTAATAACTTTAAAGCTGGAAACTGACTTAAAAACTGCCAGCATTACATTGCTTCATCTGTCGTAAATCGAAAGCCTCTGATCGTTTTCATCAAATTACTGCATAAGTAATGATGATATTCTTTATTTGTTCAAGATTCATTAAGAAAAATGTATTACAAAAATGCCGCAAAATTGTACCAGAAATAAAGATGTAGAACTGGCTGAGGCGTGTTTTCCTATGTTCTCAATATTTGAAAGTTTAGCATCTTGTGGTAATGATATTGAATGAGGAATTTACAGGTTTTCCATAATTCCAACCTTTTATCACTACGTAACTTTTATTATTTAATATGTGAAATATAAGTCGTTTCTGTATTTAACGTATATTTCTTATAAACATGTGATACACGCAAGACGCAATCTTATCTCTTAATTTTAAGGTCAGCTTTTATAAAGATACAAGAGTTAATTTGTATAATATGCATCTCCGGTTTTGAACACACAGTAAATGCCTATGATCTTTTTAAACAAAGGTTTTGTCCTTAAAAATAATATAAAATGACATTTAAATAGTTATCATAGTTCTTCCATACATGTCTTACTGTAACTTTACAATACGGTGTGTATTATTAATTAATTATCTAACATAAAACTAACATGTATCCCTATGTATTTTCACCTGTGGCAGTGTTTCCTCAAGGGGAAATATTTGTACAATTGTGCACTGAGAGACTATCTGTTTCAGATTGATGGCAGTTGCAAGAAAGACACAAGCTTAAAAATATCACATGAGAAACCAAAAGTCTATATTTGTGCTACAATGTGGCATGAAACTAAATCCGAAATGACGAAACTAATTCAATCCATACTCAGGTAAAGGCTGATGAACACATCAAATTTTATTCTTTCAGAAACATAGTTGCATTTAAAAATTCATATCGACTCAAAAGACCAGATCTGATTTCAATGTTTCCAATCACTCATTTTTCAGTGTAACTAGATTTATTTGCTAAGTCACGTCCGGAAATAAGAACAGTATGTCTAAGCTGAACTGACTATGAAAGTAATTATAGCATTACTTTGATATCATCAAAGAAGCGAAGTTTTACACAATCATTTCTTGTTTTCCTTTCAAATCACGTTCTGAATATAGTGTTTATTTAACAAATGTAAGGCTCAAAAAAGTAAATCTGAGTACAATCTTGATATCATCACTTAAATCACTTGTATCGGTGTAATATTAATGTCTTCGAATTATAAAGATATTCAATTTAAAGGCTAGGTGAAGATCGCAAGAAAATCAGCACTATGAAGAAGAAAATGGGCTTTTTCAATGAGGACTTTTTCAACTTTGAAGGTAGGATTATTAAAAGAATGTGCTCTTGCAAGAACAGACAAAATACATTTCCTTCTGCAGTTATTTATCTGGCCAAGTGCAGAAGGTAACATAACGTCTGAAACGAAGTCGTGCGCCTTTTGTTTGCCAAGAGTAGTTTAGCTTATTATTTTCTCTACAGAGAATATGTCAACCGAAAACAACTTTTAAACGTGGTTTGATTATGAGTATTATTTCCTAAAATTATATATGGTTTCTTTCAATTTTCCATGGCGCAAGCATTGTTCTCGAAACCTTATTCTGAAAATTTAGTAAAAGTCCCCTTCGCTTAAATTACACACCACAACACAATCATTCGACACATTTCCCTTTAGCGGCAATATTGATATCCCCTTTAAAATAGCTTCTCTGTTGGGCATATTCAAAAGAAATAAAGCATTGAAAATGGGATATTTAAACCGGTAGGAACTATTTAGACAATGCCTATATTTCAAAGATATTACAGTTCATTATTAATACATTGCATTAATCATATAGTCGGCTTTATTTTAAACAATATTTTTGAAACTAAAGCGATCATTGTTTCATTTCTTTATTCTAAGATTTTGATAATACTCCTCCTGCAAACAATAGTGCTGTCACAAATATAAGCCGTCAACGGTTTTGGAAACGATAGTAAGGCTTCCTGCGAATATAGCAGCTTAATAGTGTGTGACCCACATGCTTGTATTTTCATTTGATTATATATGTATTCTTTGCGGCACAGACAAATAGTTCCATTAGTCGTTTGAACTGACAACGAATTATACTAACAACTGAATAAATTACAGATGAATTGGCTAAATTGACATAGATTATATTTTAACGGTTAAGTCCATTCAATCTATCTATATATCAACATCACTTATGACAGGCTCAATACTTGTACTGTGGTGTACTTTGCCTTACAATGCTTTCAACATTTTTGAATTTTCTTGCTTTGGGAGTTAGGCGATCAAAAGCGATCAAAAGTGACATTGGATGAAATAGCCAATTTCAGTTCATAAAAGAATCGAATATCTCAACAGTTAATATATGATTGTTATTGGAAACGTATGGCTTACTGATAGCACCAAATTCAGTTTTAGGCAGCATGGTCCCCTGTATCGCGAAAACGTCTAAATTTTGTTCAAACTGCATACAAAGCACTCTAGGTTACTGATAGATAACGTGTAATTTACACGTATCTGAAAAGGCGTTGGTTCATTTTTTGACGCCTTATGTTGATGGTAATATATAGTTCTTTAATACCTTTTACACAACATTGATTTCGGTTGTATGCAGAAGTATCTTGTACAAAACAGATTTCTAACATGTCTGTTATCACTTTGATTTGAGATCCTTTCAGACGAATATTTTTGTATTATTCAACAATTTTTCAGTTCACATCTTCTTTGACGATGCATTTGTGACACAAAAAGACGACAATGGCCAAGAAGAAATCGTACTCAATCGATATGTAAAAGATTTGATTGAAGTCGTACTGGAAGTTACTGGGTGAGCATGAATCCCCTTCTTAGTTCCTTCTACACACTGGCTTAAACGTTATTTGATATTTTTTAGCAAATATCGATTTCCTCCTTTGATGTATTCCAAGACAATCACTTTGAATAATACAATGTATACACTAGCACACACACAAATGTTTACTTACTTCTGGCCGTCATGGAGAAAAGCAGCAATTATACCAGTACCTTAGCTCAGAAAACACCACAAGGTCCACCCTGACCCTTTCAGCTATCGTCCCATATCACTAACAAGCTGTATTTGCTGTATTTGTAAAATCATGGCACAAATGATAAATGACAGACTCCTTTATTCTTTTGAATCAAGCAAACTGGCATTCAGACAACCGCAAAGCACAACTGACGATCTAGTCAGACTTGAAGTATTTAATAGAGAAGCATTCATAAACTATAAGCATGTAGTAGCCACCTTTGTTTCTAACTTTGAGACAGCTTATGGCACCACATCTAAGTACTTCATAACGAATGACCTATTCAGCCTATGTCTATTGGGCCGCCAACTTGTCTTTACATCCTATAATTTGAAAAATAGAAATTTCAGATTAACCACCCTTTCTGAAAGCTATGGCTATACCTATGGACAGCACCCGTTTAGACACAAGAATTAACAACATAGTGCAAAATCTCACTTCAGGAACTCACTGCTGATTATATGCCGAAGATAAGTTGATCAATTATTGATCGAAGAATAAGCATATTATTTAAATCAACTTCAGAGATGCTTAAATAGAGTTCAGAATGGGCAGAAGAAAGCGGGTTCAAATTTTGAAATCTAAAACGGTATGCATTTTTGCCGATGCATGTGGTTCATGATGACCCATAACTTAACTTGATAGCTGTCTCGTAGAGGAGAACAAATGTTAGGGCTTATATGTTACTGTAAACTAACTTTCCTTCGGCATATTAGATACGATAGTCCAAAACCCTGGATTTAATACCAGTCGTGGCAAACGAACAATGGGAACCGACAGGAATGTCTTACTCTAGTTACACAGGATCGCGTCCTTCCTATGGCTCGATTGTGTACAGATCAGCTTGTAAATCTTGCTTGCAGACGCTTGATCAGGGACTTAGACTTTCTCTGGGAGCATTTTGAACTTCCACTTTAGAAAGGATCTATGCTGATGTAAATGAACCATCAAGTTATCTCAGAGGAACGGCAGTTTTCTCTTCAGTATAATACTAAACTACCCTCTAATCCATTTAATCCGGCATATGATGCTGTCGTTAGGCCCAAATACCAAAACTTATACATTTAAAAATCAAATTTCATTCCTCCCTTTGGCATGCTAATTCATCCGCACCTAGAAGCAGCAAAACATGAGCTTGTTAATTCTGTAAACTTATATGCTCACAAATCGCAATCTTGGTTATTAAAACCCCAGCAATATAACATTTGCTCTTTACCAATTAAAAAATGCCTCAACAAATTCTCTCGTTTTTCAGAGTAAATTCATTGAAATAAAGCCTACTATCGTGGCCATAGTTCCCTGTATACAGACGCTTCGAAAGATATAGACATGGTTGCAGATGCCGTTGCAACACCCCATGGCACCATCGTGAACCGTTTACCGAATAAAGCCTCCATTTTCACTCCAGAAATTACAGGCATACTCAGGCCTTTGAATCACAATTTAACCTGTCGAACAACACCTTTCATAATCTTTTCTGATTCCAATTCCACATTGAGAGTCTTGCAATATCTTAAATATGACACACGTTAATCTCCCAAATTTTAGAGAAAAATGATTCACAATCTTTAACAAGTATTAGCTTCTTTTGGCTGCCTAGTTACATTGGTATTAAAAGTAATAAAAGATTATTTAAATCAGCCAATTTTGCCCTGCAGTAGCACATTTCTGAATTGCAACTTCCGTATGGTGACTTCAAATACATAAATTGGCATGTCCTATATACTTGGCAAAATATGTGAAATGAAAACTCTACATACAAGCTTCGGAACATCAAACCCATTATTGGAGAATAGCATCCCTCAGTCACAACACAATTCTGGGATGAGATGGCATTGTGCCAGTCATGTACTGGACACATATACCTGACTCGTGCATACCTCATGAAGTGTGAACTCCAAACAGAGTTCATACACTGCAAATATTCTCTGACAGCGAGTCTCATTCATGTCGAGTGAATCGATTTCCACCCTGGGAGACGAATGTTTTCAAAAATTGTTTGTATGTGAACTCATTTAAAAAAACTTTATAATGATATACAAACAGAAAGAATCTTGGATATTTTAATGAAATGCGGTGTATATTACAATATGTTACCCTATATTATATATACTTTATATTTTACCTTTGCCTCTTATGTTACATGACTTTACAAGGCTTTACCATCTTTGCCTTTCATCTTTTATCTTTTTGTACTACATGTTTTGGTTTGGATTTTTGTTGTTGTTGTTTGTTGTTTTTAAGAGTTTATCTTCCTAAAAATTGTTGTTACAATTCTGTATCTTTACATTTAAGGAACTTCCCTTTTGATCGCCTCCATGTAGGCTATGAAGACATACATGGATGCACGCATTCTGTACGTACGTACATACATATATGTATGTAAGTATGTATGGATCGATGGACTTATGTATGTAGTCACCATCTTTAAATATTGAAATCATCTGTTTCTTCAGAAACAAGACCCTACCGGAAAGCAAATGCAGTACTAAATACGGTGGACGATTACAGTGGAATTTACCTCATAAGAGTGCTATGTTTGCCCATCTCAAAAACAAGAATCTCGTCAGACGTAAGAAACGTTGGAGTCAGGTACATAAATTGGACGAATGAAATGTAGTCTTCTGGTCCTGTTAGGATTGATTTGTAGGGTGTTCATCGATAGCTATTAAAATATCTGATGGCACACCGTTTGCTAACGTAGGGCTAGTCCAAACATGTATCGATAGGGGACTGGGTTTACAAACGACATGTGTACTGAAAAGCTCACCAAGATACAAACAACACAAATGCTTTTAAAATTAAATCACTCTTCAGTAGCATCATCTATCTCTTGAACGATATATGTAACTTGGATTGTTTCATCATGCAGCGTTTGCACATGCGTATAACTGAGTACCCTACTTCTGGGCCAGTACGCTTTGTTGACATCCAAATTTATTTTTGATAAAATAGTGGTGTTGGAAATTATTTACATTATATACTATGGAGGAATGCACACAAAGCAAAACCGAATCGAAGCAAAGCGTTGTTCACATTATAATTTTATCTATTTCCACGATATTTGTACACTTTTAAAAAAAACAAAATTCTCAGAGCTAAAGTCCTGAATTAAACATTTTCCCGTTGAGAACTGTTAGCCTTTGTCAGTTAATTCATGGTGAATTTTTAAAAATATTAGCTCTAAACATTCCATTACATGTTGCAGATAAGTTATGTATGCACTCATGAAAACGGTATTTTGTTCTATTATTCTTTCAGGTTATGTACATGTACTATTTCCTGGGATATCAGTTTTTGGAGGAAATAAAGCAAGTTGTGCCAGGTGTAAAAAATATAGACGATATATTATCTACCATATCAAGTCATAAGGCAATGCAAGAAAGGATCAAAAATACCTTTATTCTGGCTCTCGATGGGGATGTTGACTTTCAACCTGAGGCTGTTAAGTATTTAATGGACAGAATGCGCAAACAACCGATGGTTGGGGCAGCATGTGGACGGATTCATCCGACAGGAAGTGGTATTTTAATATGGAGGTTTCTTTGTAAACTTGATTTTGAATCTTCTATTAGACAAAACCCATATTCGTTGCTATTATAAATTTCTACTGCAGCGTTTACGAACAAGTTCATTTAAAAGTATGCTCTACATGAAAGCTGGCGTAAGTATTAACTACCCTTAATTTGTATGCAGAAGTTAGGTATCACTAGAACATGGAAATTTAATAAACGGAATCGACTAATGCAAACCCACGGTTAGTATAATCATCTATAGATCTAGAGGAAAAAAGAAAATAAGCGATGAAACGAAAACACTATCGACTGAAACAAAGAAACGTATTTTCTAACGTGTATAGAAATTGACAAAGTAAATACATCAGATCCATACTTTTAATCAAAATTATCAACCATAACACGTCGAAATAAACACAGCTCCATTATAAGTAACGCTTTATATCCTAGTATATTTCGCCATGTTTTAGTTGATATTTGCTGCTGTTGTGTTTCATTATAATCTATAAAGCAAGAGTTTCAAAATAATTAGTTTGTAGTTCAGATTATTTTACCCAATGAAAGAGGAAAACGTATTTTTCAATATTCTTCTACTTCTTTCTTTCTCGCCCATTTTTTACCCCGACGATTGCCTAAATGATATATATTTTTTAAGGTGTAGAAGGTTTTGTGATGATCTGAATGCTTGTAACATGCTTGGGAATACCAGAATCAGCCGTTGTCCCGATTTAACAGAGTACAGTCAGTAGATCCATCCTATCTGCGTCGTTTTTAGTTTAGAAATTGACAAAAGGAAAACAATAGCCTTTCCTTTGTATTTGATAGCCATATGTGGCCGTATACCGCACAAAATCAACCAGGTGAACTGCATTCAATACACTTCTAAGGTAGGGTCTCTTCGGCTTGTTCTATAAGGCCATCACATGTACGAGCAAACCGAGTTTCAGTCAACGGACTTAAATACAATCTGTAATTCTGGACACTCGAAATCTTCATTGATTTTAACGGCTAATTCAGGGAACCATATAAGAGTAAATGTTAACGGAGAAACGGACTTTAATCTAGTCTCGATGTTTTACAAAACGCATGAATAATGTTTCAATTTTTATTTTTAAATTTTTCATAACTGACCCTTAATGCGTGCTTTTAAAGATTGTAAATATAAGATTTGGAAATCTATCTAATGTTCTGAAAGATTCCCTTAATTGATTTAATTTTCTAAAAAAAGAATGTATTAAGCTTTTCTTGATCGTTCATTTGGGAAATTTAGTATTTTGAACAAAAATTATACGGTGATTTAAAACTTGTTAAATATTTTGTTAAACGTATTTACATTAAGACAACAAAGATTCCTTTAATCCCACCCAGTTTTCATTTAATTTTTCAATCCCTGCAGACAAATTTATATTCCGACAAATATCTATTACATTTATTGAATAACAGCTATGACCAGTTTCGATTGTAGATATATATAAAAAATCTGCAGAAGAACTGAAGAACAATTGTTCAAAAATATTTTGTAAAAAGAAAATTGCACTTTATTTTAGATTGAATTTCTCATTGCCTGAACAAATATTTGTTCAAACAGCGTTAATGTAAGGTCTCAAAACAGCATACATCCAAAGAAAAGATGTTCTGGGATATGAATGATGTGTTTAGAGTTGATTTTTGGAGCAATGTGAAAGTTTTATTTACTTGTTTTCAATTTATATGAAGGGCCAGTTGTTTGGTATCAAAAGTTTGAGTATGCAGTGAGTCACTGGCTACAGAAGGCGGCAGAAGACATGCTTGGTTGTGTATTGTGTAGTCCAGGATGTTTCAGCTTGTTCAGAGGATCGGCACTCATAGACAGCAATGTAATGAAGGTGTACACCAGATCTTCTGCTGAGAGCTTGCATCATGTCCAATATGATCTAGGTATAATTCCTATTCAGTAAAAGTAAGGTTACTGGGGAAAGGAATGTCCCGTCATCAAGATGTACCTTGATGTAACCCTACAATATTAATTTAAAACATTTTAATACTTATTTTAAACACATAGTCTTAAGCTTGTCCACGCTGCTCACGTCTTTGTCACCCTCCCAGCTGTAAATGATACATCTATGACCTGCCATCAGCAGAAAGCAGTTCGACGACAAAAAATACGTATATCACGATTGTCACACGGGGAATTCCTTTGGGTATGGCGTAGTATAAATAAGTTATAAAGTTTTTGTCTTCGTAACTCAGTATCCAATACATCAATAGATGGTTTGGATAAATACAAAGAGGTTATTACAAGAAGAAAAGGTAAACAGATGCACGTACATTGACTATAATCTGCGCTTTCAATGCATTAGTGAGGAAAGTTATTTACATGATCTTCTAGTCCTAATAAACGACGACGAGTGTATCTTGTGATGAGTTGTACTCGTTATATTCATTATAATTTAGTATAATCAGCATTCTTCATATAAAAAATATAACAGAACGTTTTTGTGTATCCCCATGCCACATAATCTATCACCATGTTTATAATTTTGAAAATATATAGGAAAATACTTATACGATTTGGAGATAAATTAGTTGCAGCCAACTTCCTGGTTTACCAATTTCTTATTAGATCATGTAACTTTTGTATCACTTTGAATAAAAATAGTTCCAATGATTAACATGTTTTTGTCGAAGAAAATATTGACATATATCCGTCAATCGTTTTCTAGAACCAAGGTATGAACTTCAATTTAACAGGTTTTTCTCGTATTAATCTAATATCTAGGCGAAGATAGATGGCTTTGTACACTCCTTCTCAAACAAGGTTACAAAGTTGAATATGTCGCCGCATCAGACGCCTTCACTCAAGCACCTGAAGGATTCAACGAGTTCTTTAACCAAAGACGCAGATGGTGTCCTTCCACAATGGCCAATATATTGGACCTTATCCTCGACTGGAAGCACGTTGTGAACATCAATACACACATATCTCGGATGTATATATTCTATCAGGCGTTCCTAATGTTCTGTACAGTCTTGACTCCTGGGGCGATCCTGCTTATGATTGTTGGGGCTGTCACTATGGCGTTCCCAGCGCTGCCACTTTGGGTAGCACTTCTGTTCACCACACTTCCAGTGGCTGCTTTCATTGGCATCTGTTTCAACGCAAGAACAGAAACTCAGGTTTGTATTGTAATGAAGAAACATATGAACGAAAAATATTACACTTTTGAAACCTTCATTGAATAAGAACATTGACGATACTGTGTGAATTTTAGGTTGGATATATTGTGAGTACTACAAAAGTGAGAATATTTGTATATTGGCAATTTTCGGTAGCAATGCATTATTGCTGTTATGAAAACACTTACAATGTCTCAAACATGCATCAAATTTTGCATAATTTGCCGAATTATAAATGAATGTTGAAAATTAATACCCATTAAATTCATGTAACGACCGGTCTATTTCAAAAACCATATATTAACAATATATATATATATATATATATATATATATATATATATATATATATATATATATATTTGTAGCTGAAGTTTGCAGTTATTCTCTCCATTGCTTATGCCCTAGTCATGATGATCGTCCTGGTCGGACTTGTGATCCACATTGTGCAGAATGGACTTTGCTCGATCACTACAATATTCTTAATATACGTTGCCGGAGTCTTTCTCATTGCTGCCCTTCTCCATCCAAAGGTTTGTTTTTATTTCTTCTATTAGTGTTTCTAGTAGTGTAGTTGTTGAACATTTGAAAAGAAAAAAACAATCGAGTAATTCCCATATCCGAATAATCTTAGGGTTGATTGTCGTGCCATACTTTTTTATATATTTAAACACAGGAATGTACTATTCGACATTCACATAGAACTTTAATATATATATATATATATATATATATATATATATATATATATATATATATATATATATATATATATATAGATATGTGTGTGTGTGTGTGTGTGTGTTTGTGAACGTTTACTCCAATATTATTGTGCTATACTTGAACGTAAGACCATGGACTGCGAGTGTTAGACTAAGGTGTGTGATATTTCGATATTAAAGAACATCGCTGCCTTTTTCTAGCATATACTCAACAAGAAGTTTTATCGCTTAATACAACTGAAAATTTTATATTTTACACTTGATAGTCGAAATATTGTCTTACCGTTTTTATATGCATGGCAAACAGGGAATTAACCAAATTATTCTTTTAATCAGTCAGGTATCGTGCGTAAACGACAATTATGAGATACGAGTGTATTCAACTGTAGCATACACATTGTGACTACATGAGGCCTTGGGACACATTTCTCTCACGACCACAATCTGTCAAAGAAGAAAACCCGCTTATTTCATTTCTCAAAGATTGTGATAGTGAAATAATACATGTTTTAGGCGTTGTCTAGTTGAGATGTTTTAGGCGTTGTCTAGTTGAGATGTTTTAGGCGTTGTCTAGTTGAGATGCACATGTTGCGATTAAATATGCTCATAATGCAAACTGGTCATTTACAAGTGATATGTTTCACTGGTTTCGATAATACCTCAACCAATTATCAGTTTCACATGCATTCCAGTGGGTTAAAAAGAAACAAAAGTTCGAAAGGCAATAAAAACTAATTTTTCAGGTGTGTTTATAAGCAAACATTCTCACATAGTCTCAGATAACTGTGTTAACTACTGATCACCGATCAAGGATTACAATCATTATTTTATCTTGTAAGAGAAACCATGTGCTTTAATTTGAAAGGGTATTTTCCTGAAGGTTTTAGCAATTTAAACCTAATATTTATTAAAAGTTTTTTTTAAAAATATCTGCATTTAATTTTAAAGGGCAACATATATACGTTTATTTGGATGAGTTTATCATCCCAACTATTCTCTTAACTTTTCCTTTTATCGTTTTGGAACAATACTCTCAATAAGCACAGTATAGCCAGGATTATGCTGATATACCGTTAAACCTTATCCGTAATTGCAAACAGCTCCTACAAAATAGGAGTGGTGTATTGCTTTCAAGTTCAAAAAGTTACACTTCTTTCTTTCGCTATTTTGTTCTTTTTCTTTAGGAGTTCTTTTGTGTTCTTCACGGTTTTCTGTATTTCATCGCCATTCCTTGTACGTCATTGATAATGATGCTGTATGCACTGTGTAATTTGAATATAACCTCTTGGGGAACAAGGGAAAACACCCAGCAGCAAGACACAAATCAAGGGATTCCGCACAACCGAAGAGAGAAGTTTGACTCATCCTACGGAACAGGTTCCATCTTCAGGTAAGATTTAGGAAAGACAAGACTGGGATAATACCGTTAGATATAAGAATAATTAACTGAAATTGTTCGGAAAATTAGGAAAAAAATTATTAAGGTCAGCTTTCTCCTCGCTACTAAAGAACCGTTACAAATTTGAAAACAAAATTACACGATACTTATTTCGTGGTAAAACATTCAAACAAACAAAAATATGTGAATGATAACGTTTCTGTTGCAGATGCTTGTTCTTCTCTCAAGAATCAAACCAGCAGTTCCTAGCAGATAGGCTTGATACAATTGAGAGGCAACCTGCAAGCTACACAAAAGAGAAGGCTGAAGAACAAGAAAAATCTAGAAGCAAAGAAACGGCAATAAAATCAGACAATGCATTACAGACAACATATGAGATCGAGGGAAGAGCAGCTGAAACTAGTAATACCGATAAGAACAGAGAAGAACCTAACACTCAGATGATGAACAGCGTTAGCAATCAAAAAGACTATCTTGAAGAAAAAGACGAGAAAGACAAGAAACCAATCAATGATGCTATACAAGGTAAGAAGAAAATGCACTAGATAGCATCCTAATTCTTCTGTCGTTAAACAAAAACTGAAGAATCTAGGCATGGTAAATCAGCCATATTTAGAAAATGCTTTCATGGATTTAAATTTCGATCACAACTCCCTTTAGATGCAGCAGGAAGTTTCTATTAAAATTGCCATTGTCCCTAACCACCTGCATCAAAAGACTGGAGTAGTAGGAACTAGGTTATTACAGAAGCTAACTAAGCCAATCATAGGCAGCAACTGAGTCAAATGTGGCTAAATTATTTCCTTAATTAATTTCATCGAAGATTTGGCTAATATGAAGCTTCATATCTAAAATATTCGAGATAAAAATGTAAATGCTAGTGTTTTGTTTACACACAAAAAATAAGATATTCTAAGTCAGTCAATGGCCAGAACTCTGTAAATTACGGTCAAAATTTTCTGAGCATCCGACTCATCCTTCACGATAAAGCTTTTCGTGAAAACTGTTTAAAATTAGAATGTAATTGTGAATACCGTCGTGTTCTCAATCGAGTAGGATGCCTATTCTAAATAATTCATGGGCCATGCCCTGTACAATATGTCACAGAATTCATTGTTGAGAAGAAGCTCCACAGAAAATTATGTTGAAATCAGAAAAAGTGAATGCTAGAGTATGCACACATCGTTAGGGTGCCTATTCTATGCGTTGGCCATAAATATGTACAAGTATTGTCAAAATCTGATAAACATTGACGTCATTAAAGAAATCATTTGAGTTAAAGTGTCCACAAGTGTTACGGATGCTCGCATTAACTTTATCACGGGTGTAAACTCTGTACAAATAGTTTAAACCTACTCTACTAAACTCGTCAAAGAAATTGCTAACTTCCCATAATATATGGTTAAAATAAAAAGGTGACTGCTAGTGTGTTCAAAAGGCAGTGGGATGCCTATTTTAAGTGGATCACGAGCCATAATTCTGTAAAAATGGCTAAACTTTAGTTATCAAATAAGAAGATGCCTCTCAGTTAATTTTATTGAAATCAATCACAATGTGTAAATGATACAATGTTCACAAGCTGTTGGGAGTCCTTTTCCAGCTCGATCAAGGTCACCAAACCTTAGAACTCCAAAGCAAATGAGGTTATCATCGAAAGAGTATGAGCCGTCGTTGATTTAAAGAAACAAAATAAATCTGATTGAAATTTAATCTTTATTTCAGAGATTGTGGAGCCATTTACTAATAGAGCATGGTTGAACGATCGACTTCTATTAGATACAAAATATAAAGGGCTTACGAGGACTGAAAAAGAATTCTGGATGCAGATGGTTCGACGTTATATATTTCCCGCGGACCAGACGGACGAAGAGAAGGAACAGATGGAACATGAACTCACAATTCTTCGAAATAAAGTCTGTCTCTTTTTCATACTGGCAAATGCACTGTTTATATGCATCGTATTTTCTCTACAACAAATAACTACTGAGAGTAGAAGTCTCTCTGTTCCTCTTCCTTGCATCACCGGAGAAAATCGCCTGAACTACGTGGAACCCATATCCTTTGCCTTTACCTTCATATTTGGGATTATACTCCTCGTACAATTCCTTTGTATGCTTCTTCATCGCTTTGGTACTTTGATACATATATGCTCCAGAACTGAAATCTTTAAGAAGACCAATGATAATAGGAATATGTGGAAGCTTTATATGGACATCAACAGGGCCGTGAGAATAAAACAAAAGCACGAGTTTCTTCGAAGCATCTTCCAACCAACTGCTGTTCATCCCATGTCAGAGTCAGGTAAAAAAAAGCTTTGATGTTTATTACTAAGACGTGCTTGCTAAAGATTTAATCTAGTGTTCTATAGCGAATGATCAGCCATGTCTTTGGTTTTCTGTATGGTAAAGTATAGGTCGCTGCTGATGTCAATTATTTTGAAATATAGGGTCATTAAAAGAATTGTTTATTGTTCATTGGATTTTTATAGCTGAATGGAACACGATGAATGTATCCCATTTTTTCAATTGCATTTCAATAGGTATATAACAAATACTATTTTGACTCTGCAAAGAATAACTACAACACAGCCAGTCAAAATGAAACTCACGACGTAGTCTTAGAATGGAAACCTCAGTGTAATTCTACCTCGCATGGACATGACATCTGTCAAATATTATAAATAATGGAATCAAGTATCAAACCTCGCGGAAATATGAGTGTCTTTTCATGGTTTTAAGTCAAGTAGATTTCAATAAAACCTTTCCTCAAATTTCAGAGTCTGGCCGCGAAAAAACGACTCAAGGGAGATGGAAAGATGCTGGTGAAGCGGTGATTGCACAGCAGAGGCATAAGAAAGACAATGCAATGAATATGTTTCGAGAGCAAATAAAGTTGCTGACAAATTTTGTCAGAGAACAAAAAGATAAAAGGAGTAAAGGTGGTGATATGCAGGAGGAAATAAGGATGATCCGAGAAAGATTTCCAAACTTTACAAAGGAGGCCCATCTTGCAATCCACATTTTATGTGGTAGGGATGATGCTTCGAAATCACAGAGCTCTGGAACAGTCATCGGTACTTTTCTTTTTCTTGCGTTTGGTACTAGATACAACTATAACATTGGTGTAATTTTGATTTTTGAGGCGTCGGTGGAAGTGATATAGAATTCGAATTCATAACAATATTCACTCCAAACCTAAATTTTAACAAGAGACAAATTGAATGACAAAAAAAATTTGTAAACGTAGTGGCATAAATCCATGTATGTAGTAGTACTTTACGGTACCTCAGAACAAAAGTGGCTATGTAGTGCCAACAAATGGTTAACTTAAAAAAATGCTAAACTGAATTCCACAAAGATTTTGGGATTTAAATCCTTTCATAAAATTTAAAATTCAGTACAAGATAAAACATAAAACGTATTTTTTTTTAAAAACAATCATGTACAATATATATATATATATATATATATATATATATATATATATATATATATATATATATATATATATATATCCAAAACATGTAAAAGCCTTAAACCATCACTAAAATTTGTTGTATAAACCCACATTACCTTAAAAACCCCAAGATTTTCTTGGGTGGTACGTCCACATACAGTTTCTTCACGCAGTTAACGTGAAAATGCTTCCGTCTCACAAGGTGGAAATCTACACACTCGACAAGAATGTGCTCCACTGTCAGTGGACATTAGCAGGGTACACACTCCGGTCGAAGTTCACCCTTCAGGCGGTATGCATGAGTCAGGTATGTGTGTCCGATACGCGATCAGCACAGTACCACATGATCACTCCCATCTGATATATACAAGGGATAGCTCTCGCAATACTGGGTCTGATGTTCTTAAGTTTGTGGAGTTTTCATTCCACATATTTTGCTAAGTATGACGAATATGCTGATTTATACAATATCTTAAGTCAATATATGGAATCTTCCATTCATAAACGAGTGACTGCTGGGCAGCTTTGGCTGCTTTATCGGCCCTTTCATTACCCTGTATTTCAATGGGAATAGGCAGTCAACAGTACAGAATACTTTTCCCACACTGTATAAGAACATGATTTTTCTATAATATTTGTTAACAGGTTGTCAGATTTAAGATTTTACAAGGCTTTCAATGTGGAAAGGGAATCAAAAACGATGATAAAATTTGTTTTTTAATGGTTTCAATGTCGTTCAAAGCCTTAATTATGTCTATAATGTCTGCAGGAAAAATTGAGACTTTATCTGGTAACCAGATCGAGATGGTGCCATGGGGTGTTACAATGCCACTTCCAACTTTGTATCCATCTTTCGAACCGTCTGCATAGAAGGGCCTATGGCAACGATAGGAGACTGTGTTTTCACTGCAATTACTCTGAAAAAGGAGAGGATTTGTTGAGGACTTTGTGAATTCGCAAAAGGTCAAATGTTCTTTTAGGAGGTTTTGATAACCACGGTGGTGATTTGGGAATACAGAATTCTGCAATATTTCAAACACTGAATTTTGCTGTTTGTAGGTGAGGACGAATACGAATATCAAATGGTGGAATGAAGTTTTGTTTCTGAACCTACAAGGTTTGGTATTTAGGCCTGAACATTACATCATATGTGGGGTTAGATGGATTAGAAGATAGTTTGGTAGCATACTGAAGAGCTAGTTTTGATCGTCTGACATAAAGTGATGATTCATTTGCCTCAAAACACAGACTTTCTGAAAAGGAAGTTCTAAGTGCACCCAGAGTCTTAGTCTCTGACAATGCATCGGATCAAGAATATGCAGGTGAGATTTACAAGCTGATCCGTACACGATCGATCCATAGTCAAGCTTTATCTTACTAATGATCTGCATTAGTGAAGCGAGACCTTTCGATCTATTCCCCAATCTGTGTTTGACACGATTCGTAATAAATCGACATTTGTCTGTGAATTATCTAATATGTGGAAGAAAAGTTAATTTAGCATCGAAAATAAGCCTCAAAAATTAGCTCTCCTCCACAACAAGAATACGACAACCGTCAAAATAGAGCTTTGGGTCATCATGAATATGGCGTAATCGGCAGAAATGCATACAGTTAATTTTTATTTCAAAAATTGGAACCCGTTTTCTTCTGCCCTTTTCTGAATTTTTTGTATGCTCAAATGTGGTTTAATTCAATAGTATTCATACTCTTTGATCTATAGCATATCAAAACGTCGTCAACATACAATGAGCGGTGACAGACAATATGCTGTCCTGAGGTACATCCATCTCCTGAAGATAACTTTCAGAAAGGGTGCTGTCTACTTTAACTCTTAAGTTTCTATCTTTTAAAAATTTTGAGATAAAGTTGGGTAGGTGGCTCCTTAGACCTAGGTTGAATAGGTCATTCATTATGCCGTACTTCCATATGGTTTCATAAGCTTTCTCTAAGTCGAAAAGATGGCAACTATATGTTATTTTTTATGAAAGTTTCTCTAATAAATGCTTCAAGTTATACAAGATGGTCCATTGTGCTTCGCTGGCGTCTAAGTCTACATTGAACGTCAGCTAGCAGGTTGTTGGATTCGAGTTACTAGAATAGTCTATAATGTACCATCCGTTCCATGGTTTTGCAAATACAGCTTGTTAAAGCTATGGGACGATAGTTAGAAGGGTCAATTTGGTCCTTTCCTTGTTTGAGTGCTTGTATCACCGTTTCCTGGCTGCAGGAATTCGCCAGTTTCCCAATTTTATCTAAACTATTGAACAATGTAAACACCCCTGTCAAATAAGTGTTTCTGAAGTTGATAATAAATGTCATCTGGTCCTGCTGAAGTGTCATGGGCTCAAGACAGTTTTGTAACTCTCTGAGAGTGAAAGTTTTATTGTAAGCTTTCACATTAGCAGATTTGTAATTTAGAGTTATTAAGTTTGTGACAAGGCGGAAGTTTTAAATTAATTATCTTGTTATGAGTTCTTTCAGAATTTATCGGCCAATGTAGTTGAAATTCTTCTGGTACAGTCGTGACTATTTCGTCAGATTTTATTAAATGCTTGACACAGCCGCTTGTATTTTTGACAATTATTGGTCACACCTTGTTCCATACCGATTTAATAGAGTTGCGCGAGTTCAACCTACAGAAATAGGATCTCTGTGTTTCCTCTTGCTCTCTTTAATAGCACAACGAGCTTTAGCTCTGTATATACGGTAATTATTCACATTTTCAGTTATTGGAATGGCATTGAAATTTTGAAGGACCTTTTTCGTTCCTGATAGCGTCTTTGCATGCCTCATCAAACCATGGTTTTAGTTTACTGACACGGTGATTAATCGGCAAAGTTTTAGTATTTGTTATTGTATCCCCAACAACATCCTGGAATATCTTAATAATTGGAATATTGGATCTACTACGTACTATCATCTGTCAGTTTTGACTCGCAGAACGAATGAAAAGTTTTCCAATCTGCTTTGTTCAATTTCCATCTCTGCCCGGGCCCTTGAGGTTTAAGAATATTACATATTACATATCTGGAAAGTGGTTACTACCACATGGGTCATCACCAGCTTCCAAAGAGAAGTCAAGTAAAAATATATATGGACTGCAGATAGTCAAGTCTAAGAATGGGTAGCATTCTGTGGCAGGATGCATGTAAACAAACGACTTATCATGACAAGGGCAAAGAATGTGTTTTGAAACAAAGTCTTGTATTTTCTTCATTCTCTCGTTGATATATGTACAGCTCCAACATGTATGGTGGCCGTTACAATCGCCAAGCAAACCAAAGGGCGCTGGCAAATGTTCAATAAAATGATCAAGATCAGAGTGATTGATAGGAGTGCTTGGAAGGAGATATATTTCACAAAGTGAAAGAGTTGTATGTAACGACACATGAATGGATACTGCGAATGCTGATTCGCTTCACCTGTGTGACGTTCTGAGAGCTGAAATGTTCGAGCTTCTCGGTCTCGCACTACAGACATCTAAATGTTGAGATCGTACAACACCTCGAGTTGAGAGATTTGTGTGGAAATACCTGAATGTGTATCTCCACAAATCGCAAAGCAAATTGCCTGCGTGAACTTTGCAGCTACAGTCTACAAGTGGTTGGCCCGAACAAAGTTTCGTTCACACCTCTTGGCTCTCCAGCCAAGCCCTGAATACCTTTAGCTACAACAAAATGTGACAACTTTGTTAATATTTGATTCTCGTCATAGGATTCAATGATGATAAATCTTGGCCTATTTTCCTGATTTGTGCGAGATTCCTCATCCAAGTCGCTGGTTGAATTATCCCTGGTCTTTTTGAGACCAGGTCTCACGAGGTCGCATCGGACCTATTTTACAACCCCCAATGCGCAGTGAGTGGAATAAATCCAGAAAGGCACGGTCGTGTTTTAGGTCTGAAACAATGAATTACATTATAAATTCAGGGGAACATAATTGCCGTACAAGTACGTGATAAAATGGTAATGAAACAGAACTGTTATCTTTCAAATTACGCACTGCGCTGAGATGAAAAAGAGTAAGGAAATCGTTTCGAAGCTAAAAGCAATTTGCTTTCAAATTTTGCGCAAATGGGTGCCATAAAACACACTGCTGTATAATATCAGGAGATATGATGGGGTGGGGGTGAGGGTGCAGACAATTTAAATGTTCAGTCTCTCCACTATTAAAGAAAATTCTCGGACTTAAATTAACTGCATATGTGATGATGCACAAACATTCTTATAAGAAGGTCCACAGCAATCGAATACTATTGATGGCGTGCAATTGAATACATCGCTTGCTGTTGGGCTTCTGTAACCTTGGAGTGAAACATTTTTAACCTGCTGATGATAATATTTCATTTAGGTACAGTATTGGAGTATCTAAACAAAATTTTAAAAACAGTTGGTGACACCACCATGAACTAGTCGCATCTAATCCCATCTGACTATCACTCCTGAAACTAGCCATTTAATCTAATGCTTTGGTCACTATTGCTCACTTTTGAAACGACTGACCCCTGCAACATTATATTAACTTTTGAACCCTCCTTTAGATCTTCTGAATGCGTATACAGAAGTAGTACCATTCTTGGGATTTATAAGTACATGGGTAAGTATTACCTAGTATGTTTTCGTTCCAAACAAAGATGACAGTGGAAAACAACGGGCAAAAGGACAGATGGGCATTCTGTATGTTATTTTTCACATGTATTTTATTTTTCCTGTATCAATCAGTCTACCGTAAAAAAAAAAACACATACAAATTTCTTATAGGTTAACAACAACAACAACAATAATAATAATAATAATAATAATAATAATAATAATAATAATAATAATAATAATAATAATAATGATAATATATTGTTTCCAATGGAGAGCGGCGTAAAATTAAAATATTACGAAAGCGTTGCTAAAGCATAAAAGCAAATAAAAGCACCGAGAAAATAACACGCTATACAACATCTGAATATTCCTGACGATAACATAGGCAATAATTAAACTGAGATTATTTTTTACCCATTTTGCATTTCAAATAACGAGCGATCACTGTTATCCCACCCATATATGCTTGTGTATCCTTCAATGTTTCTGTACAATAGCAGGCGCAACCACTCTTTTTTCATATTAACAAACGACTTTGGAAAACTCGTACTAATTTTTTTTAGAGTTCATAATACATCATTATTTTTTAAATTCATGCCAACTCCTGGGAATATATATATATATATACATATATATATATATATATATATATATATATATATATATATACATATAATTTTAATGGTGAACTTAACATAGTTTTTTGCAGTTTATTGCTTTTTATATGTCAACACATTATTTCTTAAATTCATGCATGCCAACTCCTGAGGGAATATATATATATATATATATATATATATATATATATATATATATATATATATATAGATATATATATAATTTTAATGGTGAACTTAACATAGTTTTTTGCAGTTTATTACTTTTTATATGTCAACACATTAACATATCAATTTATGTGAATCTGATTGGTCCTAATAAGCCATTGAAATCCTTGCACAGTATTCTCATTATTGGCTGCGACCGTGAGAATTTTCCGAAAATGTGCGAGAAAGAAGAACATCTACCACGTTGTTCAGCCTGAACAGTATGATCATACTGATTCTATGCAGAGAAACGCCCTGTAGCATTCCCGTTTACCACACGGAATGTATATTGCACCCCACCCCCAGGACAATCATGTATAAATGTCAACCTATAGGAGTAAATAAACACCTCTCTTATGAAGAGAATGTCGACAAATGCTGGTCTCTCAACAGAGAAAAAGTTATTCAACCTCAGCATTCTTCCAAATAAAATCATGCAAATAGCCGGTCACAAAAACATTCAGTCTGGTAATCACTATAGAGCTATATGAATGCAAACCGGCACCGGCATAATACCTATAGATATAGTACTATATTTGCATCCATTAAGCATCGATTCTTACAATTATTCAACAACTGGAATTATATTTCCTCTGCTATATCCAGAACTGCATCTGTGGTGAATGTCCATAGTAGAATCGATACACTTTCTCGGTGGAAATGTTGTAAACGATCTCATCTAAATCCTTGTGTATGGAGCCTCAAATACTCCAGCTGACCTGTCTGTCTGTCTGTGTGTCTGTCTGACATATATATATATATATATATATATATATATATATATATATATATATATACATATATATATATATATATATATATATATATATATATATATATATATATATATATATATATATACATATACATGTTCTTGTCTTTTCAAGGTAATGCCCAGAATGGTGCAGGAAGAATATCGAGCGAATCAACCGAGCAGTAATGAGTACGAGGGTACAGTTATAAAGTAAAGAAATCATCTCAAAGCGCAATCTCTGAAGACGAATACTACTAACTGAACTATCTAAGGATTATTTGTTGTTTGTGCAGATGTTTGTCAGAGCGTGATGGAAGAGTTGAAGACCGAAAGTTTCGAATTTTCTCCGGCAAAAGTTTGCATTCGGTGTTTGATTGTTATTTATACATGACCAATAACTGAGTACATAATACAGATTACCAATACCAAAAAAAGGAGCCAACATCACGCAAACAGCACATGCGCTTCCGATGTTATAGCACAGCTGACGTAACAAAATCGCAGCCGTCAATACAACTAAAACTGGGTTGATCACTTCAGAGTCAATTGTCTAACACGTACAAAATGTATCATTTTCTGCTAAAATCCAACACCTGTGATCCGTGATAAGTATTTCTAATTTAGATCCTTAATCCCTCACATTATTTTTTCAAGATGTCTTCGATGACATATATACACTATCGTTTCCAGTATCTAATAAACAATTAACCTGCAGAATAGATTCATATCCGCTTAATATTTGTTTGATATTTTAAATCATATGCTGTATTATTATCATCATTATTAGTAGTATTAGTAGTAGTATTGCAAGTAAATATCACTTCATTTAGTTCAAGTGACGTTTGTTTAAGACACAGGTGCAAATATTAAGAACAGTTTTCTTAAAGTTTCTTTCAACATTTTTTAAATGACATTATAAACAAGCACCTGTCCATGAAATACGAAGCAAACTGGTAATTGGAACACGCTCGAGCCTTTCCATCAGTTTTCGGAAAAACTCTCTGAAAATACTACAGTAGCCGCCACTGGATATAGATGTACCTTGTTCAGCAAATGACCTCATGTGCACATCACATATTATCATAGCATTTACTACGGTGGCTTGAATGAGATGACTTATTATTGGCCGAAACATTTTAAGTTTCTTTATTTTGATCTTCTCACTACATAACTATCTTTTATTTGAACGTGTACAATTAATTCCATAGATGGTATGATAATATGGTAAACATGATTTCCACTACTCTATCACTCCAAGGAAGTATTTCCGGTATAGATTTTGGCAGCAGAAAAGCCGCAAGGTGTTCCGACTGGGTCACTGGATTGATATTCTTGACCACCAAGCCGGAAAGAAAATGGATCCTTTCAGTTATATATATATATATATATATATATATATATATATATATATATATATATATATATATATATATATATATATATATATATATATATATATATATATATATATTCGGTTTTATTTATCATAGTTATATTAACTGTGTTTCACGTTGCATTTTTAAATTTTGTTAGTTTTGTTTTATATGTTGACAATGTTTATAGCTTGCTCAGATACAATGGATAGATTAAAGAAGCTAAATACGCAGCATGAATTCAAAATAGTTGTGTCAGTCAGCACACGTGGTCCCTTAGTTTGTATGTTTTAACTTTAGCTTCATCTTCACAAATCTTTTATTTTCTTCAAAGAAACTAACTTTTTTTGTAAAAGGTAAAATGTATTTTCAAATTTGATTTTCTTCTCCTTTATATACATATAAATATAAGGAACTGCATTTCATACTTTAGCTTCGTATTGTCTCTATATTAATTATCTATTGTGATATTTCTAATTTCACAACTGACTTTTAATAATGAAGAACTTGTGTGTTCGCATCCGATATAGATACAATCGAAATAGCTACAACTACAGGCTGCAATAATAGTTACCGGTTTTTGTACACAAGTAAAAAAAAAGCCTTATATTATGGGACTCAATGGAATTCTCTTACAGACTGCTTCAAGATCATTTATTTGAGTTAATACCCCAATGTTGAAAATGCTAATAACCATAATTTGAGAAATGCTCCCAGTTTGTTTCAGTATCAGATACACACATCTACCAAATCCCCACATAACAGATATTGGAACAGCCTTACTACCGGTAATTGTAAACTTTTGAAAGCTTCAAAAAGATATATATAGTTTTACTTACATGTCTTCAACAAAAATGTAGTGCTTGACTATATGATAAATATTGGTTGCGACTTTAGTTAGAGAGCACTCTTGGTTTGTGGATCTCCCATTAAATATGACTGTCCATTTTGTCACACTCAAAAGACTTTATAATTTTCAAACGTTTCCATGGCTAGACACGATGATATTACAGATTTTGCTCTGCGGGTGTGAAGAACAAACACGTGAACAAAATAAATCCATTCTACTCGAACCCCAAGTATATGTTAATATAACAGTCCCTTTTCATACAGAACTTACACTTATATACAGCTCCACGCCACCACCATCTCTCTTTCTCTTTGTTTCGTATTATTTAATTATGGATTTTTTGTGAAATGCATTGCAACACTGTAGTTGCCATTTATTCTTATAATGGAGAGAAACTCGCGAGTTATTTAAACTTGTTTACTATCCAATTGGCGTTTATTTGATGTTCTCGAGACAATATGTTTAAACTAAAGACAGACACGCACAAACACATGCAGACACTGACGGTAAGCCAGAGTTATTAGATTTTCACAAGATCTATCAAGCTGTGATTCAAATCAATCGCTACTCGAGAAGCAAACGTTGCTAATCTTCTCTTACACTACTGCGATATGCAGATTAATCAAACAAATAGGAGTCGTCTGGTTTAGCACGTGAATCACCAAAATGAAATTTGAATAAACCACTGAATCAGATTTTCCTGTATATCACTTTATATCTCAGGCACATAACATAACGTTATGAATGTATTGATCCGTTTTTGTCTGTTTGTAGTAAATGTTCTTTGCAATGCTTGAATGTATGTTCATGAAGAGTTTTAATTAGTTTTGCACATTTTTAAAAATCAATCTTTTTGATATTTTGTATAACGAAATCACAGAATAGAAAGAAATGTACTTTCCTTCACAGTATGTAAATTGCCTTTGCGTTTTATGTTATGTTATGCAGTGATTTCAGAGGTATATTATCTGCTTTTGTATTTATTTCTTCTACTAAACGTAGTGCGAGTTATTTTCTAAAATATTTACTTTAATATGTTTGTAGTTCCATACCTTACAATTGGTCTTAGTTAACATGTGTATCCATGTGTTATACTTTTTATCTCAAGTATATGATTGAGTTCTTTGAATAAGTTTGCTTGCTTCGGATTACGTATACTAACATTGTGTTAATCTCCACATTAGCTTCAATTTAACTGTGTATTCAATTTTCTTTGCAGTGCGGTATGAGGAAAGTTTTTCATAGTTACATTATCTGAATGGACACTTCAACCACCATTACGACCAAGCTTACTCTTTACGCATTTAAGAGCTTAAAGGGTCAGGGGTCATTCAGCGTAAAACAGTTACATATAGAAGCGATTTCGGTAATTGCACGCTGGCACAGTGCGACATTTAGAATACTGTGTAAAACTTTGTCTACTTTGAAACGAGACCGACTCCTTGCATATATTGTGTATTTATTATTTTACTGACGCATTTGAATGAACACATCGTTGTGCACAATGCTTTTGTTTGTTTATTTGTTCTAACCCCGACCTAATCTGAAGGGACTTAAATCGTATTTATTATCTGACAAAAATGTATATTGGTCTAAACTGGGAACCTTTATGTTGGATGAATAAGGTTAAAATTAATATTGAGAAGAACGCTTGGCGTCATCAAAAATGAGTTTGCGTAAAACTAAGTTGCACTAACTTGAAGATGTTGAAAAAAACTTTAAAAAGTAAAATAAATATAATGCTCCTCGTTTTTATTCTCTTTTTCCAAGCTCCAGATGACCATATTATATAAGTTTATTATTCTAATATTATGCTTTTAAAAAAAATGATTATGCAGACTTGAAAACGTCGGAGTATTGAATATTGTACAGAGGTATTCAGAAGGCTCCCCTACCTTAGCATAACTTCTTTGTCTGGAGAAATGATGATAATATTAAATTGGCCAAGCCTAAGAAAAACACAACTCTCTCTCATGACGTCACTAACCGACATTGTGTGTGACACTATGGATATGTGTTGCAACGAGACAAGTGAGTGTTCGTAGCCTTTGCAAAGAAGACTATATTACACTGCACGGTATATATTATTCGTTTCGATTTTGTACGTAAACAATAAATATCTAATTTATCACAAACTATTTTACTGTTTTGTAACTAGTTGCATTGTATTGCTTTGCTAAAAGAATAGAGATCGAAATCAGTCTGATTGATTGGTTATCTTCGGGTGTTTTGCAACGCTCGACTCTGTTCCGATTTTACGACAAACTTCCGGTTGACGAAAATGTTTGAAAGCATACACTTCGGACATACGCGTTATCATAAAAAGCTAGCTTCGCAAGCACCGTTCGAGCGGAACTCCCTATAAAGAGTGTAGAAAGCGAAGCACGTGACACTTAAGCATGAACAATACTACCTTTATTTCTGTTCTCCGTATTTCATTGGTTATGAATATCTAGCACACACGTCCGTCATGAATAATAATGAGCTGCTTATGTGCTGCATGACTCTTGCTGAGGGACAGTCTAATGATTAGTAGTTAAACATATCAACCCTTACCGAAGCGAATGTTTGACAAATTCAGCTAAGGGTGGGGATTAATGACTTGTCAGTGTGCTAGTGGCAGTATTTTCACCTTTAATGAGGGATGATCATTATTTCAGAAACATATATTACAGTGATTGGCAAATGGCCGACAGATCAAAGGCTCTCATAGACAACACGTGGTGTTGCGTGATTTAGTTAGAACAAAATCGGGGCATTCGTATTACCAGTCTATCGCAGCAACAAATTTTGCCTCGAAAATTGGTTTGATACTAATATTCTCCAATTTCTCTGGGATATAGTCAGTATTTAACACGGAAATAAAAATGTAGTAATTCTGTATGCTTCTTAGAATTTTGTGAGGAGATCATTTGATCATGCTAGTAACGAGTCCAAAGTAGTTCATCGTCGCAAGCCACAGACAAAAATCCACTACGCTCTCTTTCCACACGTGTTTGCGGTGATAAGATTTCCTCTGTTCCCATGAACATGGATAAACATACATCCACAAAGTTTATCGATCTTTAAATGATTTGTGTTTGGAAGAAACAAAACTATCAGTTTACTCAGTGAACGTGAAAGGTCATGTTGGGTCAACCTTCTGAGACAATTTTACTTGGGGTTGCAATAATTGATAAAGCAGATTTATGCACATTCATGAGAAACGACGAAATCGTATCGCAGGTAGCCAAGGATGAAAGAGGGTAAAGGAATTTTGCGCACAAAGTGCGAAGATGGGGTTGTTTGTGACATTCAGTGTCGATTGGCGGGGGTCGCAATGTGACAAGTCAGCGTTTGTAGCTTTAGCGAAGGAAGCTAGACTACATTTCACGTCTTATATCTTGATCTTTTGATTAATGTATATTTTTGTACATAAACACAGAAGAAACCACCCAATATTGTTTATTCCAACTATTAGACAATTAAATAACTTGTTGCTTAGTATTGCTAACAAGTAGAGATCAAAATCAAGACTTTTTTCCAACTCGGAACTCTCTTTTGATTTCACGACAATCTTCTAGTTGATTTAATATATTTTTTCACAGCATATACTAAGGAAAGCATATTGTGATACACGCTAATATTAGTACTACTAATAATAATAATAACAATAACAACAAAAATAGTAATAACATAAAAGAGTAAAGCATAAGAAACGTGTGCAGCTTCATTCATGTGCGAATAGACGGAATACTACGTATACAACAGGAGCGCTTCTCAATAAAGGGGAGAAATCAATGAGGACATTAACGAGATATCATGACATTACATAGTGTCACATGTGCGTTCTTAGCCTGTTTGAAGGAAGTGTTTCTGCGTTGCATGGGATAGTTTACATTTATTCAATGAATATTAAATATATATTTAAAGCCATACAAATTGTGTTTTCTTTGCTTGATTTTATTGTTCTGAATTGTGCAACCACTGCCCAAGTAAATCATGTGTGAAACCGTACTCCTCACAGTGAGTTACTTCCCTTTGGAAGGATAATACCACTGCCACAACGCTGCAGATTAGGTGGTAAAATGCAGACTGGAGAAAACTGTACGTTTTGATAACTGCATCACACTTAGTTTAGACTGCATTTTCTGCGACCTTTCCTCTATAATGGCTTTAGTGCAGAATGTGAGGTTTTTTCCCAATATGTAGGAGGAACAAACTCAGATATTCATTACTTGCATAGACAGAGCAAAGGGCTGACGACGTTACAAAGTTCCACGCGGCAGACGTCACAATATACCGATAACATCAAAATGAAGCGAATCTGAGCCGCCATACATGGTCTGTTTTGTATCCGTCGTTTTTGTTTCGATTTTAATGTGTGAATAGAGAACGCAGGTAGGTTCCAGTCTATGTGCTCATGTACAAATGCGCGGGTACGCTGGACTCAGATTACGATGGTTCAGGGTCAAAACTGCTATACGACAGTTTATATTCTGAAAGAGTATGTACTGTGAGTAGCGTGGTGAGAAACCATAAAGAGAAAACCGGAAGCAACGGTTTTTCATCTAGACCACTGTGGAGATAATAGGTATTACCATAAGAGCTTCGTGAATGCCCGCTAATAATAATAATAATAATTAGTAGTAGTAGTAGTAGCGTATTCCACAACCCTTTCGGTGGTATGATAGACTGATCTTTCCGGGATCCAACTGCTTTGCGAGTCCCTATATATAAATGACTTTTCGTAGCGGTCCTGTTCTGCCAAGGGGTGCCAATTTCTCCAATATATCTGACTTCAGCATAATTTACGTTTTTATTCAGGTTGTCTGATAGATCTGGGCATATTACACCAAGTGCTTCCACTACAACGGTGGGTTTGATGTTCTGAAGTTTGTTTGTGGACTTTCATTTCACATATTTTGCTAAGTATGACGAACGTGATGATTTATATATTTCAAATCAGTATATGGAATCTGCCATTATGAAACATGGTGACCGCAGGGCATCTTTGGCTGCTTTATTTGCCTTCTCATTATCCTTTATACCATTAAAACTAGGCAGCCAACAGTACAGAATATCTGATTGTATCAGTACGGCATGTTTCTGTTATACCTGGTATATTGACGGGTTGTCAGGTTGTCAGATTTAATATGTTGTAAGGTTTTTAATGAGGGAAAGCAATCTGAAAAGATCATGTTTTGTTTTGTTTCGTTTTTTTTTTTTTGTTTTTTTTTTTTGTTTTGTTTTGTTTTTGCGACGTTTCAGTGTAGTTCAAAGCTTTTAGTATGGCTGTTATTTCTGCAGTAAAAACTTGGCCTTTAACTGGTAACCGGCTCGAGATGGTGCCATGGGGTTTTTTCAATGGCGGTTTTAACTTTGTGTTCATCTTTCGGATCGTCTGTATACATGAACGTATGCCACTATAGGATGCTCTGATTTCATTGAATTTACTCTGAAAAAGGAGAGGATTGTGTTGAGAACTCCTTGTATTCAAAAAGGAATTTAGTAATATTTGCAGCACTTTTTTTTTTGCTGATTCTAGGTGAGGAAGAATCGTATACCAAAAGGTGGAATGAAATATGTTTTTTGAGTGTACAAAGTTTGGTATGCACCCAGACAGTTTAAAGCCTTGATTGTGTATCGGATCAGGCATCTGGATGAAAGATTTACAAGCTCATCCGTACATTCAAACTATAGTCAAGATTATACGTTGCTAATAACCTGAATAACTGGAGCAAGACCTTCCGATCTGCTCCCCAATCAGTATTTGCAACGATTCTTATTAGATCCAGGGCTTTCTTAAATTTGTCCCCGACGTTTCTAATATGTGAAAGGAAAGTTAAGTAACGATAAAAAAATAAGTACTGACAATTGGGTCACCTCCACAATAGGAATAAGACAACCATCAATACAGAGCTTTGGGTCCTCATGAATTCGATGTAATCGGCAGAAGTGCATGCAAACAATTTTTGTTTTAAAACTTTGAACATTTTTTCTTATCCCCATTTCCGAATTCTATTTAAGCTTATCTGTAGTTTACGTTCAATAGTGTACATACTTCTTGATCCTTAGCTTTCCGAGAGGGTGACGCCTACCTTGAGTATGAAATTTTTATTTTTCAAACAATGGGAGATGAGTTAGTTAGGCGGCCCCTCAGATCTAGGTTGAATAGGTCATTCATTATGTCGTACTTCCGTGCTGTGTCATAAACTTTCCCCAAGTTAAAAAAGACGGTAACTATATGTTCCTTTTCTTATGAAGATTCCCTAATAAATGCTTCGAGTCTGGCATGATGGTCTATTGCTAGTCTGGCGTCTGGCGTCCGCATCTACATTGAATATCTGTTGTTGGATTCAAGATCCCAGAGTAGTCTATTATTTATCATCCGTTCCAAGGTTCTGGAGATACAGCTTGTTAATGCTTATGGCCGATAGCTGGAAGGGTCGGTATTGTCATTTCCATGATTAGATGCGGGTATCACCGTTTCTTCTTGCCAAGACTGGGGGGAGTCACCAGTTTCCCAAATTATATTGAAAATATTTGCCAGTGTATTGAGACCTGTGTCAGGCAAGTGTTTCCAAATATGATAGTAGATATCATCTGGTCTCGCTGAAGTTTTGTGGGCTCAATCAAGAGTCTTGTAAGTCTCTGAGATAGAAAGGTTTATTGGAATCTTCAGCCTCAGCAGATTTTAAATTTAGAGGAATCTTTTCTTTCATGATTTAGACAAGGTACTGGAATTCACTACGTTGTCAATACATTCAGCTGTCAAATTTCATTCGCAGAGGGATTTAAACGTTCCTCAATCTGTGGCATTCAATTTCCATCACTGCCCTAGCCCCTAAGGTTTAAGGGTATTGCTTCTTAAGTATATAGCAAAGGGGTCACTACCGACGTGGTCATCACAAACTTCCCAAGAGAAGTCAATCAGAGGAGATGGATTGCAGATGGTCATATCTGTAGTTTTGTGGGTTAAACGCAATTTTTCAGCACATGATAAGCCATATATGGCGGCCAGTATATTTGGTGGAGGAAGAACCCGGGAGGAACCACCAACCCACGGGAAGCTACTAGCAAATTTTATCACATACCCACGTTGGCGGAGCAGAGATTCGAACCCACGCGGACAGAGGTGAGATGTGAGTGATCTCTAAAGGCGAATGCCTTAGACTATTCAGCAACCATGGATGGTCAGGTCTAACGACTTTTAGGATCCAGTGGTAGAATACAGTTAGATAGATGACATATCATTAAATGGGCAAAGATTGTGTTTTGCAACAGTCTTCTATTTTCTTCCCCCCTCTCGCTGACATCTTTACAGCCCCAAAGTGTATCTTGGCCGTTATAGTCGCCAAGTAAAACAAACTGTGCTGGTAATTGTTCAATAAGATGGTCCAGATCAGACTGACTGAGTCCTTGGAAAGGTATATCCTGAGGAAAATGAAGGATTTTTTATGTAAAGACACACAAACGGCGATAGCTTGTACTTTAGTGCTGATATTAATTTGGCAGTAAGGTATGTATGTAGTAGTGCTTTACGGCAGCTCAGCACAAAAGTGGCCATATAGTGCCGACAAAAGGTTATGTTCCAAAAGTGTAAACATGAATTGCACACAAGTTAGGAAGTTAAAGCCTTCCAACTAAATGTATAACTAAGTACAACAAGATTCGCAATATAAAACATAAATATGTAAAAAAATCTGTAAAGTATATATAAAATAACAGATAAAGGGAACACATTTAAAATTCGTATAACGTGATTAAAATTTCTTGTATAAACCGCATTCCCTTACACATTCCAAGATTGTGTCGGGTGGTAAGTCCTCGTACAGTTTCTTCAAGCAGTTCAACTCAAAATACTTCTCCCTCAAAGGGTGGAAATAGACACACTCGATAAGAATGTGCTCCACTGTCAGTGGACACTGGTGGGGTACACACTCCGGTCGAGGTTCGCCCTTCAGGAGATATGCACGAGTCAGGTATGCGTGTCCGATACGTGATCGGCACAACACCACATCATCTCTCCGAGTTCTTCTATACGAGGGATACCACACACCTATAGTGGGTTTGAATGTTCTCAAGTTTGTGGAGTTTTCATTCTACATATTTTGCCAAATAAACATGCTGATTTATACAGTGTTTCAAGTCAATATATGGAATCTTCCATTCGGAAACGGGTGACTGATGGGCAGCTTAGGCTGCTTTATCTGCCCTTTCAGTAACCTTTATGCCAATGTGACTAGGCAGCCAACGGTACAGGACACTTTTCCCAGATCTTATGAGAACATCATGTTTCTCTAGTACATGGGATATTTACGGCTTGTAAAACGTAAGATTCTGCAAGGCTTTCAAAGTGGAAAGGGAGTCCGAAAAAATTATGTAAATTGTTTTTTGAAAGGTTTATATATAGGCTTTATCCGGTAATCGGCTCGGGATGGTGCCACGGGGTGTTGTAATGGCAGCTCCAACTTTGTCTCCAACTTTCGAACCGTCTGTATACAAAGGTGTATGGTTACAATAGGAGGCTGAGATTTCGTTGAATTGCCTCTGCAATAGGAGAGGATTTGTGAAGACTTTCTGTTTTCGCAAAGGTCAAATATTATTTTAGGAGGTTTTGATAACCATGGTGTTGATTTGGGGGTTCAGAATTTTGCAATATTTCCAATCTTGATTTTCGCCGTTTCCAAGTGAAGACGAGTACGTACGCCAAACGGTGGAATGAAGTTTGGTTTCTGAACGTACAAGTTTGGTATTTGGGCCTAAACACTACATCATATTCGGGGTTAAATGGATTAGAAGATAGTTTCGAAGCATACTGGAGAGCGATTTCATTCTTCTGAGATAAAGTGATTTTTCATTTGTCTCGACACAGAGGCTTTCTGAGGGGGTAATTCTAAATGCACCCAGACAGAGTCTAAGTCCCTGACTATGCACCGGATCAAGCAACTGGAGGTAGGATTTGCTAGCTGATCAGTAGTCTTGCTAATGACGTGTTTAGATGGAGCAAGACTTTCTGATCAGCTCCCCCAATCTGTACTTGGCACGACTCGTATTCAATCCAGGGCTTTTGATATTTGTTCCTGATATATCTAATTTGTAGAAGAAAAGTTAGTTTACGGTCGAAAACACGGCCTAAACATTTGCTCTCCTCCACAACAGGAAGAAGACAACCGTCCAGATGGAGCTTTGTGTGATCACGAATACGATATAATCGGCACAAATGCATACAGATAATCTTTGATTTAGAAAATTTGAACCCGTTTTCCTCTGCCCTTTTCTGAACCTTTTTTATGCTCATCTGTGGTTGACGTTCAATAGTTGCGTACTCTTTGATCTACAGCAGATCTAAAGGTTGTCAACAAACAATAAGTAGTCAGTTCCTGGATTAAGGCATGTCACTATGCTGTTAAATGTGATGTTGACTGACAATATGCTGCACTGAGGTACAACCATCTCCTTCGAATAGCTTTCAGAAAGGGTGCTACCTACCTTAACTATGAAGTTTCTATCTTTCAAAATATTATAGATAAAGTTAGGCAGGCGTCCCCTTAGACCTAGGTTTAATAAGTCATTCATTATGCCGTACTTCCAAGTACGAAAAATACGACAACTACGCGTACTTTCTTTATGAAAGCATCTTTAAATAAATGCTTCAAGTCTGACAAGGTGGTCTATTGTGGTTCTCTGTCATCTGAATCCACACTGAACTTCAGATAGTAGGTTGTTGGATTAGAGATACCCGAGTAGTTTATTGTTTATCATCCGTTCCATGGTTTTGTAAATAAAACTTGTTAATGTTATGGGACGATAGTTGTTAGGGTCGTTTTGGTCCTTTCCTGGTTTGGGTATTGGTATCACAGTTGCTTCTCGTCAAGACAGCGGGAATTCGCCAGTTTCCCAAATTTTATTTAAAATGTTTAGCACTGTATTTAGAGCTGTGTCGGGTGTTTCAAAAGTTGATTGCTTATATCATCTGGTCAAACTGAAGTGTATGGGCTCGACCAAGAGTCTTGTAACTCTCTGAGAGTGAAAGGTTTATTGTAATCTTCAGCATTAGCAGATTTGAAATTTAGAGAACTTTTCTTTCCCGTTTTTGACACGGCAGACGTTTTCAGAATTATTCTCTTGTGAGAACTTCTTCGAGAACGCCTCGACCAAAGTATTTAAGATTTCTGTTACGGTGGTGACTATTTTATCAGCAGCATTTTGGAGTATCTTTGCAAACAGGAGTATTGGATCTACTACGTTATCAAAACGATCAGCTTGCAGCTTTGACTAGCAGATGGATTTAAACGTCTCCCAATCTGCCTTATTCAATTTCTATCTCTGCCCGAACACTTGAGATTTGGGAATATTGCTTCTTAAATATATTGGAAAGTGATCAGTACCACATAGGTCGTCACCAACTTCCCAAGAGAAATCAAGTAGAAGAGACGGACTGCAGATAGTCAAATCTAAGGACGAGTAGGATCCTGTGGCAGGATGAAGGTAGGTATACGACTTATCATCAATGAGACAAATACTGTGTTTTAAAAGTAATTAGGTCTTCAATCTTAATCCGTCATTGATATCTTTACAGACCAAAAGTGTGTGGTGACCATTAAAATCGCCAAGGGAAGAAAATAAAAGGAGGGGGGGGGGAATTGCCTGTAAGGAGTTTATTATTTATGATGACGGACACTCCCTCAGAAGCCTTATTAGTATTTCCCGACATTGTGTACGTTGTGAAGCTTTGAAGATTAACTATCTTTTTCTGCTAAACGATCTCAGGAAGGCAAACAGTTACTGGCTCATATTTTTTAAGAAGAATATTAATTTCGTAAACATTTGCTTTTATAACTCGGCAGTTCCATTGCATTATGGTGCCATTACATATTTATGAAAGTAGTGTAATACGGGACTTTAGGGATTTTAGTTGTTACGGTATCAGAGGTTCTCCGTTGTTCATACTCTCTCTTCTTCTAAACCTATTAACGAGTTTGATAGGATTGGCAGATCCTTTCCGATGTATTTCAGATTATTTAATCCCCTCTGTATTTGGTTTATAGTATGCACTGGCGCCAGCTGTCTGCTGCTCTTTATGTGCATCAGATCTAAGAGGTTTCTCAGTAGTAGAGTTGGGAATCTTATGATACACTGATTCTATGACCACTAGGGCCAGAGCTTTGCTGTTCTTTTAGTAGACTGAATTTTAGATGCTTTTTCCTTTGAAGCATTGGATTTCTTATTTGCTACACTGTCACAGTCATTACTTTCATTATCTGCTTCACTCTCTGTTTGGATGACTGCTAACTGATTTTGCTGGCGTCAGCTATCAATTTGGTTTGACCTCCAGGCCATGTAATTTCTCTCTGGGTACTGACAGTGTTTGTGCGCTGGCTTAGGTTTTGCCGCTGTGTTAAGTGAAGATGTGACTTCCACAAATTTACTGCCCTCATTAAAGTTGATGCCTTTCTCCAGTTTCACGGAATGGATCTTCTCGAGCTTCCACTTAGGTCAATTTCACGAGTACGAGAAATGTTGTGACTTGCAATTGGCACAAGAGATTTTTCTCTAAGCAGGACGATCCATCATAACCCTCCTGCCCACATCTGGGGCAGACTGGTTTCCTCTTGCAGCTATTTTTGTGATGGTCATAGTTCTGGCAGTTAAGCAGCAAAAACACCACAACGGTAAAGAGATGAAGGTTTGACTGGGCTATTCAAATACCCGCCTTTGATCGATTTAGAGAAAGTGGTGCAGTCAAACGTCAGGATGTAAGTGTTGGTGGGTATCAACTTGCCGTTCCGGTGAATGTTTCTTTCACTTGGAATACGTTCTGAGATCGGAGATTTTTGGCATTTCGGTCTCACTGCATCCATCCAAATCTCTAGATCGAACAATACCTCTTGAAATGTTGAGCGACTTCTGTGAAAATCCCTTAATGGGTGTCTAGAAAAATCGTTTAAAGTGAAGTATATTGTCAGAGTGAGCTTTGCAGTTACATTCTATACGTACTTGACCAGAGCTAAACTCTTTTACTTACGCTCTCCAACCAAGCCCTTAAATGCTTTATCCATCATGAAAGTTGATAATTTATTTAGCTTTCGACTTTCATCAATGGATTGAATAATGGAAAGTCGTGACAAATATTCCTGATTCGGAAGTTTCTTCTTCCGAGTCACTGCTTGAATAAATCCAGGTCCTTTTGGGATCAGATCTCGCACAATATATTAGGGTTTTTGCTGTTTATTCCCATAATGGAATATTATTATGTCGTCTAGGAGCCCAAGTAGGGTACAGATTCACGCGCATTTATTGCGTTTCTCATATCAGGATTACACAGGTAGTCAAGAACTATAGACTCTTTCTTTAACCTCAGTTGTGACCTTTGAAAAGTATGGAGGTCAGTGAAACTGAATATCTTTATTATGGCACATGCAGCTTGGCGTGACTAGCGGATTGATCAGATCGGGCCAGTGTGACCAATCGTCAAGCTGAAGTTGAGACCAAAGTAGCGTGTTTCATCGGGATGGCAGTCATAGGTCTCTCCTATTATCAACTGCCAGGATCCTACCTTCCAACGTCACAGGACGCAACCCCCGGCAAAAGGGTTGCCTCCGTTCAGTCGCCTCTTACGACATGCAGGATGCATTGGGACTATTACACATCCTCGAGCCCGCAGGGAATTCTGGCATCTCAATCCACATTGAAGGTCTGATGGCAATTGTACTCAAGATACCAGAGGAGTTGGTCATTCATTATTCGCTTGATGGTTCTCAGATAGTTTGTTAGTGATATGGCACCAATGTTGGAAGGGTTGACGTGGTCTTTTTTTAGGGTTTAGGTACTGATATCATTGTTGCCTCTCATCACAACGGTGCGAAACCGCCAGTATCCCAATTTTGTATTTGTTTATTTTTGTTTGTTTTGTTTTTTTAAATCATTGGTACTGTATTGAGATCTGGTCCTGTTAAAGGGTCACGAGCTGTATCAGAATAGTCATATCTGAAATATTAAGGACCTTTTTTCAGGTTTTTGGATACGGCGGAAAGTTTCAGAACAGTTCTCTTGAGTTGTTAGAGACAGATTAAGCCAATGTATTTGACTGTTAGTGTTTAAGGAAGATAGTGATGAACCTACCGGTAACATTCACTTTTAAGATGAATTATATTTCTAGAAATAAGTTCTCTTGCTTGAATTGCGTTGTTATTGAGCCTCTTCTACAAGGTTTAAATAAATAAGTAAATTGGTCTTATGTACTGCATTCTCTGTCGAATTGTAGTGATCTTGTTGTTAATTATATATCAAGCGTAACTTGTGTAGACAATATTTTTGGATTAGGAATTAGTTTTCTGTTCTAAAATTTAGCAGGCAAAATAACTATGAATTTCATGACTTGATGTGTACACACAACTGCAGTCCAAACAATATCCCTTAGCAGAGCTTCCTTTTACTTGTAAATAACAGTTTTCCATTCAAGTATTAGTTAATAAATATGTATACATTAGTGTTCAGAGGCACCTCAGTGAAAAAATGGCTATATGCTGCCAATTAAAAGTAAAGTTCTAAATATGTAAAAATGATTTGCACAAACACGTTAGGAAGATAAAAACCTTTCACAGAAATGTGAACATGAAGTACTGCATATAATAGGTAAAGATGTTAAAATTCTGTATAATTTATCCCACCCACCGTTCCCAAAAAAAAATAACAGGTAAGGGGGCACAGAAATATATATGCCTGCTGTACTTTTATTGGACATTCCTTTTTACTTGTAAGTAACAGTGCCAATTAAAACGTATATATGTATATCTTTTTTATTTTGTTCGATTTTCCACAGGCAAGGGGATGCAAAAATATGTATGTCCTTGTTTGTTGAGCATTTGGTCACATAAATATATACCTGCCTTACCCACATCATATCCCTACCACATGAAGGAGATGAAATAAAAGTGCATAACGTATCTGAAAATAGTGCGAGTACAATGTTTGGTCAACAAGCATATCTTCTGATGATGACAATAAAATGCACTAAGTTAAACAGCAATCCACTAAAAACAGCAAGAGCAGATATGCATTTCCAAAACTTCTATCATACATTGCATCCACTTGAAAGTCAAAATGGGCTGTAACACAATTACAAAAAACATGAATGCACCAAGATTTATTGACATGTTCATCTTCAGGTGATGATCATAATATGTACCAAGTTTCACAGCAATCCATAAGAACTGCAACACAAGCTGCGTTCACACGATATTGTCTAGACACTGCACTCAGCTGCACAACATAAAGGGCAATATCTCCAACAAAAAATGTGAAAGCAAAGTGATTTATTGATATGCGCATCTTCAGATGACCATAGCATATACGAAGTTTGATGACAATCCATTCACAACTGAGACTAGTTGTGTTCACAAGATTCTGCAACACACTAAATGAGGCTCAAAGTCAAAAGAGCAATAATGCAAAAAATGATTGCAGAAACAGAGTGAGTTTTGATATACACATCTTCAGCTGATGATCATAACACTTCGCAAGTTTCATGGTGATCCACTGATATCTGTGAGACTAGTTGTACTGAGAAGATTCTGTCATACACTGCATTAAGCTGCAAGTCAAAAAGGGCAATAACTCTTATAAACATTACAGAAATCGTGATTGTCTATGTGAATATTTGCCAAGTTTCATGGCAATCCATCAAAAACTGTGTGACTAATTGTGCTAATGAGATTGCTTCCTACACTGCATTAAGCTACAGGACAAAAAGAGCGATAACTGTAACAAAAATTGCAGGTGCAAAGTGATTTCTCAATATGCATATCATCGAGTGATGACCATACTATTTATTCAGTTTCATGGCAATCCATCAAAAACTGTGTGACTAATTGTGCTAATGAGATTGCTTCCTACACTGCATTAAGCTACAAGACAAAAACAGCAATAACTCTATCAAAAATTGCAGGTGCAAAGTGATTTGTCACTATGCATATCTGCGAGTGATGACCATACTATTTACCAAGTTTCATGACAATCCATCAAAAACTGAAGGACTAGTTATATATAGGATATTGTCTACTGGACAGACAAACACAACAATTAGTATACGCCACCACCTCTGTAGAGTCGAGGGTATAACAATATGTGATGAACCATAAATGATAACAATGAAATATAAATGATAAATGATAAACAATACACAATAAACCATAAAATGATAAACATAAAAACATAGATGATGAATAATACTAATCAAAACACCAACTGAATGTTATCATTTCTTTTGAATATATTATTTATTGCAATTTAGACAGATGTAATTGAAACTGAAATTGAATCTGAACAAAACCAGTTTTGAGCATGAAAGAAATCATCTTCCTATGACACGAACAGCTTGGTTTTGGTTGTGTGGGGTTTAACACCATTTTTCAGCACATGATACGCTATATATGGCAGCCAGTATATTTGGTGGAGGAAGAACCTGGGAAGACCCCAGGAAGAACCACCGACTCACGGGAAGATACTGGCAAGCTTTCTCACATACCCAGATTGGTTGAACCAAGGCTTAAACTTCTGCGTACAAGTGAGATGTGTGAGCGATCTGTAAAGGCAAGCACCTTACACCACTCGGTTACCCGGGGCCCCCAACAAAATGACAGAAAGTTTTAACTCAAAAAGTTACAAGTGTATGATGACACCACTTTTCTTGTTTAATTATGTAGTGTATAATGCTACAATTTCCAAACTTTCTGAAACGGGATAGTAGCACTGAAACATAATGACTAAGAAATAAAAGTAGTCCTCACAAAATCATGCTTATCTGGGTTTTTTTAATAATTATTTTTAATTTTAAATATTTTCAAATTAAATTTTATTTGGTGTCAAGGTGGAAAAATTAGATGATTAACACAGATTGCAAAACATTACTGTTACATGCTTTCATAGAGTTTTTACACAGCACAGGCTTTTAAAGATTTTTCTTGCCTAGAACCTTCGCCAACATTACAGTACAAGACCATCTGCACTGATGCTGTGTATATGTATACATCTGGAAAATGAAGACTTAAATAAAAGTGTGCGTATTTATCATGCAACAATTGTGAATGGAGACCACGGCCATGGGTTGTAAATACAAATTCTTGTAATAAGTCTTTTCTGAAGTGAATGTGTGTGTGTAAGTGTGTGTCTGTATTTGTTAAAGAGACAGAAAACTCAAAGGGGTTGTACTAGATGAGACAGCTACATCAAAATGAACGTACTCGATAATTATTAACAGCAATCACCAAACAAATGTGAATAACCTTTAAAGGAAAACTTTGGGAGAAGGGGAGGGGAGGGGAGTTGAATGCAAAATACTGATTTAAAGAATCGGGGTGGATTTGCTCAGTCATAATATCAAGGGAATACAGTGTGAACAAAAAACAGACTTTGCAAGAAATTCTCACTTGTCCACAATTATGAAAGACAATCTGCATTTAAGAAAAATCTATATAGTAGAAATTGAAAAAAGATGCAGATATTTCTTTCCAAGTTGTTTCTTTGTTATTTTTCCGTAAGCCATCTGAAAGAAAGGGCATGCTTAGCCATGTTATTTCTATCTAGGGAAAAATCGATACGTTTGGATTATCCACCTGTGTGACAGAAGTAGTATTGAAAATCCTATTTTACAGAAATATCAGTACATTTGATCAGCGTGGAAATATACTGCTAAACATTTGATACATTATTATCAGTGCAAAATGAAATAAATTAAAAGCAAACAGACCATCAGATTGTTAAGGAGAAATAGAGGTGACATAAGATCTTTTTGTGCATGAATACTGAATACAATATCTTGTGCATATTTTTACTCTAATTTCTGTCAACAATATTAAACAGTACTGTAGTTTGGAAGGGAAGTTTTGTGTGCAGTTGCTTACAGAAATGAACCATACAAAATGTATGCAGTATATATTTCTCATAGACAAGACCTGAATAAGCATTGATTTTAGAGGTGGGTTACAGAAATAAAGGTCATACTGTTAAAAGAGGATAAGGTTTAACAGAACAGCAGTACTAACCAGGTCATATAATGAAGAATAAGTATCGGTATCTGAACGCTACAGTATCATCCATTTGATCAATACTCAGAATTGTTTTTGTTTTATAAACTGGAGGGTCAATTTACATCAAGAAGAAAGGGGGAGTCACAAGACCCAAGTGTGCACGAGTGTCAAAAATAGAAAAACCATGTGTGTGTTTCCTATATTTTATTGAAAATATTGACTACATCATTACAGATTGTATAAGTTGTGGCTACTAAATATGCCAGATATAATCTTTTCAATTAAAATGCAGGTCTCTATGTAAGCATTTATGTCTTAGATGCATGCCTAACACGGTAAAGTACAGTGAAACATGATTTAAGCAACCTCTGTAATCAGGAACCACTATCATTTGTGATCCCAATCCTCATGCAGAGACAAATATTATTAAAAAAACACACTGTCATGAGCAAGCACATGTGGAACGTGACCAGCAACCAATATGTTTAGGCAAAATAGGCATTTCAACACTACTATTGATGATCACATCACAAAAATTGATATAGATACTACTGACCTTTATTTATTCCATTGTAACCATAATTGCGGGCAAAGTGTAGATTATTCTAAACAACAAAATATCAATCCCCATTACAATTACTCATTCCTTCTTCAAAGGGAGCTGTCATGGAAGTACATACAAAGTTCATATTGTTTCTTTATCTTTTGTGAAAATGCTCACAATGCCCAGAATGTCAGGATGAGAAATCTTCTCACCCGACTTTCGCTGTAGCATTCAAGTACATTGTTTGTCTTTGGAGTCCAAAATGCCTGAGCTGATTGAGGTCTTTGTCTTTAATATGTGATTAGCATTTTCCTGACAAGTTAATTCACTAGTCATTGTAAAGCGTGTGTGTTGTTTGTTGCCTTTTTGATGTTACAGTTATTCAAACTCACACACCAAGTCATCATCTGTTCACTGTACTGCATCCACATACATTCTTTGTTTATAGAGTTAATCCCTTTATGTCGTCGGTATCTATGTATTCCATACTTACCCAAAGCCTGATCAAAAGTGCTGCAGTTGTTATTACAACTGATCACTGATAATATTAATATCTCAACAATGGCAGAACCTCCAATGAAAAAGAGGAAAATTGTAACATTGGAGGAAATAATTCATGCAACTGAAAGAAATGAAAATGGGGAGTCCACTCGCAAATTAGCTACCAGTTTAAATGTTGGTAAAACTCAAATTCACCAAAGGATACAAGTTATGTGACATTTTCAATGCTGACGAAACAGGCCTCTTTTACAGTGGACTACATGACAGATTACTAGTTCACAAATATGATGTTTGCAAAGGAAGAAAGTAAGCAAAGGAGATTTTGACACTATTGCTAGCATGTGGTGCAACAGGAGAAAAACTGTGCCCCTTGTTTACAGACAAATCTTGTAACCCAAAGTGTTTGAGAAGATTCACTTTAAGATCTTTGGCCGTCACCTATGAAAGCAACAGAAAATCATTCGTAGATTGCTGGCATCAGTTGACAATAAAATGAAGAGAAAAGATCCAAAAATGTTTGATTATTGTGGACGCTTGTAGTGCACAGCCTTATGTTCAGTTCAGTAATGTAAACTGGTGTTCCTACAATCAACTACCACATCCAAACTACAACCTTGTGATGCAGATATCAATTCATGCTGTAAAAATGAACTATCAGAAGAAACTGTTATGTCAAATTCATTGCAAAATGGATGAGTGCTCTACAGCAGCTAAGGCAGCTAACACTGTCACTGTTCTTTATGCTGTTTTGTGGATTAGGTCAGTGTTGGATACTCTATCTGCATACACCATTCAAAGGGGTTTTGCTAGGTGTGGTTTTTCTGACAGTGTTGAGGCTACGTGAATCAGGAGAGTCGGGAGAGTAAGAATGACATACATTTATCAATGGAACCACTTCTGAATGGCATGACATTGGATGACTTTGCAGCTATGGACCACTGTTTGGAAACTTTAAATGTCTCGGAGAAAGAATGGGAGGAAATTCTTTAGAGGCGAGGAATGACAGACATGACAGAAACCAGTGACAGTGCAAATGAGTCATCTATTGGTGGAAACTCAACATCATGTTGTTTCACATGCTAGTCATGCAACATTTAAATGACATAAAACACTATGCTTTGTACCATGGCAATCCTGACATTTTGCTTCTGTGCTCAGAGATGGAGATGATGTTCTGAGCAATCAGCTCAGTAAACAATGCAAACAAACAGGTATTCGTGAATTCTTATAGAAAACTGAAAGTGACAGAGAGGATTAATACAATTTACCATGGACATCTTTACAATTTGCATACATAAACTGAAAATAAATTACCATAGTTAACTGAAATTCAGAGAATGATGTGTTGCCAGTTTGTTTTTTTTTTTTTTGCAATTTCTAGACATGATAATGTATATATCATAGATAATGACAATACAGAGGATGAGTAAGTGTTATCACAGACAATTGAAATTCAAATGCTACACTGTAATGCATTTTAACTCAAAATGAATGGAAAGATAAATAAGTTTCTTTCATTGATAAATAAATATTACAGGGCTCAGGAAAAATTTCACAAGCACTCGTCCAGATGAGTGATCCCTGGGACGAGTAAGTTGCAAGAGTTACTCATCCCTGTCCACAATATACTCAACACAGTACACTTCTTCACTACACTGCTTATGCTTTTAATAAAGAACCACAGGTACCTCATGAAAACTTGATACTAAAATAATAAGAGACAAGGTTTGTAACTCGAGAAATTGCAGTTGCACACATAGCCCTTGATCTCTATGTGGTATTCGCGTTTACAATGAAACCTTTCAGTAATCTAGACGTCTTATTTTTTCTTTCAATAAGCTATCACACAACTTTAAGAGTTAAATATGGCAGAAGTTAAGAGACAAAGAATGTCAACATTTTGTGATTTTCGTCTGGTCAGATATTGTTACATCTGCCCCAGATCACCAGTATTTTCAAGACTTTGCTGCTTTATTAATGTATTGTCATGCCGACATAAAGACGCCAGTAGATATTTATACAAGTATGTAATTACTTTCAAAAGAAGAATGTCAGTAACTTGCATCTGAAAGAAGAATTCCAACTATCTCAATGTCCACAAACGTTCGTACTAAATGATCCATTTTGGTCAAACCTCTTTTCTAGAGAGCTACACACAGACTCCATAAAAAGGAAGATTGCTGATTGGCAAAAGAACTGGAACATTTCTAGGTCATTACCCCAACTAGATTTCGACCAATCAGCTATCGTCTCAACATTATCTGCTTCATAAATAGATTATAACAGCATGCATTTTGTGAAAGGTGATGAGAATTGGCTGAGACACTTAAAATTCTCATTTCGAATTTAAGTTGACAACATTTCTTTTATGAAAAATAAGTACATGCTTATAGAAATATCTGCTGGCATCTTCCCTTTGACATGACAATGTACCAATAAAGCTTCAGTCCTGAAAATACCTGTGACCTGTGGCAATGGTCAGTATTGCCTGACCAGATATAAAATCACACAAAGTTTGACATTCTCTGTCTCTTAACTTCTTGGAGGTCTGACTCATAAAGATGTGTGATAGCTCACTGAAAGGGAATATTTTTCCACCTCAAAATGACACCTAAATTACTGAAACACCTAAATTACTGAAAAGTGTCACTGTAAATGCAAACACCATTAACAAATTGAGGGATAAGTGTGAAACTGCAACATAATATGTTCATAATATTTACCCATGTTAGTATCAAGCTTTCATCAGGTACCTGTATAAAAAAAATGAAGTCATTTCCATTGCAACATGTTCAAGACTGACAACAAGTAGGGAAATTAGGCAAAGGTTATTTATAACTGATGCATGCCAAATATTAAGCGATGTTCAACTTCAGCACTTGCTATGGGTAGAAAATGCACTCCGATTTATTCTCAAGGTGCAAATCTGCATCTAATTGGTCCAGGGACAAGGGCATAGTAAAGTTTTATTTGGTCCAGACAATTTTTACCTGGTTAGGACAAGAGGACGAGTGGTTTCCCTGAGCCCTGAATAATACATTAGCTAATTTTTCAATTCATAAGCTAATACATGTGATCTTCAAATATAAATGTGAATGTTTTATGATGTATATCTTTATTCCTATATAAAAATATACTGTGATGAAGGCATGCAGTATTTTATCAAGAACTATAAATAAAGAATATTATTCCTATATAAAAAATATACTGAGATGACAGCATGCAGTATTTTAATAAGAACAATGAATAAAGAATAATATAACTTATTTATCCTTTAAATTAATATGCTAATACATGTAATCTTAAAGAAAAGAAGATTCTTTTAAATAAAGGTAAATGTGGGTGTTTTTATTTCTTAAAAGCTTGAGAGACTGATTTTTGTTCGTAGAAGAGGTGGTCTTTCATGACAGGTTTCAATCTTCAATTTTAATGTGCATATTTTGTATACTACATAACGAGTTCCATTCACAGTACTGAGAGAGGGAGAAAATGGATTTTCTCCAAATCTATATTAAATGCCCCATTTATTTTTTAGTCAGAAATCATTATGGTAGTTAACCCTTCATCCTGAAATCAGCAACCTCTGTGCAGAAAACCTACCAAAACCAGATTATATATAAAGTTAGCAGTAGGCCCTATTGCATCAGAATCACATCCAAGTTGTGTATTACACAAGCAGGTGAACAGATGCTATTTGTTAACAGAGTATAGCACCATAAGTGCTCAAGTGACTAGCATATATCTGGAAATTCAGTAAATAACAATTCTTTGTATTTTCTTTGTATGTACACATTGTGCTTGCTGCTTGGAATTAAAAAATGCATATTTCATCAGATCATTATTAATTTTCAAAATAAGATATATCTATACTGTTCATTTATACTTATACTTTATTTAAATTTATATGGTTCACTGTGGTGTTGAGAGCAGCTCCTGTCATAGAAACAGTGCATGATATGTATTTCAAATTTGATTGAAATGAATGAAGGCAAATATAGAATCATACCAACACTTTATTGTGCTAGTAATTATGTATAACTACTTCTACTTTTTGTGATAATGGCTGAGAACATGCAAATATTGCTGTTTAAAACACATTAGGAATGTACATATAGAGTTAACCTTTGCCATTGGAGAATAGCTTGACAGCTCAGGATATTGATAAACCTTTCATACTTGCCAATCTCAAACAGATTATACCTTTATTATTTTAAATAAAGAAAACAAAAAGTATGTGAACGTGAGCTCAGCCCTTCAAGTTAGAATCTCTGTCTCATTCTTGATTCCAAAACTGAATTGTCAGTTAGCTAATATGAAATAATCAACTTTGAGCACAGGAGTTTATGGTGACTATGATCAAACTCCAGTTTGTACCACTCCCTTGTTCTCTCACCCATACACATGAAAACATACTGTCGCAGATAAACAGCAGTTTTGTGAGATCATGAAGTTATGCAGCCCTTGGACTCGGATACCCCTTGATCCTATAAAACCAGTGATCATCTGGGACAAATGATACATGATGGGTATGATTTATTTCTTAAATAAATCAACAATATTCTGCTTAAGTTGCAATTGAATACAACCACTATGAGTAAGAAATATGACTTTCAGCAAGATCCCTAAGTGGGCCTGATCAAGCTCACCTGGCTGACATCTATCTAGAAGCCAAATGCAAGGGCACCTGACCAAGCAATCTGGCTTATTATTATTATTTTTGACATATAAAGGTATTTATATTTTTATTAATATCAGCCATACTAGAAGGCAGACCAGCATCATTTGTGCAAATTTTACAGACCTTATGCCAGGATGCTCTCTGTGAAATCTCATCAAATTCTGTTCAACAGTTTTTGTGAAGTCACATCAAGATTTTTCTGTTTTCAGTAACAATAGCCATAATGAACACTGGATCAACAACTTCATGCCTTCAAGACAGAATGTTTTATATCAAATTTGGTCAAATTCGGTTTTAAAAAATTTGGGGGGAGGTAATAGTAATAGCAGCCATATTGATGAATTTGACATTCCCAAATGCTTTCTGTCAGTATGGTCAAATTCTGTTCAGCAGTTCTAAAGAAGCCGTATACATATATTTTTCTATTTTTAGTAAAAGTGGCCATATTTGATGGCAGATCAGCATACCTTGTATACAAGCCCTTTATGCCATAGAGCTTACTCTGAAATCTTGGCTAATTCTGAATGACGGTTTCTGAGAAGAAGTCATTTAAAAGTTTTTCTATCGTTAGTAACAACAGCAAATTTTGATGGCAGAATGACATCATTTTGTACAAATCTGAATGGCCTTTATGCAAGAATGCTTTTAGTTAGTCTTCATCAAATTCAGTTTGGCTGTTTTTGAAAAGTTGTTTAGAGGTGTTTCTATTTTTAGTAATGGTGGCCATAATTGATAGCCAATCAGCATCATCATTTGTGCAAAATTAAACTGCCTTTATTGCCAGGACGTTTTCCATCAAATTGGATACATTCTGTTCAGCACTTTTTTAGAAGAAGCCTTTAAATGATTTTTCAATTTTTAATAACAGGGACCAAATTTGATCATGGATGAGCAACATCTGTACAAAAATCTGAAAGGCCTTCATGCCAGGTTGCTTTCCATCAATATTGCTCAAATTATGTGTGGTCAGCAGTTTTGGAGAAGTTGTGTAAAAGGTTTTACTATTTTCAGTAACACGGGGTATATTTAATGATGAATCAGAATCACTTCTTTAATGGTCTCTATGTCAGAATGCCTTCTCTCACATTTTGTCAGTTGATGTAATGAGCAGTTTTATAGAAGTCATTTCAAATGCCTTTATACACATTTGATAGTGGTTTAGCATCATCTGTATAAATCTGAAAGGTCTTCATCCTAGGGTACTTTCCGGTAAATTTGGTAAAATTCTGTTATTGGTTTTGGAGAAGACCCCATTTAATGGCAGATCGGTATATTTTTTATAAACTTAAATGTTCCAAGGCCTTTATACCAAGAACCTCTGTGCCAAGTTGGAATGAAAATGACTATTGTTGATGAACAAGGGATGGACAACACATGATCAAGAGTCATGCCATCAGCAGCTCACTTGGACTTACAGCCAGGTGAGTTAAACACTTACTGTCTTGATTCTAACATCTAGGTATTTTACCTATCAGTATTTGCTTTGTCTGTGTCTTTTAATGTGTAGACTTCACTGCATTATGATGACTGTTTTGAGACATTTTAGCTTATACGACATGTGAAAGAAAACACTACTTTATGACATAAGGCAAAAGGGAACATTGCTTACTGAAATAAAAGTAACCTTACTATGATGCTAAAAAAAGCAGCATTAACCAACTAGAATTCTTCCACAAATTTGACTGAACTCATAAAATGTTCGACACAAAATCCCTGAGCCAAAATTTAAAAAATCTGGTTCAGGATACTGACATCAATGCCAACGAATCTGCAGGCTTTCTCCAGATTTCGGAATGTGGCCTGGCCTCCATCTCTGTGTACCCATTCTTGCAAGATCTTAAAGCACTGCATGGCAATGTGAGGATTTTCCATCTGTATCTGCTCAATTCTGGACCAGGGGACATCCAATTCAAGGCCCAACTGAATGTACTCCTTGCCAATTTTCATGGAAAGTCGATTCAGATGCTTCTCCAAAGGAACTTGATCCAAGAGATTGAGGGGAAGGCATGAACTTGGACCATCTGAAATAAAGCATATCTATTTAGTGCATAATAGATGATAAACACTTTTTAACAAGAGCCTCTGATCAAAGCATTGCTGTAAAATGTGACCTTGAAACTAACGTCACAAGGTTGAGTGAACATGTCACAGAATGAACTGTCTTAGCTTCATAATAATTCATTCAATCAATGAAGAAAAATATATCAAAGGGTCTATGGTATATAAGGAAACAAGTGTACTATAAACAGCACACCATTCGCCCACCATGTGTTTAATAGTCCTCTATGTAGATAAAAAAAAAATATTTAAGAAACCATTTTTCTTCTTTCAGTCACAGTGACTTTGATTACTGACCTTTTGACACTAAAATCAATAGACTTCTTCCTTATCTCAAGCGCAAGCCATCCACAAAGTTTGCTCCAGGTATGTGACCTAAAACTGTTATTGTGTGAAAACCATTTGTATTCTTTCAGTCATAATGACCTTCATATATGACCTTTTGACCCTGAAATTCAGAGGTTTATTCCTTACCCCAAGTGGAAACTATCCACAAAGTTTGGTAACTAGAGATGGTGGAGAACTCCAGTTATTGTGTGGAAACTGTGTTCATTTTTTCAGTCAGAGTGAACTTGACTTTTGACCTTTTGACCCAAAATCAATAGGGTCCTTCCTTACCAAGTGCAAGCTATCTACAAAGTTTGGTAAATATAGATGTTGGATAACTTCAGTTATTGTACAGAAATGAATTTGGCAACAGACAGATGGATGGACAATATCATAACATAATACACTCCACATTATGGTGGGTGTATAACACAAAAACTGTAACCAAAACCTTAACACAAATGTTCTATGACTGTGACCTTGACCCAAAGGTCAAAGGAGCAAAGAATGCATGTCAAAGAATTAATTTCTGGAATTTCATAATGATTCATGCAAAGTATGAATTGAATCAATAAATTAAAAAATATAAGCAAATGAAGAAAGACTTTATATAAGCAAAACCTTCCAAATTTGATATGACTGTGACCTTGACCCCAAGGTCACAGGGATGAGCAAGCATGTTATAGAATTAATTGTCTTGGCTTCTTGATGATTAATGCCAAGTATGTTGATAATCTACCTTGGGATTTAGGACATATTTGCAGATGAAACAACTAACCAAAACCTTGACGCACATTTTCTATGACTGGGACCTTGATCCCAAAGTAGAATGGGTGAGCAAGCATGTCATAAAATGAATTGTCTTAGCTTCATAATGATGCATGCCAAGTAAGATAACAATCTATCAAGGGTATAAGAAGTATACACAAGCAAAAAACTTTAACCAAAAGCTTAACTGTTGACAATGATGCCGTTGCCAGTATTAGTCAATATTGCATATTTCCAAGCACCATAGTTGAGGGAATCAACACAGCTTGCTGGACAAGTTATGTTTTTTTTATACATGTAGTCAACACTTAGAAATCCACAATGTGTCCTTTATTTCTAATAAAACTTATCAATTAAATAATTTGAACGAGGTGCAATAAAGTGTCTTCGGAAGTGCAACAATCGAGCTGTTGTACCTAACTAATTCTTTTGACATCTGTCAGATTTATTACTATCATAATATTATTTATCACATAACATTCACCATTATTAGCATCATTACATGTAATAAAAATCATCTGTCACACTGTAGCCTACTATTTACCAATGCCACATAACAATGTCACCAAGTAATACAAAGACCTTAATCTTATGTGATAAATAGAATATCCAAGTTATGTTTATTTAATATGACATTTATGAAACCAGTTGAACAATACAAACTGTACAATATGCCCAGGACATGATACTGTCTTATTTTATTATTTTGTACCTACTGAACGCATAATTAACATGCATTAATGACACATTCCAATTAATTAATTTGGTTGAGCATTGGCCAATTTCAGAAAAATGCGGGGTTCCTGCTATGATGTGATTTAGCCAAAATATTCACCCAATCATCTGCCATTTCAGCCAAAATACAAAAAGAAACCAATATTGACTTGTCCTTTTCTTGAGGAGACATGGTTCATACAGCCCCAGAGAGTTCTTTATCAATGTGTTTTCAAGAACTTCCATAAGTTTTCAAGGAGCATTTTTTCTCCGTGTTGCTTTCTTTATCACTGCATTAATAGATACAAAGTAGAAGAAAAAACACATAACTAATAAGCATGCTACTAAAGCAATGAGTCTACTCCATTTGGTAATTACCGGTGTCATGTGTCATTTGATCTACAGAATTCTATCCTATTTTATGTATTGATCTTTTCCTTATTTTTGAAAATTACTTAAATAACAAACATTCTGAACTTAAAAAGTGACATAATTTATTCAGCTGTAATGTTTTGTATTCCCTCAGATAAATTCGAGAAAATCAAGACTTTTGACTGACAAAACCAACTTTTTCAAAATTCAAGGATTTTTCAAGACAACCCCCCAAATTCAAGGATTTGTCAACTTTGGTAGATATCTCCTCACCACCACCACTGCCCTTTTTTCTGGCAATTTAATGCTTTCATATTCAATATATTATCAACTAGTCTTTTTTATGTTCAAAATGTAATGTACAGCAGTTTAAAATTACCATTTTCATGCTTTTAATAAACTCTTCTGACATCTAAATGATTATATTTGTCTGCAATAATGTTTCAATCCTTGAGTGAAATCCCATGCATTTGCAGCCCAGTCAAAAGCAAATTATTACTCTATGGAGGTTTATAGATTGATTGCTAGTAAAGGGAAACAAGTATACTTCATATGTCATCCTGTAAAAGTAGGATGAGAGGATGTAACTCACCCTTTTTTATAGTAACCTCTTATCAAGGTGACCATCTTTTGCAAAAACAATGTAATGCAGCATCTTTGCTGAATCTAAGAAAACCCATAATATTTTCATAAAGTTCAATAATTATTTATTGTGTTTGAATAATATCTGGATCAGAGGTTTAGTAAAATTGCTGTTTAAAACATGTTTTGAACGTGGTAGATTTTGACCTTCTACACTAATTTCTCCCTATGTTCCCTCCATTTTGTCCTATACTGGCAGAGGGAAGAAGTCACTTTCCACAAAATTTGAGTCCTGCATGGACCCCAAAAAATGACCAATTAATCAATTATGACTTCTATGATTGATTATAGTCAAATTTCAGTTCTGCACATTCAGTGATGTTATAGACTTATTGCTTATTCTGGACAAATTGCTTGATTTATTTTGATTAGTGTGGAGAAACTAAAGACTAATCATGGAATTTTATCAGATTCTCAATATCATATATTCCACATGTAAGTCAACCCATATGACCTGGAAATTCAACCTTGTAGTGGAATGTTCTATAAAGTCTAAACCATTAACAATCTGACATTCATGTTCATATATCTAATTTCCATTGAAAGATAATTACTTCATTCGAATCAATGAATGCAAATCAGCTTCTGTACCTACTTCTCAGTTGGACCAGATCCTAATTATTTTCCAATAAAAGGGTTTACTGTCTGCAAAGGTAAAATGGAAATAACATCAGAGAAAAATGGCTAAAAATGTACTCACCAACTTTATCTTCCCCTGAACAAACCTGAAAAAATATGATGTAAATAAATTATACTTACAATGTGACAAATCATACAGAAGCCATTCAATTGCAAAGAAATTCAATACCTTTTTCTAATGAGATATCTTTGAATAAAAAGAAAACAAAATACCATAAAAAGTTTCACCATCCAATCTAATTAATGTTTTATTGTAATCTGACAATTTTAAATGATCAAATTTAAAGGATAAATAGCAAACTTCATGGATTAAGCATGATACGTACAATACTATTTTTGCTGGACAGCATCATTAACTGCACAAAAAGAATCAAAGTATTGAAAACACTGATGACTTGGAGGGTTTAACAGATACTAAATTACAAACCATCAGATGGAAAAACATATCTCTAGGCATATTACTATTCATGGTTCTTTTACTATTGTAATGGAAGAACTCTAGGTATATTACTATTCATGGTTCTTTTAATATTGTAATGGAAGAACATATCTCTAGGTATATTACTATTCATGATCCTTTTACTATTGTAATGGAAGAACTCTAGGTATATTACTATTCATGATCCTTTTACTATTGTAATGGAATAACATAACTCTAGGTATATTACTATTCATGATCCTTTTACTATTGTAATGGAAGAACTCTAGGTATATTACTATTCATGGTCCTCTTATTATTGTAATGGAATAACATAACTCTAGGTATATTACTATTCATGGTCCTTTTACTATTGTAATGGAAGAACTCTAGGTATATTACTATTCATGATCCTTTTACTATTGTAATGGAATAACATAACTCTAGGTATATTACTATTCATGGTCCTTTTACTATTGTAATGGAAGAACTCTAGGTATATTACTATTCATGGTCCTCTTATTATTGTAATGGAAGAACAGAACTCTAGGTATATTATTATTCATGGAAATTTTACTATTGTAATGGAAGAACTCTAGGTATATTACTATTCATCCTCCTTCTACTATTGTAAACAGACTGCTCTAAATAATATTTATATTATTCCAACATTTCAATATTCTATATAATAAATAAAAACCTTTTACAATCATAGTAATGTTAAAGCTAAAAGGTCCATAGATATTTAGTATCTAGATAAATGCTCATAAGCTAATTATATTCATGTGTACACTTAGTTAAATTAGTTAATCATTCATCTGTAAAGGCACTATTGTCTCTACAACATTTCAGTAAATGTTCCCTAATCAGCCTACTGTTGGGAAAGCAAATGCTGGTCTGTTTATAGTGGTCGGCAGTCTTGATTTGTTTTATTAAGTATTAAAATGACTGAAGTGGGACAAAAACATGTGACCAGTCTACAACTGATCTAAACTTATGGTGGGACATTTTGGGGGTCTAACACAATTTATAAAATAGACAGCAAGTTATTTTCCATGCATAAAATCCTCTTTTCATATGCAAAAGCAATTTACATTCCAAAAATAAAGTTTTCTTCAAGACTAACCTCATCCTCAAACCAAGATTTGAGAAGATCATGTGAAATGATCACATGACTTTCGACATGGCAATGACAAGGCAGTTCTGCATTCTCTTGGAGCACTGACAAGGGTACAACTTTGTCAAAGGAATCTCCATCACACCTGGAACATTGGATACACATCTCAAAGTCCAGCCTCTGGCAAAAACAGACAAGAATTTCAGAGAGTTTCTCAGTGATGAACTCCCTGACTTTTCTACAGACCTTGGCGTTTGGGGTTCTCTCTTTGATTCCCATTCTGGTGATCCTTGCAAATATGATGTAGTCCCTGAAGTGCAAGTACAGTCTGTGAGAAAGGTCAAGGTCAAAAATACAGCAGCCACAGAATATTAGATTCTCTAAATTCTGCTTGGCAATAGGCCAACAAGCCACACAAGAAGCAATAAGCCTATGAAATATGGGAGGAGGCAGAAATTTCTCCCTGAAGACATAATACAGAACTGATGTGCTCTCCATCTGCGGGTTTGGTTCTGGGGTGATAACTTCTCTAGGAGTCATTTGGCGAAGCATGCATGGGGCAATTAAGTAGCTCTCTACCTAGAAAGTATCAAGAGTCTTATAATTTTATATAATACATAAAAAGAGATATGGAATGTTTTCTTCAACAATTACTGCCTGGAAAAATTAACATTTTTTAAAAAATAGTATAAGATTTTCAATTCAGAAGAGGAAAATCCACTGTCCAACAATCTGGGACAAGTTAAAAATTTTGCATGGTAATTAAAAAAGTTGTATCACTTGCCCAGAATTTAATATAGAATATGAAAAAAAATCCAGATTTTTCAGCTACTTTACAAAAAGTTTAAATCCTGGCAAACAGACCATTTTACATGTTTCCTGCCCTGATAAATAATTCATCCAGTTAGTAATTTAATTACACAAAGGAAAAATTAAGAAAAAAATATTTATATTGCATTATTTTGTCTTCTAATATTTTGTAACAATAAAATGATACTAACACTTAAAGATTATGCCTTACTTTGAGCATAAAATACCTGCTACAACAAAAAAAAAACAGATACAAATGATAAAATCATATCATGTAGTTATCAAATGTATACACTCAAAACCCTGTATTGGGCTAAAAACTTGGAAATCATGACTGCTGTTACATACCTGTCATTCATTGAACTTGTGTCAGCTTTAGACAATCTGATTATGAAACAATCATAAAAACTCTACATCCATTCCTTTGTTTCAGTTCAAATTTAATGCAGGAGAAAATGGGGCCAGTATTTTCTGGAGCCAGAATTCTGTGTAATGCTTTATGTTGCCTGAAAAAACCAACTGTATTCACTGAAGCATGAAAAATAGGTCAATGCGATCTACCTTTGATCTTGGTGATTGGTAGTACTCATCATTAAGTTTTTTGTTTGCTTGGTGTTTAATGGCACAGCAACACCTGAAAGGCTACACAGTGCTGATGAAATGGGTGTAAAGTGTCATGCACAGACACACCATAGCAGCTGACCTAGGCTGATCTGGACAGAATTTGAACACCTGACCTTTGGCATGCAAGTCCGACATGCTAATTACTAAGCCACTGTGGATCCCTGGTACTCATTAGGATGAATGCATCTATTAGGTTTATAAAGCAACAGAGTCCTAATTATTGAGTTCAATTCAGTAACTTAACATAAAATCTTAATTTAATTTAATTAAAAAGTGATGCTGTGTCTCTCAAAATTTATACTAAAGTCTTGCACATGCTATCACAGCATCCCCATTTCAAATTCACTAACCTTGACCTCATCTCCATTTTCGCTGAATGACCTTGGCCTTGCCACAATGTTCAGCTGCTCCATTAGTAGGAGGATATGATCTTTGTTGTCATGGAGCTCTGGGTTTTCCCGCTTTGTCCAAACAGCATCTAGGAGAGAGAGAGAGAAAAGAAAATTATTAATTGACAGATCAATGTAACATGTGAAACTGTGCATTATTAATAACTTTTTTATCGGGAAATCATGACACAATGGTCCTGATGTGACAAGTATCACAATACATACATTGTGCTAATGAAAATTGTATGATGAGCTTGACTATTGTAACAATTTATTGCAAATGAAGCACTTGCTGCCTAAATATCTGACCAAATGTACAGTGCAGTTTATTGTCAAAAACAAGCCATAATTTAACAAAATTTGAAGAAAAATAAATTTGAAACAATTAAAAAAAGAGATTCTATTTTTGTCAAGCCTCCCTTTTATTCAGCTGGAAACTAAAAACTTTTACACTAAGCATGATCTAAAAAAACTTTAACACCGACTTTAATCTAGGGTGAGGAAGGAAACATGGAAATATGGATGTGCAGATGTGCACAATGATGCCAAAGTGATCCTGCTTCAAGCTTCAACCATGGTGAGCTTGACAAAATACACATCAGCCTGCAAATCTGAGTGTCCAATATTTTACAAAATTACACTAGTCTAGAACAACTGCAATGGCTCACCATTGCAAATCTCCATGCTTTTCAACGCATATTCCAAACCCATTTCACTCTCCCACCACCATAATTACTTCCACCCCAAGACAGTGGCCCATGCTTGGGGTGCATATATGAAGTCTGCTCATAATATGTTTGAAAATGTAATTGTTATTGAAACTTTGTACATTTAACCTTTGACCCCAGTCACTGGAGTCAATAATAATAATGACAATCTACCCAGTTCTTTAGAAGGAGATATGGTTACAGATACATGGGTGGACAGATAAAGGGTATCACAACATCCCAGGTGCTTTATATAAAAAGTGTCAGGATAATAATTATGTTAAGTTCTCATATTGTACTCTGCAAATCATGATATGGTTCGGCAATATGTTATGTATTGTGTGAGTCATGGTATGGGATGTCAATATGATATGTATTGTGTGAGTCATGGTATGGGATGGCAATATGATATGTATTGTGCGAGTCATGATGTGGGATGGCAATATATGTATTGTATGTGTCCTGATATGGGGTGACAATATGGTATGTATTTTGTGAGTCATGGTATGGGATGGCAATATATGTATTTTGCGAGTCATGGTATGAGATGGCAGTATGATATGTATTATACAAGTCATGATAGAGGGTGGCAATATAATGTGTTGTGTGAATCATGGTATAAAGGTATATATGCATTGTGTGTGTTCTGATATGCAGTGGCAATATATGTATTTTTTGAATCGTGGTATGGGGTGCCTATATATGCATTGTGTGTGTCCTGATATGCAGTGGCAATATATGTATTTTGTGAATCATGGTATGGGGCAGCAATATGATACTGTATGTATTGTCTGAATTATGATATGGGGTGGCAATAAGATATGCATTCTGTGAGTCATGATATGTGGTGGCAATATGATATATATTGTATGAATTCTGATATGGGGTGTCAATATGACATGTACTGTGTGAATTATGATATGGGGAGGCAATATGACATGTTTTTGTGAGTCATAATATGGTGTGGCAATATGATATGCATTGTGTAAATCACTATATGGGATGGCAATATGACATGTATTGTGCGAGTCATGATATCAGGTGGCAATATGACATGTTTTGTGTGAGTCGTGATATGGGGTTGCAATATGATACATATTGTGTTTTGTTTCAATCATGGTATGGGATGGCAATATGATATGTTTTGTGTGCGAGTCATAATATGGGTTGGCAATATGATATGTTTTGTATAAATCATGATATGGGATGGCAATACAACATGTATAAATCATTATATGGGGTGGCAGTAGGATATATATTGTGTGATTCATGATGTCGGGTGGCAATATATGTACTGCCACAAAAATGTTGATATTCCTTATACAGACAGTGGTAAATTACAGTTCAAGAAACATATATGTATTGTAGTCTGACGAGAGAATTTATTTATAGTCAAAATTATCTCCATATAGGTTGTTTCAAGTAGGTGCTGTTACTCATCCAGAGAAATACAATATTGTTAAGATAAAAATGTGATGTGAATATGGTTATATGCCTGGGAAGAAAATATATACCCAATCTGCCTAGTTCATGTAACAATCTTATATGTAAAACCATTACATATGGTAATAAATACAGTATTTTCAATAACAACAAAGATAACACCCTTATATTTTATTTTACCCCTTAATCACTGAAGACTAAATTATGACTGATAGAGCTGTTGTAGTGGAGATAAAAAATATAAATAATTAAGCAGGTGTTACCAGTAAATACTATTTGTGTGAAAAATCAATGATACAATTTTAATGTTGAACATTTCAAATCCAAATTATTTCCAAACAGATTTATTTCCATCTGTGTGAAAGAAACAGGATCATAAATCCTGCGATAGCAGCATGACCTGTTACAATCAATTTACAAACCTATTAGCTCAGGGGTCAGTTTTCCTTTCTCTTTAAACTCATACCACTTGTCACTGATGTCAGGATTTTTCAGAACAAACATCTCAGCAGTGATGAGAGACTTCAGGGCATCAATTAACCACTGTGGGTCCAGCACAACCTTGTCCCTCAATCTCATGGTACTGAAAATTAAGGTATCTACCAATAATACACAAAATTAGTGTTTTATCTCAGTGGAAACAGAGGAAAATATATCAACATGACTGTTCATAATGACTGTCTAGTATAAATAGTCACGCAAAAAAGCAAAAAAATGCAAGTTATACAATAGTTTTAAATGTCTACAGGCTGACATCTGATTCATCAAAATCAGGAAGGAGATTTATGTTGTCTTTAAATACACTGGATTAATTTATTTTTGTGGGCATTAGTTTTTGTGGTTTTGTAAAACAATTAACCTTTCATCTTTATGATATAAGCATATATTCCAAGTTTTATCAAAATCAGATCAGAAATATGGCCTCCAAAATGGTACCAAGCTCGGCCAATCCGATGCAAGATTACCTCATCAATATGCATGGCTCTTGCTGATTATTGAACTTGTCTGAGATTTTGATGATATAAACATATATTCCAAGTTTGATTGAAATCAGATCAGAAATGTGGACTCCAGGGTTCTAACAAGCAATTGTTGATGGACAGACTATGGACTATGCACAACGGTCTCAGGGCCATACCAAAGATCAACTGGCCATAATGCTTCTTTCAGTTTTAGCTATCAGACTAAATAAATAACAGGTGTTACAATAAATATTACTTTGTCAAACTCTGATTAAATTAAATCAAATTAAAAACTTTTAATATTTTGCCTCTGCGAAACGATCACTTTAAATTTATTTGAATAGAGAAATTATAAATAAAACAAGATAAAAAATACAAGTTAAAGATGTTAAAGCCCTATATAAGGTTTATAAAATAAAAGATAAAGCAAAAAATATAAAATACTTAAATTATAGAGTCACAATTTGTAATATAGACCAAATTTCTTCCAAGTTCAAGAATTTCTTTTGTGGTACACAATATTGCTTTTTTGGAGAGCAAAATGGAGATCAGTCTAATTGTTTTCTACTTTCTTACAATGCTCAATTCTGCTCCGATTGTTTTTACAAACTTTCAGCTGACTAACCTTTTCCAAAGTATAAACTGGAAAATCTAGATACTGATATATACATTAACATAACTGCTAACTTCTTAGTGTACTCTTTATAAGTAGAACAAAATATGCAGAACCTGCTCTGCTGGCATATTGTGTGATAGCAGATCTGGGCCTACCCTGTTTGAAGTTTTATGCCAGCTACATATAGGTAAATACAGTGCTTCATATACAAGTAGAAGAAAAAATTATATATGTCCCGATCTCACTTGAAATAGAGTATGGTGCCCATATCATGAAGAAATCTGAGGAACAGATCCAGTTCTTCTTTTGTCTCAATTTGAATAGTTCCTGCCTTGTTCAGGCTTTCCACTAAGCTGTAAGGAATCACCTGAAATTAACAAGAAAGAATGTAATAGAGAAAATAGGATAATGGCAAAAGAAATATGAGAAAAGAATTGAAAATTGGAATATTCTGTCTCTTTACCAAGAAAGAAAGTCAATTTAGCACTGACCTTTTACCCTCAGACTCCATAATAATCAAGGATTCTTTATGGTGTGTATGTGACTGTAAAAGCATTTGGAAAAGTTAAAAGAATGTCACAGTGAGACTTTCAAATCCAATAATTTAAAAAAAAATATTTTTACTGCAAGCTTCAGCTTAATAAACATGTTATCATTTTGTTTGTTAAACAAATACAGATCGTAAAATGCCATTTGGTATAATGGTGTGAAAATGTAGTCAAAACATGTACATATGAATAAAAAAAATGTTTACCAAATTTTAAATTTTCGACTTCAGGTGGTTGTTTCTTAATGATGCTAATAAGACTTTTGTTTAAAAAAATGCGCAGGTAATCCCTGTGGCTGTCCATCACTATATCTGTCCAGACATTCTTTTGTCTATCACTCGTTAGTGCAACTATTCCAATAGTTTTTGATGAATTGCCATGAAACTTGGTAAATATTATAGTCCAGGGGTCACACTACCAGGCGAAGTGGGCGACTAAGTCACCGAAAAAAATGTAAACTTTGCATTCTTCTATTAGGAATGCAATAACGACTTTGCCCTGTCATTATTTTTTATATGTACACCGAGTAACAGTAGTTTATGGCTTCTGAGATGCTCCCTCAACCCAGCCAAATAGTGTTAAGCCCTAGGCAAAATGGATTGCATGTTGCCTTGGCAGGTGTTCATACCAATTGCATCAACAAAACAAACTCTTGCACATTCACAAGCATGTATTTTAATAGCTCATTGATCAATTAACTCTTTCCCCCGCAAGATATTGCTACCCGATTCCCCAAGTTATCGTATGATGATGAAAACTTTTGTGTTTCAAAACTTAATCATCTATATGTAAACAACAATTTGTGTTTTAAGAACAGAATTGGTGAAAGCACTTTCTAAATGTATATTTTGAAGATTTTAACAGCCGAGTTTGCATTATTTTCTTCATAAAATCAGTTTGAAACTGTAAGTGAACCTGCTAGGGGGTAATAATGGCGGACATCAAAAAACTGTGTCTTAAAAGTACGTCTTCCTTAGACTGTCATTTTTCATAATTCATTGGGTACATACATTTAAGGAAACTATACAATTTGTAGAAAGCAAAGTATAACTATTATGTAATAAAAGATATAGCCTAAAAATACAAATTTGTTGGTAAGAAATGTATAGAACAATGCCTGTGGAATCGATAAGCGATGCAACTTCAGGTCAAGGTTGTTTTCTTAAATCACTCATTTTTATGAAAGTACGAGAAAAAGTAGCTGATAAATCACTGAACCTGTAATATTGTTAGAAGGGTTATGTGCTATTTTTTTACAAATAGATATATCTCCGTCATTGGGTCAGTATGGGATGCAAACTGCAAACCATTTTTCTAGTTAGTACCTTTGTTCCTAAAGCCAAAAGACATGGTTAACATCCTTCCTAGCTTGAAAGGACTGGATTTGCAAGAAAGCTGGTGTACTCCTAATATATTAAGACTGAGCAAATATAATCAAAGAAACATATTTTGCCATGTACCCCTGCTTCAGTAGAGGCAGAGGAATAAAAAGTTGTGCTAGCTGAGACAGAAGTCAGATGAGAGTGGTCCCCCATATAGAGAGACTGGTGCCAAATCCCATCAATCGAAAGTTACTACTGGAGCAGATCTGCGTACTTCTGCAGAGAAATAATGGAAAAGGAGGGCTTGAGTGCCCGTATAATGATTGGATAATTATTACTAAAGAAACATTTGATTAAAAAAATTGGTTTCTTCATCAGACATGTTACTTGGTAATAATACATTAGGAAAACAGGTAAGAGACAAGGGTAGTTATATTCCCTACCACTGGCTCTGGATGCTTAACATGTGAATCCGCTTTGAGTCAAGTGTGATATACAGGCTAGCGCTTTGAGTTTTTCAAGATGACCACTCAGGTGGCCATACCAGATGCCTGAGCAACACCATTTTCATTTAGGACCAACCAGACCATGGGATGAATGTGTGTGTAAAGTTACGTGGCAATCCTCCAAGTAGTTTAGGCAGAGTAGCGATAACAAGCTTGTGCTAATAGATGGATGGACGATGGATGACAGATCATCCCATAAGCTCTTCTGGTCTATGACCAGTAAAGCCAAAAACTGCAGGACTAGTTGCACTAATGAGATTGTGTCATACACATTTATGAGACCAAAAGAGCAATAACTCTAACAAAATTGCAGGAGCAAAGAGATTTGTTGATATGCACCTCTTCAGGTGATGACCATAACATTTCCCAAATTTCATGGCAATTCATTAAAAACTGTGCGACTAGTTGCACCAACGAGTACCAGACAGATAGATGGATGGATGAACAAACCAACAGATGGACAGGCATTACCATATACCCCTACTTCTGAAGCAGCAGAGGTATAAAAAGTTGTCTCCTTGCTGTGACAAAAGTCAGATGAGATTGGTCCTCCGTATAGATGGACTGGTGCCAAATCCCATCAATTGACAGTTATTACTGGAGCAGATGTGCATACTCTTCCAGAGATATAATGGCAGAGCAGGCTTGAGAGTATGTGTGGATATTATGATCAGATAATTATTATTTAAAAAACATTTTACTAAAAAAAAATTGGTTTATTCCACAGATATGCTACTTGGTCATAACACATTAGGAGAATAGGTAAGAGACAAGGAGACTTACATTCCCTTGCACTGACTCTGGACACTTAACGTATGTGAAGCAGCTTTGAGTCTAGCGTGCTTTGAGTCTAGTGTGATACAGGCTAGGAGTCTAGTGTGCTTTGAGTCTAGCATGCTTTGAGTCTAGCATAAGTCAATGAATGGATGCTCCTGCAGATCCAGCAGGAGTAGAGTAACCAGCATTATTACAAAGATGCTGAGCAACCTGGGAAGGTTGCCTGGTTGTGCAGCTGATATAGGTCCCACCAGGTTGAATTGAGCCCTGGGATGGAATGGCTAAATGACCACTTATCAATCAAGTACATATTTACTACATAATAAACCAAACAGCATAAATGGCCAATACACAGACAACACTGACAATATTTTTTTAAAAATTACTGCAAGAATCAAATGGCATGTATGAATTGATGAATGTAATTTAGCATTATTGATAAAAATAAACAATATCTGTTTGCATTAAAAAAAAGATATCCATGTTTGCGAATTTTACAAAAAATTCTAGGTTTGCATGCCACTGTTACCTATTATGTATACTACTTAACTCGGCCATTTTTCCTATCACGATACTGGTAAAAATCAAAGGTTAAAAATAGTACAGAATATCAATGCATATATTAATTAATTAATTAATTAATATGAATGGCCATCAACTAACAAACAGATAAGAATAAAAATATTCTCTGGTGCATTGAAACCTTTCATTTTGGAGGCACAATGCTGTCTCTGAATAGTGTCACTGGTTTTAATAATTTGTAAAATTCACTGCTTTATTATTATTTTTTAATTCAATTTCAAAATGACATGGAGTAAACACTTAATTACCCAAGCAAATATGCAGAACAATTCTGCAACTGTGAACTCGCTTTGATTATGACAGTAATGTTGGATTTATAAAGAAACATCAATAGAGTATAATAGCATCTTGTTAAATGAAGTACTCCATTAGAGCAAACAATTGTGATGGGTCCATAGGCATTCTCTGTGGCAAGGCATTATGGTACTTAACATTAGAGACACTTAACAAGAGGCCCATGTTGGCCTAACATCACTCACCTTCTTGACATCTGCCTAATAGCCAATGCAAAAGCAGTTGGCTACAAAAATCTGGGTCAGTAGGATGCTTTCTATAGAAATGTCTTCCACTTAAGTTTTTCCATTTTGTTGCCATATCTGATGGTGGATCGGCATCATTTGAATAAGAAAAAAACACTAAAAGACCTTCAAGTTCATGCCAGGATGCTTTTTGTCAAATTTGCTCAATATCTGGTCAACAAGTTTATGCCAGCATGCTTTCTGTCAAATTTGATCAATATCTGTTCAGCAGTTTTTGAGAAATTATTTAAAAGTTATACTTTTGGTAATGACAGCCATATTGAATGATGCATTGGCATCAACTGAACAAATTTGAAACGCCTCAATGACAGATTATTCCCTGCAAAATCAGGTGCAAATTGGTCAAGCAGTTTTTAAGAAGTTGTTAAATATACTTGTGAATGGATGGCAGATTATGCACGAGATGAGAAACATACCATAAGCTCACTCAGACTTACAACCAGGTGAGCTAAAAAAATGGTCTGAAATATCTTATTGCCAATGTATTGCACATCAAAAAATTAGATTTGCTATCACTGCACATATTTAAATTAGTAAAATACTCTTGTGAGATTTGTTTCAAAAGCAGAAATTATGTAGACTGACCCCTCTCTTTCTACCGACCCATCACCCATTTACATAGCAGTTTATTGCTATCTGTACCTTCACACCAGTAGCCTTTAGCTTCATCAGCACCTGCTCTAGATGAAGCCATCGTGCAGGAACCTCTTCTCCCCAAAATGGCTGCTGAGATGCCAGCTCCACTATCTTCCTCTTCAACTCCTCCAACTTAGGGTCAAAGACAGTGTTATCAATCACGAAATCTTCATTGGCAAGATGAAATCTAGTTGGTTTGTCCCGCAGCTGATAACGAATCTGAGTGAAGACTGATTCACAGACCTTTTGACGACAGTTCTAGAACAAGATGGGAAATAAAAATCTCTTGCATCTTACTTTCATACTCTGTAAGACCTAGGATACCAATTTTGGAGTAAAATATGTTTCTTTGATAATACTTGCCTTATTATAATACATTAGGAATCCTTCAACTATACCGTTATCTGTTTTCTGAAAGTCAGATAAGAGTAGCCTCCCACTGGATAGAGGTAATGGTATTAAATCCCATCATTCATCAGTTACCACTGGAGTGGAAGTGCAGACTCTTCCAGGGATGTAACTGCTGGGATGGCTTGGGATGGAGTCACTGTATTATGGCTGAGTAAACATTATCAAAAAAACATATTTTACTCCAAAAATTGTCTTCTTCTTCAAATACATTACCCAATCATAACATGTTAGGAGACTAGATAAGAGGTGGAGGCGGTTACATCCCCTTCCTCTGGAGTTGCCCCTGGCGCTGATCTCCTAACATGTGAGAAGCAGCTTTGCGTCTCATGTCAGATGTGGACAAAAGATAGCACAGATCAAGGAGGAGACACAAAAACAAATGGCAGATTTTTTTCAAACAAAGGTCAAAGGCCTTCATTCAGGACAAATCAAAATGAACTTAAAAGTCAGAGAGGTCTTTGTTTTGGCCTTTAACTTCCCTTCCACACTGGCAATACATGTCAGAAATTGTGAAATTGTAGTACTTGATAGTGATCAGGGCTAACTTCTCAAAAAGCCAAAGGAGGAATGGGTTTTTTTGTCCTCCAGTTTTATTGTCCCAGACACATACAGAGATGCTAGGGTTGGAGCCCTGGGTTCACCTCAGTACTAAATTAATTGAATTGCAAAGACAATAATATCATTAAAAATGTCACTAGGTATACAAATGTATCTTTTCATAAATAAAGACAAAGAACATACATGTGACCATTTTTCTTATTTCAGACAGGGAAAGATAGAGAGTGAGAATATGTGTTGCATGATTCAATTAGGAACTGACTGAATTGGAGGAGTTGAATTTACACTGAATTTATTTAAGTTTATGTCCTTTTTTCCCTTCTAAAAATAAAAAAGTTGACTAATCCTTATCAATTTATTTATTCTGGACCTTATAGATTCAGATTTATCCATGATAAAACAGAGGGGCTGGGGAAAGGCATTTGCATCAAGACTATTTCAAATCGGCGAAAAAGCATTGACTGACCAGGCTGTCAGATCTGGTATAGCGGAGACAAAGGTTGGGAGCTTGGCTTTCAATTTGACCAAAAAGAAGTCCAATATGGGTCGACTCCAATGGGTGCAGATTTGAATAAAGACAAGAGGGTGAATGGACCATTCCAGATGAATCACTTGAGATAATCTGGATGGCAAGTTCCCTAGGAAAATGAGAATGCCTGGGATGTAGCAGACTTGAATGTGGAATTATTGCCGATAATTCTGGATGAGAAAATACAAAAGAAGGTGCAGATCTGTGGATTTGGTTATCCCTTTTCTTCAGAGATAACTGACAACATTAGAGAGTTGACAGGAAGAATCGGATCTTTCTTTCTGGATAGCATTTCCTGCCATGATTGCAAGGCATTTGTTATGGATCACATCTCTAGAAGGCTTATAAATGGGCACCCCAACTAGCTGCACTGACATCCGTGTAAATCGTGGTTTTCAGGGGCTGATCCTGAAGCAGAATGTCTGCCATAAGCTACAAGAAATCCTCTCATTTGCTGAAATGAAGCCTTGTGTGATCCAAAACTTTGATCATTTGGTCCAGTTGGCAAAGTTTCAGTCAACACTGCTGCTGAAGGATCATGTGAAGGGGTCTCAAATGCAGAAAGTATGCATAAGTCCATTATATGTGTCCAATATGCAATCAGCGGCACAATACCACCTCATCACTGTGCTTTGTTCTATATGAGGGATGCCACTCTCCAATAGTGGGTTTGATGTTTGAAGTTTGTGAAGTTTTCATTCCACATGTTGCTAAGTATGAAGTACAGGTTGGTTTACATAAATAAAATAAAAGAATTATCTTATTACTGAAAATAAACTCATTATTTTGAAATAAAATGCAATAAGATCGAATACTGAGAAGTATTAACCTTTAGAACAGAGGAATAAGGTGGTGCCAGGATGTTTCTGGGCATCATGTATCTCTCACTCATGTGTAAGTAATTTACTCTTTTTTTCTGGCATTGCTGATGATGTACAAGTCTGTTTTGTTTTTTTATCCCTTTTACATCCCACCTTACTGTGAAAGCCATAACAAGATTAGCATGGTGGGGGCTCTTCTGTGTATACTGAGTGCTGAACAGTAAACAATGTACCATCTCTTATTTACCAGAAACTTTTACCATCATGCTAGTAATTCTTGTCGCTAATAATGGTACTTTTTCATGAAGTCCAAAGAAAGCAAACCATTGCTCAAAATAAATACAAGTGAGTGGGATTGTTATGCAGTCACATCTAATTAATACATGTACCTCATTCAGCAAGCCTTTTCATTGCTATTTTATCATTTCAACCATCATCGCATTTAAATATATCAAAGTAAATATACCTTTCAAAGATTTTTTGTTGTGTTTATTATGTACATGTTAAAGCCTGCCCAATCCTTTTTTAGTAAAATATATTTCTTTATATCCATTGCATATGATTCAGTACTTGTTCAATTTGTTTCTACCAAGATCATGTATATATTTATATATTGTTGTTGTTGATGTTTTAGTTGTTGTAATTTCTTAAGTACACCAAAAAAGTGCAATTATCTTGTCAGAGTTTCTTTACTTTCACATGCAATCTTTTCTCATTGATTACTGCTTTTTGTTTGTCTCTTGTAATTTCATTTTAAAAAATAACAGTCAAGGGACTACAACAATAAAATCTTATTCAGCATATCAACATCTCTCTCTAGTGCCTGTTTCTTTCTCTTGATTTCATCTATTTCTTCCATCTCTGACTTTCTCTTGCTGTTTATGCTTTCGTCTAAAAGGACAACAAATTGTTAATTTTCCAATTCTTCCTTTAGAATCCTAAAGAAGTATGAGGCTAGTCCAAAACAGGTGACATACGAAGTTTTTCTATCCCCATATAAAAAGTTTTTAGCAATGTTGCTATCTGGGAACATGCCTGCAAAGACTTTGTTTATTCCCATGTTAAACAAATAACTGTTATGCTTTGAAACCATGTGCAGAGTCCAAATAACTTTTGCCCGCAAAGTATCTTCTTTCAATACAAACGACCTTATCAACTGACAAGAAGACTGTTTAGGAGTTGTCAAATTTGCAGAGCTTGTTATGTCGATAGGCTTTTGAGAATCCAAGTTGGCTTCGGGATGTGGGACCAAAAAAGAACTATGCAACAGCAACCACTGCTTCCAATCACAAGCCTTTGATTGCCGCTTGATGTTTAGCACCTTTTGTGTGAGATTTCAAAGCACTTTCAACCATAGACATCACAATAAATGTCTTAAGACATAATTTGCAACGAGCCGAATATATGTCTGCATCTTCCTGTAGCCATTCTTTATATTCTTGATTTTCAAGCCATGATGCTTGAAATTTTGTCTTGGTTGCCATCTTTGCATCCAGGCATCTGTAAGGGTGAAAAACCACATATGGGATAAACCAACTATTACAGAAAATCACAAAACTCTCATTTGAGATCACGGCAAATTTTTCTTTGTATTAGTATTCATTTTCAAGGGTTTCCTGACAGAATTCCAGGATTATATTAAAATTTAAGTCTTTTTACAGGTTTTCCAGGATGCCTACAAAATTAAAGGGTTTTCAAGGATCACTACAGATGCTGCATAGATTTAGTAATAAGAATGCACGATGTGGCAAAACCAACGGTTACCAAAAATCACAAAAGTCTCATCTGAGATTGCGATATTTTTTTTATTTTATTTTTTGGCATTAGTTTTCATTTTCAAAGGTTTCCTGACAGAATTCCAGGACTATATTAATATTTAAGTCTTTTTCAGGTTTTCCAGGATGCCTACGGAATTCAAGGGTTTTCAAGGTTTTCAAGGATCACTATGGACCCTACATAGATTTAGTAATAAGAATGCATGATGCGGCAACTGTTTCCATGTGACAATTGAAACAGTCCTTCTATATTTAATTTTTTTTTTAATTGTATTTAAATTTAGTAGTAAAATAAATATGTATGAAATCAAGGTTTTAAAATATCTAAGTGCATCAATGATTATTAAGCATCAAAATTTATTGGTTTCTGATAAAGGAGTGTTTGGTGTATGTGAATGTGCTTTATTTTAAGTGAGAGAGGTCCTTTGAACATCCCACAGTGATTGGGAGGCATCCTCGCTTAGTGTATCCTTAAAGGGAAAATCCAGGCTAAGGTATAATATGTACTCATTTGACAGAGTTCATGTTATTTATTACATCTTCACAATTTGAGTGCATTTGGTCCACCAGTTAAGAAAAAATCAGCCTTTAATTTCTACATTTTGAAGATACAGAAGGTTCACCATTTTCTCAAAAAGTATGCTGCAGTTGTGACGTATAACCAGCACTTCTAGTTTCTGCCATGTTAGCACTGTCAGGTCTATTCAACTCTACCCGATCATCATGTTTGCATGCGAGAGAGAGATAGAGAAAGCACATGTGTATACTAATACTGAAAGTGCAAGCAAGAGAACTTGTTGCATTTTCTGTTGCAAATTATCAGACATTTGGTTTTATTAAATAATAAACACAGCAGTCGAAATAAGTCATAGTCCACTAGCCCAAGGCTAGTAAATTTCCTGCTGGATAAGTACTTTTCATAATTTTATGAGTCCGATGGCTAGTAAAGTTTCAGGTGTTGCCAGTCAGCATTTGTAAGAAGGTCCAATGAATTTCTCAGTCTACTAGTCCTTCAGGCTACAAAGAAATTTATGTTAAATTCAAGGCCTGAAACATAATGTAAAGAATGAGCAGATGTTTTCCACAAATTGCATCTAATTCATAATGGCTAGAATTTTTAGAATGAAAGTCTGTCACATGCTGTGAAGAACGTATGACAAGATAAGTTAACCATATCAAATGAAACGTTGAATCCTTGATCAATCTGTTGAATTAGTCTGTGAAATGTGATTCAATATTTTATATTGTAGGCCTACTCAAACTAACTAATACATTTTTTTTTTAAAAAAACATAGCATGAATAGTATTTGAACATTTTTTTATTGTAGAAATGACATTTTATATTTCTGATTGTTTTTTTCACAATTACCAACGGTTACAAAATTTTGATTGAGAAAAGTGGATTTTATATGGATTTCACATAAATTATGTGGGACGTATAATCAATTTACTGCTTATAAAATGTAGAATTTTTATGCATACATTTTTGTTTTAATTAATATACATCCATATAGTGTGCAACAGTTTGTAAATACAAAAATAAGATGCAATCTGAGGAATGTAAACTCATATAAAAATGTGAGCATCCCATCCATTATCACCAGCAAGATGTATGATAAAGAATACAAGTAATTACTGAATGTTGAGAAATATCTCTGCATAGGATTACCTTTCTACATTCCTCTGTACTTTTCTATATTCAGATGTTCTTGCCATAAACTTCATATAGAAGCAGGTAGATATGAAGGTGACATTGCTTCAGGGCAATTTGTTTGTGTAACTTTTGTTCCAGAAATAATTTACTATTAGTTGAAGACAAATATCATCCATCTTTTGTTTGTAAAATTTACCAAGATAATAGAGAAACAAATCTTATGATAAATATTGGCGTCTTTTCAAAAATTCTATAGCTTGATGTCATCTCAAAGTCCACAGTTTACATACCATTTATTAGCTAGACAAGAAACTGTACTTAATGTCTGACAGTTCTACTACAGTGTGTAAGAAGTGTATTGTGCTCAAATATATTGACCTTTTTTTTGGACGTATTGGATGGAAGCCTACATTACTGAAATAAAGAATATAAATATATTTCAATTTCCACTTTTAGGGAGATAACACTGTAACCACCCTTTCAGCTATATAGCAGAGAGACATTCTATCAGAGTGAATGATAATTTTGCCCCCCAGAACATTGTCTTCAAGGCATTGTCAATGTGGGCTATTTTTAGGTATTTGGTAATTACATCACATCCTACTGACTCATAACCAGCCCTATGACACCATCATGTGTCACTGAACTTTTGACCCACATATACATGATCATGTTTGTGAGTTCAAATATGACTCATTATATGGAACCCTTGTCAACGAATTACACTTGACATAATTTGTTAACACCATCATCAACATTACTACAGTAATTTACACCAGAAGCAACTAAAACAAGTTATTAATACAATCACAAAACCTTGAATGTATAAGCTATGATTTATACCTGTGGAATCTGATCTGCATGTGTTCCCACCAGTATCACAGGTGGGATGCCTGATTCAGGGGATGGAGAACAGGTGTGTATGGAGTTCAGCCATACCTCAACCAGGTCTGAAATAGAGAGCAAAAACACAATGGCACAACTGAAGAATTTGTTTTCATTCACCGACAGATGCACACACACGTCAAAGTCAAAGACACATGATCTTTCTTAAAGTTCCAGTAGCAAGTAAAGAATTAGTGTCTGGAAAATATAAGTTTCAATAGCTGAACCATATAACTCCCTGAAAAATCATACCAACCACATGGTATAAAAAACTGCACATCTCAATATGATGGTTAAAAACAATCTTCAAAATATCAAAATGACTAAGGCATAATTAAAAAAAATGCAAAGTCTCTAGAGAGAAGTGGATAACTGTGACATACTTTTGGCAGTGATTAGTACCCTCCAAGATGAATATGCTGATGAAGTTTCATGACTGTACATACAAGTGTCAGAGAAATTGAGCTAAATGCTAAAATTTAATGTAATCACCGAAGCATGAAAAGTTTATCACTGTGACCTACTTTTGCCTAAAACATTAAAAAATGTGTAAAATGTAAGTTTGTAATGGCCTGAAAATCTAATCAGGCTAGTGACATATGGATACAAATATGCTACCAAAATTTCATTTGCCTACACTGAGTGGCTTCTGCGCAAATCTTTCAAACATGCTTATCAGGATGGACTGATGGATGCACAGAAGGACAGAGGGACATAACCAAAGCAGTGGGGGGAAAAACAATCATCAGAATCAATATGCCTATCTTCACGTGATAGTAAAAAGACAACTAAATATGAAAACAAGAGTCCCTCAAAGGGACTGACTCTCTACTGTCCCAAACGAATTTTTCCAGGAATTCAAGATAAGACCATTTCTAGTTTTAAACTGCTGAGTGTTGAAACCATCTCTGATATTTTTGAGCAATAAGATTTTTAAATCAGCCGCTGTGGTGGCCATATTGGATGAAAGATCAGTACCATTTTTATTTAAGACAAACTAGACATCGTGAGAAGACTTTTGGTAAAACCCTATGCCAATATGACCATCCATACAGGAGAAGTAGCAACAACAAGATTTTGATGATGGCCTTTGTGGCAGCCATATCTGATACAAGATTGGCACCATTTAGATTTAGGACCAACTAGACATCATAAGAAGTCTTCAGGTGAAAAAACCATGTAAATATTGTTACGACTCTAGGTATTAAAATATGTAAGAGAAAGAAAGTGAAACCAATATAATCAAGTAAAATCAACATGCACTCTATTTCCAAACAATCAAAGTGAAAATTCAAAAGACACTTACAATTTGTGAGTTAAATTCCAAATAATCGTAAATGTCATAATCACAAGTCCAAAATAACAGAATGTTCCTAATTAATTCCAATAGCCTTGAATGTCCTGATGTACCCCAAAGATGTAATCCAGAATGTATCTGAATGAGTTCACATAGATCCCAAAATCATGTATTAATCCAAAAGTCAATGAACACTTTAGTAATTCCTATGAATATGTTAAATAAATAATTCCTCTCAACAACACAACTGTAAACTCAGACTGATCTTTAGAACACGAATTTTAGAAATTATTTACAAAAATCTGTATACATATATATATATATATATATATATATATATATATATATATATATATATATATATATATATACACACATACACACAGGCACACACACAGGCATACCTGACCCATGTCACAACAGAATGAGTAAATCTAATAGAAAAACACTGCCTACCAGACCCATGTTACAACATGACATGTTGCAAAATACTATGTAAATAACTGGACAAAACTTAAATATGTATTTTCAAATAACAATACAACTTACAATCATAAACAAAGGTTAAGTATATAAACATCATACATAACAATATGGCTTTCCTTTTTGTAGTAGTGATAAGATTTTCAAGATGGCTGCCATGATGGCCATATTGGATCCGAGATCTGCATCATTTTCATTTAGGACTAACTAGAAATCATAAAAAGTCTTCTGGTGAAAACCTAATGTTGATATGACTTTCCCTTTAGGAGGAGTAGCGATAACAAGATTTGCAAGTTGGCTGCCATGATGGCCATATTGGCTGTCTGATTGGCACAATTTTCATTTATGATCAACGAAACACCTTAAGAAGTCTTCTTGTGAAAACCCCATGTTGATAAGACTTTCTGTTCAGGAAGGGTAGCAATAACAAGATTTTCAAGATGGCTGCTGTGGTGTTCATATTGGATGTCATAATTTTCATTTAGGACCAACTAGAGATAAGAAGTCTTTTAGTGGAAACCCTATGCTGATATGACCATCCATTTCAGGAGGAACTGTGATAACAAGATTTTCAAGATGTTCACTGTGGTGGCCATATTGGATGTCTGAGCAGCACCATTTTCAATTAGGGTGCTGTGGTGGTTCAGTGGATAGCATGCCAGACTCACTACCGAAAGGGTGCAGGTTCGAATCCTACCATCGAACCAGCCTGGGTCAGCTACTTTGTTATGCGCTTGGGCAAGGCACTTTACTCTAACTGCCTCGGCACTAAATAACCTACCCGTGTTGTTGTTTCATAAAGCACCAAACCAAACCGAATGAAACCAAACCATTTTCATTTAGGACCAAGCACACATCATGAAAAGTATTTTAGTGAAAACCCATGTTAATATAACCAGAAATAGCAATAACAAGATTTTCAAGGTGGCCACTGTGGCAGCAATATTGGATTTATAAGTGGCACCACTTTCATTTAAGATGAACTATCCACCATATGAGTCTTCTGATGAAAGCCCATGTCAATATGGTCTTCCGTTCAGGAAGAGTTGCTATAACAAGATTTTCAAAATGGCTGCCATGACGGCCATATTGGACATCAGATTGGCACCATTTTCATATAGGACCAACTTGACATCATAACAAGTCTTTTCATGAAAACCCCATATTGATATTGCCCTCCATTTAGGAGGAGTAGCAATGACAAGATGGCCACTGCAGTGGCCATATTGGATGTCTGAGTGCCACCATTTTCATTTAGGCCTAACCAGACATGATAAGAAGTCTTATGGTTAAAACCCCATGTTGATATGACTTTCTGTTCACCAGGAGAAGCTGAAACAAAATTTTCAAAATGGCTGCAGTGGCAGCCATATTGGATGTCCTTGCAGCACAATTTTCATTTTGGACCAACTAGACCTTGGGATAAATATGTGTCAGTAAAGTTTCATGGCAATCATCCAAGTAGTTCAGGAGGAGTAGCAACAACAAACTTGTGCTAACAGACAGATGACAGATGTACAACGGACAACAGACAACAGGCCATCCCATACACAATTCTGCTTTATGATCAGTAGAGCTAACAACTTGTCAAAAACTGAGAAATTAGTTGTGTACAAAAGACATATTCTCCAGACTATTTCTGCCCTAAATCAATAAGAAAGACTTGACGCTCACATAAATTATTAGACCCTAACTACAGGAAGATAAGTGCTATTTTTACAAAAGGCTACCAAACATCAAACAATCAATCAAAAACTGAAAGGCTAGTGCACACGGATGATCTGGTACATGTAGCTTGGGCTAATGGACATGGACTATCTAGAGCAGGCATGTGCAACTTCCTCCAGGGCGCGGGCTGGATAAGCAATTTTTAAAGCCACACCCTATATTGTTAAGTCAGCTGATAAAACCAGGTCGCTGGCCTGTAGGTTGCACATGACTGATCTTGAGCAAGAAATGTTAAATTGTTGTTTTAAAATAATGGTATACATTTTCTTAACAATAAAAAGGGTCTCAAAGTATTGACTAAGGTAACTGAAAAAGTGTAATACCGTCATAAAATGCCCTTTGCTGAAGAAATGTTGAAACCAATTTTTGGAGTAAAATATGTTTATTTGATAATGCTTACTCTACTGTAATACATCGTTCCACTACCAAGCAAATCCAGCTCTCCCTATTAAAAATATATTAACCATGTCTTCTGGATTGTGTTAGCAATAAAAGTGCTTACAACATCATCTGCTTACTGGAATGGAAGTCTGATAAGAATGGTCTCCACTTAGATTAGTGTCAAATCATGACATTCACCAGTTACTATCAAAGTGCATGCTATTCCAGTGAAAGGGTTAAGAGGAAATACATGTATTATCATTTGGTAAGTATTATCAAAGAAACTTTTTTACCAAAAAAAATTGGTTTCTTCTTTAATACATTATCCAATCATAATATGTAGGGTAATTATAAAGGTAAGAGGTGGAGGGAGTTACCCTAGAGTTGGTCATGGTTCTGGTCGCCTAACATATGAAAGGTGGTTTAAAGTCTTGTGCCAGACAAACGATTGCACAGATTGATTAGGAGGTATAATCTTCAGGGAAAACAATTTCACCCTAAAAAGGTAACATTCAGCCTTTTGAGATAAAAGGTCTTTAATCGGGAAGCTGGAGAATGTCATATTAGACCTTCATCCCACAGCTTGAAAAAAAGGTAGGGAGCAGTTTTGCTTGAATGCTAGGCTGGTTGTGACTGCACTAACCTCATAAGCCAAAATGTGTAAGAAATTTGTATGGTCTTCAGTTAATTCCTTGTAGGCTGAGCAGATACCCAAACATAGCCAGGACAAAAAAGCCTGAGCAAAAATAGTGTCCCTTCCTTCCTCTGAGTGGCAAAAACAAGCAAGATCACCCTGTTCTGATTGGCTCAGTACATTTCAGGTACCACTTCAATCCACTACTAGAGTCCTGAAGATGCCCTTGGCAAGAAGAGTTTAATGACGACCAGTTTCAAAATAACTGACTGATTGTTAGTCTGTTCTTGACAATAAAAGGATTGATTGACTAGGAAGGAGGTCTTATATGAAAGATTAGTCGGGAAAACTCTATACAGTGTCCTGACTGGTGTCTTGTTGAACCATTTCAGAACCCACAGTACATTCCAATTTGGACAAAGGGTCAAGGCCTTCATATGAGACAAATTTTTCCCAGTAGACCATGTAAGTATTTGTTCTGGCTTATGCTCTCCCTTTTATGATGGCAATATGAGTCTGAAATTATGGAACTTTAACCTTTGATTGTGATCAGAGTTACAGAAGAAATTTTGCTATTCTGTCCACCACTTTCTGGCAGAAATGTTTCTTCCTGATGGCTTGCTTGAACTGTGCCGGGCATGCTGGTAAAAACTGCTCATGTGGTAGTTTCAGCATGTCTGGAGACAGCAGGATCTTCCTGAAGATCGCCCCTGCTAGATTCAAGAAATCATATATCCATAATTTTTCCTACTTTTGGGGTGTAATAATGGTTAGGTTCCACTTGGATTCACTCACCTTCTGAAAGAACATGGGAATCAAAAGGGGTTGAGAAATAACCCAATGCAAGGAGACAATTCCAAATCAGCAAAAGGGAAAGGACTGGATAGGCTTTCAGATCTGAAATCATGGAGACAAAAGCCAGGAGCTTGAAGTTCCAACTTGTTGGAAATTGGCCCATTACGGGTCTACCCCAATGGCTGTGGATTTGATTGAAGAATGTGAGGTGAATGAACCATTCTGTGTGAATCGCTTGATACCATGATAGTCCGTTAGAACAATGTGCCTGCTGGGGAATTAAATTTGGATTTATTTACCATGATATCACCTGGGAAAATCCCAAAGAAGAAGGAATATATGTGGGGATTTGGTTCCCCCTTGTGGATTTATTGACTATGAAACTGGAGATGTAGCAGACTTGAATGTGGATTTTTTACCATGATACCACCTGGGAAAATGCCAAAGAAAAAGGCTCCTATGTGAGGATTTGGTTCCCCCTTCCTTTTGACGATAATCTCCAGTAGAGTTGTCAGAAAGAATTAGAACACCATTTCCCAACAGTGTCTTCTGCCACAACTGAAAGGTATTGATTGGCTTTCAGCTCCAATAGGTTAGTATGTATAAAGTGCACCTGAAGGGACAAACCCCCTTCTCTTGGAAGAAGAACAGGAGATGGGCATCCAGCCAGTCATACTAGCATCCATGCCAATTGTGATTTTTAGTGGCTGATACTTAAACAGAATGCCCACTGTAAGCAATAAGAGGTCGCCACATTTGGTGAAATGGTGTCTCATGTAATCTGAAACTTTAATCATTTAGTCTAGTTGGCAAAGTTTTATCCACCACTGAGGTAGAAAGATCATATGCAGGGGTTTCATATGCTCATCTTACCTGAGGCTGCACTGAGAAGACCCAAGGGGTGAAGGGATTGCCAGAATATTTTACCCCCCAACAGGATAGAAGACACCACTAGGCCAATTGTCAAGGCACATTCCCGAGGAACACCATCTCAATTGAGATAGCTTGTGATATGTCAGTCCTGATGAGAGCAAAGCTGGGTTGTGATATGATTCAATCTGTCCTTGTGCTTTTGGAAAATGTTGTATAGGCAGTTCAATGTCACGGAAGTGGAGGTGGTCATTTGAGTGTGGCGCCACTGGGTCTATGACAGAAAGAAGTGTCCAGAACTGGTATATGGGGTCCCCAGAATGAAGCCTCAGGAATTTCTTATAAGATCTTTAAATGGAAATATGATGGCATATACCTTGTCTGTAAAGTGTTCCTCCTGGATGGTGCTGATAGCTTACCTGGGTCTATTTCCTGAGCATGGGTTCTGGTATGTTTTGTGAGTAGAATTCCAGTGTGTTTGTGTTGTAAATGATTACTACAACCCATTTATAGGGGAGAGGCTATATTGTGAGAAGCAAAGTCTCTTTCCCACCACAGTGTCAGAAAAGGGCAGCATAAGCATTGTATGGCATCTTTTTCTGTGAGAAGGAGGCTGGCAGGGAGACAAACTGATCAGAAATCGGTCATAGTTTGAAGGAGGATTTCCTCATCTGGAGTGTCATAATGGGGTCCTTCCTATTTCTCTGGTCCCTCTTGGGAAATGAAGGAATGGCTGTGTTTCCAAGCCTGTCTAAGCTCTCCTTCTTGGCAGCCTGTTTCCTGATCTCTATGTCAACACAAAATAGGTCATTCGAAGATGAAGCTCGGATCCAATGACTGCCTTGTGGTGATATTTTTACAGTGCGGACATGGATAGGAAGACATCTCTCCACAAGCTGGAAGTAAACAGGTAAACAGAAGCAGCTATGGAATTGGAATGTGATTATTGAGATGCAAAGTTCAGCACATGAGCCATATGTGAGTCTGAATCCTAGGTGTGTCTTTAGGTTTCAGTGGTGACATCTGGGCTATGCTCAGCTTGCTGAAAGATAGCCATAGAGACCAAATCAAGCATCACACCAACAGCTACTACATTACAAACCTGTTGTGTCATGTTTTGGAAAGGTCTTCGGTCCATGTATGTGGAAAATGGCTTTGATATTCCTAGGCCTATAATGTCTCTGTCGATGTCTGGGACTTTGGTGTGAAAAGCCATTTTGTAGAAGGTGAGTATAAAGACAGACAGGAGACATCATTGTGAGAAGAAATGCTAAGAATTACTGAGAATAAATCATAATTTACCTGAAACAAGAAGCCCAAGGTATCACTCATCTGATTGGTTGACATATGTCAGATTGTAATTCACAAACAAATTGAAACTGAAGAGGAGAAAGTAAAGCTTGAAACACATAGTTGCTAGATTGTCTATTAATGTTGGTGTCATACATGTACATCTTCTTTCCTAGACCATATTTATAGAATCACTTTCTCAGCATAAAAATGACAAGTCTTTAAACAACCAGCATTGTACTTGGATCTTTCCCTGCCCCTGGGGACCAGGCCCTGCTTCGTAACATAGAATCTATTCAAAGACTAACCCTTTAAGTAGATACTAACTTGGTATTATGAGGGGAGTTGATCTGCACAGATTGCAGACCAAATCTGTAGACCCAGGAATCCAGTCAGCATGGATTCCTGCATCTGCCCGTACTCTACTGCAGCCCCACACCTGGATTCATAACTTGGAAACCATTGCGATCCCCACCCAAGTGAGTGGGTTCAATTCCCACCTTCTGATCAACCCAGATCCTCAATAACATGCATGGTTCTCACTCATAATCGAAATCATCCGAGATCTTGATGATACAATCATATATAACAAGCCTGATCAATATCTGTTCAAAAATATTGTCTCTAAAGTGTTCACAAGCTCAACCAATATTATGCAAGACCATGTTATTAATATACAAGGATGTCTCTCATACTCTAACTCATCTGAAATCTTCATGATATAAGCTTACACACCAAATCTGATCAGAAATATGGCCTCTAGACTGTTCCTAAGCAGCTAATCAGATGCAAAATCACCTCATTAATATGTGTGGATATCACCAATAATTGAACATATCCAACAGCTTGATGATTTAAAGCTTACACACTACATCTGATCAAGCTCTGATCAAAAATATGTCCTCAAGAGTATCAGCCAATCAGATGCAAGATAACCTCATTAATATGCATGGATGTCATTAATAACTGAACTCATCCAAGATCTTGATGATGTAAGCTTTCTTATCAAATCTGATCAAAAACTATCAGAAATGTGGCCTATGGAGTGTTCACAAGCTCAGCCAGTCTGATATCAGATCACTTCAATAATATCTGTGGATGTTGTTCGCAATCAAGTTCATCCGAGATCTTGATGATATAAGTTTACATACCAAATCTGATCAGAAACATGTAACATCTAGCGTGTTCACAAGCTCTCTCAAACAGATGCATGACCACCTCAATAATATGCACAGTTGTCACTCATAATCATACTTGTCTTAGATCATCATGAAATAGCTTTACATATCAAATCTGACCAAAATCTGATCAGAAATATGGCTTCTAGAGTGTTCACAAGCTCACCGAATCTGATGCTAGACCACTACATTGATGGACAGTGATCATAACTGAACTCAGTTGAGATCTTGATGACACAAGCTTATATACCAGATCTGATCAGAAATGTGGCCCTAGAAAGACAGTACTGACCTCTTAACCCTAACAAGATCTTCTCTGAAAGGCAGTCAATATTGTTCCATAATTTAGGCTAATTTTCAGTAAGGCAGAACAAATATCATGGACTAAAAAGTTTATAAAGTAAACTTAGATCAAAATGACCTCCATTTCAGTTTCAGAAACTTCAGTTCCAAACCCCATGGAGGTCAATGACTCCTTGCTAGATCTCTCAACTCGATGTAATTTTTGTAAGTGGTTTTTCTTTTTCAGTTCACATGCCAGTGGCAATCATCTCTCCCATTGTACTCAAACCGATAAAAATGATGTCCGATAAGTATTATTGTTGTCTATCCTGCTTTTTCTCCAAGCACAAACAAGAATCTGAATGTTCATTGTAAACTTTTGTGCTAATTGTTTGAACTTTCTAAGAGGCTAATTATTCCTTTCACCTTCAACCTGTTTTTGTTTGTTGGATAACATTCTGAGATAATGCTACAACATAAAAGCAGAAGCTTCATCATGCAGGCACTTTGCATGAAAAACATGGGCAATTAAAGTGTCTGAGGCACTCATGTAAAGATAGTCAGGTTCGTGACCAACCCCACTGAATCTAATATGAAAACCTGGATCCAACCGAACCAAAACAAGTCAATATCTGGATTTTACTGCAATGATGTAATTTTCATATTTTTGACTATTTGTCCATAATTCCGTAATTTAAGGATCATTTCAGTATGTCTAATGTCAACTCATAAGGGTTGGCAAGTCTGTAATGTTCACAATCTCGGCCAGTCAGATGCAAGATCACAGCATTAATATGTGTAGATGTTGCTGATAACTGAACTAATTCAAGGACTCGATGATTTAAACTTACATACCAAATCTGATCCAAAATTCCCTGGAGCGTTCACAAGGAACACAAACAAGAGCTGACAGGTGTACAATATACAACAGAAGATGGATGACAACAACTGATGAAAAACAAAAGGTGAGCTAACAAGATGCAATAAGGTCAAATACTGAGATGTCGTGCAAGTACTATGGATCATGAGATTACTGAAGATGGCACACTAGAGCTATTGTATGACAAAATAGACAATTTGAGATGCAAAATATTCATTTACAATGAGAATAAAGCAAAATTCAATGAGAAATTAGATGGAGAATACAGTGTACATGCTTTCTCTAAGCTTTTCATCATTTTTTGAGCAAGAAACATCAAACTCTTGAGGATGCAGTGATCTCAACTCCAGCCTTTCTAGTCAAAATATGGTATTACAGAGTTGTTTACGGAATTTATTTTAGTAATGTTTTAGTTTCATTATGGATTGAAATAACTGTATACAGAACTGAACAGTTGCTGGAAACTTAAATATGGTCATGCTAGCACCCGCCCCCAATCACCACCAAAAGTGAAATGTCCAACAGATTTTGAAAAATATTCTGGACCTCTTATATATATATCATTTTTTACTAATGTTCAATGGTGAAATTTCAAAATTGATTATAATAATAATTTCAGTAAAGTAATTTTGTTTTCTTATGATTGATAATCAGCTGATGCAACACTAATTTCAAAATGAATCAAAATTAACATGACAATAATAAATATATTACTAATTTTAGTTCTGTAATTAAAATTGAATATAAGTGTGACATGATCCTTTTGTTTTCACTGCTAGTGAAAGAAAAAATAACTGAGTGTTGATTGTTGAACTCACCATGAACTTTGCAAAACTTGATCCCCTCTCTATCAAAGAAGCACTCATCGTCCTTCACAAGATCTGTGATTTGTTGACTGAGGTCAATAACCAAAAGGTACACAGCTCTTTTGGTCAAAAATGTCTGGTGAGTCGTGTAGAAGACAAACTGACCTGCAAAGTCCCACATTGACAATCCTGCTTTATCAACTCTGACTCTCTCTAGTTTATCTGCATTTTCCACTAATAATTCCAGAATTTCCATTGCAGGATCACTCTTCTCACTCTCATTGGGAACAAAATCTACATTTTTTGAAACCAAACTCTTTCCACCTAAATGGCAGTTTTTTTCTGCACCAAGTCTCAGATTCACCTCTTCAGATGATTCCTTGTGTTGAGAGCTGAAATCAACCTTTTTAACATCATAATCATCAGGACCTTTACTTGCATAAGCACCAGGAGATCTCTCCATTTGTTCCAAATCCTCAACGTCATCTTCTTCATCACGTATATTAACCATCTGTGCTTTCTCATTCAACAGCTTCATGAGGCGCTGTAATTTTGTGTATTTCTCTGCATCTGAAAATCAAAGTGTCCCATAACAACTGTATTAAAGAATCAGCAGAATAGTCACATTAATCAAAATAAGTACAAAATCTTACACTTGTGAGCATGCTGATATTCACTGACAAAAAGACGTCCCCCCACAAAGAAAAAATAATGCAAACTCTTAGAAATGCCGCCCCAGGCAGTCGCCTATATCGCCCACACCGGACAACGGCCCTGTATGTATGTATGTATGAATCATTCAATGCATGGCCAGTCAATCCATTTTACGAAATATCCTCTGTCCCTACAAGTACATAAGCTTAACAAATTAAAAGTTGCTAAAACACTCCAGCATTGGATCATGGACTTACATTTGTCTGCAGTCAATAGTGGGCAATAAAATGGAATGACAAATAATTTACTTTAAGCTTGAAAATAAGGTCTACTTTTGGAGTGAATGCTAATTTAAAAACATAACACATGGAACTAAAGGGTCATCATCTGTACATGCAAAACCTGACAGCTCCTACATTAGCACACTGAAAATACTTGTATAATGTGCTGTGTCCACTACAGTTGTTAAGTATTTAATTTTTATGGGATACAACTCGAAAGACTATTTATAGTATATAATAAAAGTAAAATCATGGCAATACTTCAAGAAGTTGCTGATAACCAAGCAACAAAATTTAATCACTTCTTCCTTTTATCATCTTCAATAATCATACTAACTTTTATTGAATTCCTTAAAATGGTTCACATGTTACTTTATTCATACACAGAAGTCCTTTCACAATAGAATTTGGGGTTGTTAAGCTTCATAATCCTGTAGGAAACAACGTCCGAGAAAAGATTTGTATCAAGAATTTCAACTAGAAAATATTTGTATAAAGAATTTCAACTAGATTCAACTAGGGTTTCTGAGGCATAAAAAGTTGGTCCCTATGATCTTACATTCAGCCATAAAGGACAAGGAAAACAAATTCATGACAATATAACTTATACTATATTAAATAACCATAGCATCAAATTAACCAGAATACATGCCGGATCTTCCTAACAAGAATTCTGCAGAATGATATGTCTTGCCTTTTCTAACATGGTGTAATCCAAAATGGCCTACTTCTGCCCCATACATGCCATAACACATTGTATCACACAAAAAACACGATTTTGGACTCCCAAACCCCCCAACATGGTCGTGTTTAGAAAGAAAAAAAAAATCCCACAATAAAAAAAAGAACAAAAAATATTTCTTGACTACCATGATATATGCCAGTGATTGGTATGTATCAACAGTAAACATTCCTGCTCTGAGCTCATGTAAAACTATCCTCAGGGCAGTTTATACTGCTGTTTTAGAGGCAATTAAAAGGTAAGGCAGTCAGATATAAACTGTCACTTTCATAGATTTACTTAATTGGCTCACAATAACTAGAGTGATGCATCATGTCAAATCCTTTGAGCACTGCTGACGGAGAGCCAGTTAGGCTAATTTGCATAGGTAAAGTACACTAAGTGGAACAACCCAATTTGTCTGAAGTTAAGTACATCAAAGAGATGCGTGTTGAAGAACAAATGTTATTACACATCACTGACTGCATTGAATGAGAATGTTGAAACCATCTTATTAAAGTTTGTGATCAGCGGCAACGTTTCTTTGAAGTCGGATTTTTACTCCATATATAAAAGGCAAAACATGATTATTTTGGTAGGTTAAACAACAGCACCATTCAATATCTAATGTAGTGTTGCACGTAGGATCCCTAGGTCAGGAGACACTGTGCCACTCATCCTCTAGATTTGGGGGACACAACATTTTAAAGGGACAAAGGAAAATTGCAGCACATAATGCACTAGAAGTGCTAAAAAATGAGATAATCTTATTTGCTTTGACAGTTTTGCCACCTTAACTTTCTCATATTTTCCTTGGACATTTACGTTATTGCAATAAACGTTTTATCGCGTGATAAACTAACTCATGAATACATTAACATGTTTGAATATCTGGTTAACCTGAAATGAACTGCACCATGGCATTTTCCGATCCCGATCTTGCTCTCATTTAACTTTAGTGTTTACTCATTATCTACTAGCATTTATTATAATAAATACCCATGTTTTCTTAATTACTTTTCTTTTCAAAGTACATAATCATTAAGCAAATGACAAATTGTGTATTTGCATAAATTAGTACCTTTTTTCATTAATTCAGCCTGAGAATAAAAAATTAAATCTTCACAGCTGTAGGTGTGGCTTTAACCTCAAAAATATGTTACAATAGCGTTGGTCAAAGACTTTAGCAACTCGGCCAAATACCACAAACTTTGAATGTTCTCATTGCCAGATTCATTGTTTTGACATTTTTGAAATGGATATTCATTGCTATCTTACAGGTTTTTATAACTTTTAGCGACTTTGGCCATTGCTAGCGCCAAAACAGACGTGGATGCACATCCGTGAAGGAAAAGTGTAGGCATATTTGTGAACACAAATAACACTTGCATTACCTTCAAACCAACTTATGAACTATTGAAAGCAGCAAAGACTGCATGTAGTTAAAACTACATTCCACTGTCCAATGGATTTTAAAGACAGTAACTTGGTGTATTTTAGTATTTAATGTCTGTGATATTGTGACCATGTACATATTGTGTGTGGTGAGGTTATTTGACAATGCTAAGTCTACCATTTTTTGTTTGTAAGTATATTAAATGCTTCAGAGAAAACAGATGGTCTTTTCTTTTATTCAGATTTAAATTTCCAGTCATTTGCTATAGGCTGATTTGAAATGATAGCTTATTCTCATTTGGATGACATCGCTTTTGTAGGGTCACTTGCACTGACCCCCCTTGGGACCTCAAAACGCACTTTTCAAGTCTCAAAAAAAAAAAAACACTGTGTGGGAATATGGCAAGTATGCTGCGCATGGCATGTAGCTCCCTCCTAGACGAATATACCCATCAAGTTTCATTACTGTACTGTGTCAGAAAAACTGAGTTAAATGCAAGATCTTCACTTAAGCACTAGTGTGAAATGTAGGTCACTGCAACCTTCTTATGTCTGTGATGAGCAGTACCCTACATGATGACTGTACATTCAACAGTATCTGAGAAACTGAGATAAATGCAACAAGAATACAAGAATACTGTAAACAGTAAATTATAAAATGGCAACAAGAATACTGTAAACAGTAAATTATAAAACGGCAACAAGAATACTGTAAACAGTAAATTATACAACGGCAACATGAATAATGTAAACAGTAAATTAAACAATGGAAACAAGAATACTGTAAACAGTAAATTATACAATGGCCATGCGGTAAACAGCATTATTATGCTTCTTTTCTATAAAATCCCTCCTTCACTGGTCAGATTCTTATGTACTAAAAGACAGAGTACCGGTTTAGCTTGATGCCAATGTCGCTAAGCAAAGTTTCCTAGCAACATTAAACAAAATACATTACAGACCATGAAACAGGTTATTTTATGTGTAAAATGAAAACAGAATGTAAATGGAATGCAAAATGAAATCTAAATGAAATTAATAAAATTTGAAGGAAACAGAGGATGCATAAGGCAAAATACACAATGCCGATGAATGTGAAGACATCATCACTGGTGGTGTTATCTGTACAATGTTTATTAGAATGAAATCAAATAAGTAATCAAACTTCCAATAAATACTCTACAAAACTATATTTTTTACATTTAGTGAAGTTTGCCATTATATTTTTATTTTATTAATGCACACTTTTAATAACTCAAGATACAAAAGCAATATTTCTCTCCATTTAGTACCATTTTTGAGACAGTAAATGAAAAACAAACTGAAACACAAACATGACTGGAATGCAAACAGAATGTGAATGAAATGCATAATGAATGAAAATGAACTGCAAACAAAATATAGATTTGATAAAATTACCTGTTTCAGGGACTGTATTTCACTGGTTATTGATGTCACTGACCACAAAATTCATAGGTGCCTACTCGTCTCAAATGCAACCCATACACAAAGTTTGAGGAATTGGTCTTTACTTATTTTGGCAGAAACCAATTTTCTTCTTGAAATCCCTCTAATCTTTACCTTTGGTCTTCTAAGTATAAAATCAACAGGTGTCTTCCACATCTCAAATGCAAGACATCTACAAAGTTTAGTCAAGGCAAGTGGTACAGAACTTAAGTAGTTTTGTGGAACTGTTCTTTGAATCCATGTGACCTTGACCTTTTGATCCCAAAATAAATAGGAACCATCCATGTCTCAAATGCAAGCCATCCACAAAGTTTGGTGATAAGAACTCCACATATCATGTTGAAACTATTTTTCTTCTTCGAGTCACTGTGACCTTTACCACAATCCACTGAATCCCAAAATCAGCAGGTGTCCTTCTGATCCACAATATACACCATTTACAAACTTTGATCAAGGTATCTGATACAAGTTATTGTGTGGAAGCAGTTTCCTTTCTTTCAGTTCCTGTAACCCTGACTTTTGACCTTTTGAGCCCAAAATCAACTGGCTTCTTCCTTGCCCCAAATGTAAGCTACTTACAAAGTATGGTAATGTTAGTTAGTGGAGAACTTGATATAACTGTGCAAAAATGAAATAGAGACCAGACAGATAGAATGACAGGCAGATGGACAGATACCATCATAATGTGATGTGCTCTCTCTTATGGCAGGCATATAAAAAATCCAAATTGATGTGATGCCTACATCACCAGCAGCACAAGAACAAAACCAATGAAAAAGTGAGACCCATATGCCCAGCCTATGTTTCACTGGTGTGAAAATAATTAGGCAACCTTTAGCCTTTGCAAATGACAACACTTGGGACTGATAGAAACAACTGTATTTACCACAGCTGTAAGACCTCTTGCATACCTTTTTCTTGCACAGTCCATTCCTGACTAGTTAAGGAAACATCGAAACAATGCACATGGATGTCAATACCTTCTGTACTTGTTCTCTCTGAAATATTTACATCTTTTCCAAGAAGACGTTGCACTAATGTTGTCTTGCCAACACCATAATGGCCAACTGCCATCACCCGGATGTTGTAAACCTTTTCTTTGCCATCTTTCAGTGCCTCTGTGTACAACTTGAGAGAGCTTTTATCCATTCTTAAAATCTCTGCTGGAATAACTGGGCCTAAAATGAGGCAAATTAAATTTTATATTATATTTAATGAAGGTTATTAAATAAAATCAGAATACTGGATATTTAAAAACAGAATGGACTATAAACTGCTGAAAATACTGCTCTTAATGACATAACAAATTTCTGTCTGTCACGTGGAAAAAAGTCATTACCTGGTAGACTAGATAACTTAACATGAATTTTCTGGGCAAAATTTTTTGACTATTTGGGAAATTTGTGCACCAAGCTAAACTGACTTTAAATTTTAAGGCATTCTTCAATAATAATAGCTTTTAAATGAAGAAAATGGCTGAAACATACAACATATGTGTGTGTGTGTGTGTGTGTGTGTGTGTGTGTGTGTGTGTGTGTGAGCATGTGCAGCAACCTTTTGAAAGTAATTCCTGTACAATTCAAAAAACAAAATGTGACTGTTATCAGCTTCAAAAGAGAAATATGAAGGGGAATAAATAACTAAACACCATCTGTCCCAAGCCTCCTTTAAACTCGACCATTTGGGCTTATTAATCATTTTGGATTTCTATATTTCTTCATGAGCCTTTGCATGAGCTAGTTCTTACTGGAATGCCAAAATGTTGTGTTTATAACCATACAATATTTTTCAGTGATTTTAATCCATGCTGCTGTTCATTGGACAATATTTCCAAGACTTAAATGTACAATATTTAACTTTGTGATAAATTTACAAAGATGTTTTATTTCTGCTGTACACTGACTGATCACCAATACAGCAAAAATAAAACCCAATGTCTATTCTTGGGGGCAATTCAGGCAAAATAGTTGTCCCACCACCTGTAATTTCATCCGAATATGCAGAAAAAGCTAAAATGGCTGTGCCTTTTCTTGAGTCGATGTCACCCCCTCCCCCATTTTAGACCATTCAAAGCTTTCGTATTCTGAGTGCAAAATCAACTCTTTTGTTTTTGTCTGTTCAGAGAGCAATGTAAAACCATTTAAAGTGTTTTCATGCATTTTGATCTACCTTTGTGTACAGTTAATTATTATTTTGTTTCTTATTATGTTTCAATATAATAGATTCCTGCCTAAAATTCACACATGTAGCCTGATTGTGAGAAAATTAGTACTTTTTTAAAATTTTTGGCCGATTGCTAGTCAAGGGAAAAAAGTTTATTTCACATTTAATCTTGTAAAAAGTATGAAGAGAGGACTTGTACCTCAGTATTGGTCACTCATTTTTGACAGTAACATATTTTTTCGGTCACCATCTTCAGCAAAAACAAAGTTGAACAATCATTTTGCTGAATCAAAAAAAAAAATTTCAATACTTTTATAAAGCTTAATCAGTATTTCTCTTGTTTCTATATTTGTCTCAAATTTTTCAAAATGTGACCTCTTTTCAATCATTTCTATTTTCTCACTGCTTTGGCTTATTCTGGCAGGGGAAAGAAGTCACTTAGCCCTCAAATTTGAGTCCAGCATGCACAGTGTAAACCCCACATGAAATAACCTCCTAACAATTTAGTCATGGTGCAAACCTTTGTTGATGTCCTGTGGATCTGGAGGAAAGTACTGAGGCATCAGATCAGTATACACTTTCCAATTAATCGTATCCCTGTAGATACAGAATATGATGGCATCCACCTGACTGGCATTACTTTCATCAGACAGCCACTCTCTCACCGTGCTTAGAGCAATCTCTGCTGCTTTTTGTCTTGGAAATCCTGGAACAAAAAAGCAGTAAAACCTGCCTTAGCTGACACCTGCTCACAGAAAACATTTACGACATCATTTGCTTCATTTCCTTTAAAGTCTTGATGTCCATAAACGACAACTGTCAGAATATATATATATATATATATATATATATATATATATATATATATATATATATATATAACTACATAATATAGTCTTCCCCATGAGCAGGATAGGAAAAACTCGACTGTAGGAAATAAGATTTCAGTTAGGGTTTGCCCTGATACAAATCTTATACACAACTCCTCCCCATGATAAGATTTCCCTATCCTGTCTACCCTTGTAAGGAAGATTCTTTTCGTTCCCCAAAAGTACATTGCAAATTATGAACAGTCAAGGTATAATTCCACCATCTAAGAACAATTAAAGAGGATAAACTTATCTACTCCTTGTGTACAAGAGATTTACTTACCATCATAAAAACTCGGGACAACTATGACTGGTGGGCAATATAAAGTTTGTATGGTCCCTTGAATATCCTTTATAGATATCATTCACTGTTGCATAGTCCCTTACTATAACACGGTTCACCAGAGACATAAAAGTGGTAACTGTTATCATATATGTGAACCTTCCGGACAGGGGGTTTTCATCCCGAGATGAGGGGTGTCACCCATCCCTCCCATCGTGCACTGAAATCTCCTGTGTATGCAAAATTATTGATATTAATTTTTTTATTTTTTTGCATCTTTTTCACATCTTGCTTCAAGTGTAGCATATTTACGGTAATACTGCCTGTGATTACGTGACTGTGAACTGGCTTAAGCAGGGCAAGATGATTTAGTTGCTAATTTCAAGCAGCATAAAACAATCAACATCCCTCGGATTATTTCAGCACTGTCAGTTGGCTTCAGTGTTTGAAGTTTGTCAACATGGATCATACTATGTGTGATAAGACATAATTCTGAAAGGATTAAAGAGATTAATTGATTATGGTTGGATTACTAAAGAGCTCAAAACTGGGTCGGTTTGGCTTCGTTGTTTAAAGTTTGTCAAGATGTCCAAGCATGCGTTATCTCACAATGCTAAAATGCCAAAATCTAAGCAGCTGAAATATCACACGAAATTCAGTGATGGATGGAAACGGGAATTTCCGTGGTTGGGATCATCTTCAAAGGACATGAATATGCATTGTTCCCTTCCCATTAAGCTGATTTTAAAATCTGCTTTGGTGGCAAGAATGACATTATGCATCATACAGTATATTAAACCTATTAAATGCGACAACAAATACACCATCACTCAAAATCTATGTTCGCGGAGTCTGCATCAAATTTGGATAAAGATATATGTGCTGAGACACTGTTTGCCAACTTTATAGCTGAAACACAATCTCCAGTTTATAGTAGCAGATCATTTTTCAGATCCACACAAAACAATGTTCCTGACTCGGAAATTACACAAAAGTTCTCATACAAACAGACGAAAACTACTCACACAGTGAGCCAAGCTTTGGGTCCTCACTGGGATACAAAAGACAGTTTCACGTAAAATTAAAAGTTTCGTTTTGTTCTAATGGATAAGAACCTTGTGCAGCATATTTACCAAGCAAACTTAAGTCAACAAACCAGAATATTGAACACTATTCAAAACTATATTCCCGTTTCAATAAAAACCATGAAACAGAATGTTTTTATAAAAACATAATTAGGTGGAAGTCAGGTTCATTAGAAATAAAGTTGAAAAAGTCATTTAGTGTTTCACGCTAAACCATGTGACTCCAAGCATATCTTGTCAGACAAATCTCAGGCCCGGCGTTCAATTTAATCAATTCAAAGCATAAAATGTATGAATCAGTCACTACCAGTAGGTATTGTCAACTACCCAAACTGCTAGTAAAAAAAAACATGTTCCAACTGAGGAAGGATTACATATTTATCGCTATGAAAATGGAGCTGTCTGCTCTCTTATCAGCTCGTCAGTTATGCACAAACCATTTGAGAATTTGAATACTTATTATGCCTAACATGCATATAAAAAACCAATGACAAGCTTTTGTATGATCAAGATGACTTTCAGTAAGGAAAAGGATAAAATTACAATTCCAATCCAGAAAAGTTTTATGGATATGAATGGAATGAGGGAAAATTTCCAACAAGCAAAATTGTTTATTTTCAATTGGGATATTTCAAAATAAAAACTCTGGGGCCACCAACGTTAATTAGGGCTGCCAAGTGGCCCTAATTAATATAGTTGAAACATCCCTGTAAGGGGATCAAATTATTTATTTTTAGCCTTAACACAAAGTTTAATTATTGATCTATACACCTTTATTATGAGTGAACTATTATTAAGGTGACTCACCTTGTTGGCCTGCAGATATGCAAGGAAAAGCCTGAAAGTAATAAAATTAAATCATACATTAAATTAAATGAAGTCTTCTGGGCATATTTTTTTCCCCAAGCTTTTTTATTTTTCAGTGAATGTTTTCAGAATCCAGTAATGTTTTTATCAACTCAGATATCTGGCAAAAATATTGTAAAATATATATTTTTACTGCTGTAAATGTCTGTAAAATAGCAGAAAAAATAGATGATTTAGTCTTTTTACCAATATAATTTTTTACAAGTAAAGAGATCAATTATGCATGGATTATGATGCTATAAATGTTTATGTGTGTATTTCTTATAGAAAGGAAAGACATCTAAAAATTACAAACCCTCCCCACAATTTACATAGTATGTAAAAAGTATCAGTTATACGATACAGGCTTTGTGGAGGAGAAAACTCAGGAACCCTGAAGAAACCAACCCCTTGGATGAAAATCCCATATTCCTCCATGTGCTAAAACCATGAATCTAACCCAGGAACCCAGAGGTACAAAATGAGCACATTACCACTGCATTATCTAGTCCCCCCCCCCCCCTTCATGATTGTAAGGGTAATATGCATATAGTATACCAAAGGCTCACATTGTCATGAGCTAAACACAAAAATTAACCAAAGCCAGTAAAAGATGAAATTTAGGTCATGCCGAGCTTCTATTATTGTCAGGGTGTGGTACTAATTGATATGCATATCACCATCAATTTCATGATTCTAGCATGAACAGTGCATGAGAAATGAACATTTAAAACATATTTGACGCAAGTCCATGAAGCAAAAAATAATGATCATAAGTACCTACTTATGCAACAAGGGAGTAAGGCTCATTAAGAAGCATCCCTTCACCAAGTTTCATTATTCTAGATAGGACAGTATGTATACAGCATGCAAAAAACCAACGTGGTTATGAGCTAAATGCAAAAGATTAAGTTATGCAAGTAAAATGTGAAATGTAGGTTCCATTGAATTTCTTTACTGTACAGTGTGGTACTAATAAGGATGCACATAATCATCTTGTTCGATGAATCTAGCATGAACAGTGCCTGAAAAATAAACTTAAAACGAAACTGAAACCAAATCAGTGAAGCATGAAATATGGGTCACAGTGATTTACTTTTATGATGAAGCAGTAGTACTCATCAAGATGCATCCCCTCAAAGTTTTATGATTCCAGGTGTAACTGTAAGTATGCATGCTGCACTAGAGGAATGTTGAGCAATTAGCACTAATATTAGTACTCCTACCTCCCTTCATCAGCAAAGTACTAATTTGATCCTATATTTATCAATGGTGCATTCAGGTGTGATTCACATCCGGGTGTTTTTCCCAACATTTTCACTCATGTTCATAATAATACATATATACTATTACAGACTGAAGTCTCCTTAATTTGTTCCAGCTAAAAACAACAAAGAAAAATGACTCTATGTGTCCTCTTTACTATCAAAATGTAATATCTTAAAAGAATAGGATGCAATTTTTAATTTGACATCTGAAAGGATGAATGCGAGACACATACAGGAAAAAATCAAACGTCATATTGATCATCATGTTCATATGCTTCCACTCAAGCAAAATTCAAGAACTTTTCCAGAACTTCCCAGGGCCTCAAATATAGACAGTAAATGTGAAAATCATATATGGAAAGACAAGCGATACAAAGCAAAATAGTTGAAACACCGGAGATTGGCAACACAACAGAGCAAGATAATCAATGAACCAATCGTGCCAATATTCCAGGAAAGTAACTGATCCAAAATAGTATCAGAGGTAGCAACAATGATTTTCAAAGACTTTAAAACTAAACCGTCAACTTTCAAATTCTTGAATTTAAAAAGCCCAAATCCAGTACTTTTGTGGTTTCCAAGGAAGCAAATGAAACCTGGCACCCTACCCCATGCTGGAGAGAAGTCTACAGCCAAACATGGGTATAAATTTTCTGAAACGTGCAAATATTCTGATGATGAATATAATATGTACTAAGTTTCACAGCAATCTACCAACAAGAGGACCAAGTTGGCCTGATATCTCTCACATGGCTTACATAACATAACAGCTGACCATTTCACTAATCAGGCTTATGCAGCATAGTAAAAACACAACCTATTTAATCTATGTCCCAAACTTTATATTTTGTCAATTGTACCTTTTTTATTTTCTACTCTAGTCTGATAAAACATATTTCCAATGATAAGGGCATAAATATTATGTATAGTTTCTTGCTCATAATTGAAGTCATCCAAGATCTTTAAATGTTAAGTTTGCAGATTAAGATTTAATTTTGGTCCACAAAGTCACATGGTTTTAACATGAATTGAAATTATAATACACAGTTGTTGATTTTTTTGTTTCTTTTTTATTATAAATCATTGGCTTGCAGTTTCTTCAATATTTTTTGTTCAGATCAATGATTTCAGCAAATATATCAACGAACTTGTCATGTTATTCGAGAAGAGTATGCTGCATTTTCTCCCTCCCCACCACCAACTCAGTTGTTTCAAGTTCAACTGGAGCATTTATTGCTGGTGCATTTGCAGCAGGTGCTGACACTATCAGGATTATATCCTCCCAGCTGTCAGTACTCCACGGCAAAAAAATCAGTTATCGCTTCATCAAATGAGTTATATAACACCTGATAAGTGATAAGCATGGCAACTACCAGTATGTCCTGGCCATGTTATAGCAATTTCAATACACCTCTAGGCTCAATTACATATGCATATCCATTGGCTAATTTCTGGGGAATCATAGTTCCAAATATAAAGTGTGGGATTTTTTTCTTTAGAGCAATTTCCTTTCAACTTGTATTCTTATAGGAGTCACTCACAGAATAGGAGGAATCCCATGATTGCACAGCCTGAATGCAACATTGAAGTTTTATAAAAATCAGATCTGAAATATGGTTTCCAGAGTGGTAACAAGATCAACCAATCAGATGCAACCAATCATGAATATGAATGGATCGTGATTATATGCATATATTCCAGGCTTGATCAAAACTGGATCAGAAATATGGCCTCAGCGGGGTAACAAGCTATTGTTGATGGTCACATGACCGATGACATAAGATGGATAATGCATGACACAAACACAGGACCATATCATAAATTCATTTGGCCTTACTGCTAGGTGAGCTTAAAAAGAACCATCCTGAACTGTACTGTACTGTGCTACTGTGCTTTCATAACTGGATGTACATCCTATGCTTACTTCATTGTGATGAGTCTCACCATAGATTTGGATACGAAATCTGATTTCTACTGATCACACCGATCTACCACCTTAATGGATCAACTAAACATTTCAAGAACAAATAAGCTGTCCCACACATAAAGACCCTTATGTCTGAAAATATCCAATTAGCATTTATTTCTTAATGACTGACAGATAAGAGTGGTTGTAAGATGTTACTTTCTATTTTTGACCTTGTATATATACTTAATTCATTATTTTTATTAGTCTTTCTATTAAATAATGACACTTTATCCTCTGTAATTAGTGTCTTATGCCATCACTGTAATACCTTTATGCTTAATTTGCATTCTCAAAAAGCGAATTTCCCTTGTATCTTAGAATTCAATGGCAAAAGACACAGCATTAAGCTAACTGAAAACAGACATTGTCAAGAAGATTTAGAGACATGAAGTAATGATTATACATTCTGTGTCACTACAAGGTACGAAAAAAAAGATAAAGTGTACCAATTTTGTGCCACAAGTGGACTTGGGAAGACCTCACTGTATTTGACCAATATACGTGTACCATGTATACTTGTGTACAAGTCAGATCCAAATGCAAACAACATAGACCCAGATCTGCCATTACATAATGCACTGGCAGATCAGGATCTACGTTGTTTGTTTTACTGATTAGTGCTAACAAATTGCACAGACCCAGGTTTGCCAGTGCATTATGCGATGGCAGATCTGACTTTACGTTGTTTGCAGTTTGGCACTAGTATACACAGTACCCAAAGCAGCATAGACCCAAATCTGCCACTTTATATTACATAAAATCATAAGTTGAAATAGACAGCACAGACCTTAATCAACAGATCTGGGTTTACGGTGTTTGCAGTTGAGAGCTAGATATGCACATGAAAATTTATATACAGTCAAACCTGTCAATAGCAGCCATCCATGGGAAAAGGCAGAACTTGCCTTTGTACGCAGGTGAACAATGCATTAAATAACATTATCATTATTATTATTATTATTATTATTACTATTATTATTATTATTATTATTATTACATTATCAAGATTGCTTTATGCGCTCTCTTCAACAAAATCATAAAATACGCATATATGTTGTTCTCTCCCAAATCTACGTTTACAAAAAAATTACTGTCAAAAAATTACTGTCTCCTGTAACTTTAATCCATCCTATAAATTTAATCATCACTGACTTAAATTAATCACTGATCTTTGTTTGTTTTGAGCACAATGACAAAACACTAATTTCACTACTGATTGACAGCTTACATGTGACTGTAAAATAGGGGACTGACTCTCCGGCTGGCAAACTGTATAAATTATGCTTGGAGACAGCTGTTCATGATTCAAAAACAATATCTGGATTACCCAGTTGCTCAACTCACTGAGATAAAAAGACAGTTGGCTTTTGTGAGAGGATTGTGATGAATAGGGGATCAAAAGAAGCCATATATGGCTTTTTTTGTGACCCATGAACTGAAATTTCGCCTGTCTTTACAGACAAGTTTAAATGACTGAATGACCCCAGACCCCAATGAAAAGGGAAGTAACTTGTATCTCTTTTCAAAAGATGAAGATATCAAACTATACCTGTCACACTGGCACAAAAAGCAACTTCCATTTCCACTGAAATAACACTACTTTTTCCACCATTAAGCAAACGAATTGCTTTGACCCTCTCCTGTAAGGATAAAAACTTCCTCACTTTCGAACTGGACATATTGACATCTTTGACTGACAGCAATACATACCACTGTCCTAATCCCAAGAACCTTCACTTTTTGCAGACATTCAAGATAGGCATTTTGTAAATGCCAGTCTGAGTCTTTTATCAGATAACGAATGGATCTTCCATGGATGACATCTGAAAAAAAAAAGAACAAATAAATGTAGAAACTCCATGTTTGCTTGAATACTTTACTAGAATGAACAGCATTTATCCTGATTTGCCAGGACATTTGGGTTAAATCAGTAAATATGGACAGTTTTGTCCAGTTTTCATATCAGTCTTTCTTACTAGAAATCATCTGCTCTAGGACTCAACCCTCTTTCTGGAAGCATCTATGCAACTCTGATGCTCTGAAACTAAACACTCCTTCTGAAAGCATCTTTGTGATTCTGATGTTTAATTTGTATATTTCAGCTAGTGAACAAATTTTTAGTATGGTTTTCTCCGAGATAGATTTCAGATACTTGTGGTAAAATTGGATGAATTTGGTCAGCAATCCAGTCTTGTCAGGTAATACCATCCAGCCCAACCTCTGAAAATTCCTAAATGCTGATATAAGAACAATATCGACAAAGTATCTTATTTAGTTCTTTCTTTGTCAAATATTAAAGAGTTTAATTGTAATTATATGTGTTATGAAAATACATCTTTGAAAGCCTGTATTAAGTTAGACTACACTGAGAAAAGGGAGGAGGGCAAATTTGGACAGTCCAATCTATGTTGGAAAAGACCTCTGTATTAACAAATGATCCAAAGCTATTTGAAACTTCCTTAGCTCAAAATATCACATACAGTAACTAATTAAAGTGATTGTAATTCTCAGTTAACAGCTGCATTATTACATGGGTAACAGGAAATTGTCAACAGTGGTCTGTTAAACAACCACATGCAAAACATCTGTACTCATCCATGTGTCCAAGATTATCTTATTTATCTGGGTCTATGCTATTTGCATTCAAGTGCAGGTTATGCGAGGAGAACTGCAGTATGCATTGTGCATGCATGCATGTGTGTGTGAGTGTGCATGTTGGGGGTGTAGGGTAGGGTTCTAAATTTTAAAGAGATTTGAAAACTACCCTTAAATCTGAAAATATATGAACCAACAGTACTTACATTTTGCTGGAAGGCAATAGCCTGTAAAGAAGAGAACATAATTATTTGCCTATTTCTTCCAAATATAAAAAACACATAAAAAAAATGTGAAACATAAAACTGCTATTGCCCTGATATGTTATGTTCATTTATGTGACTTGACTTCTGTCTCTCGCACACACACACACACACACACATGTTGATTACACAAGCATCCTACACTTGAGCACATAATGCACTAAAAAGGAAATGCCATTTTTGTTTCCTAACTGTACTCCTGACACTACATGTTGATTTTGATAGTGATATATCTTAAATTCAATTAGGGAAAAGAAGACCTAATGTGATCATTCTTGACAAATAACACATGCCTCTAACCACAAACACACACACTCCCTGCCATGAGCCTGCTTTCTTATACAAAAATGAGTGTATAGCATTCTTGGATAGGGTGTATGAATATGGCAAGTAACAACATCAAATTTCACACATCATTCATGCCAATGTGTGTCGTTATGCTTATACTTTGCCCGGCTGCACCCAAAACAAATGACTCAACATACTGCCTCTCATGTGTATTGGAGAAAACTTTGCAATTGGGATACATTCTCTACTCTCAAAGAAAAACAAGAAATATTAAATCTGTAATTCAATCCACCAACGGATAAGGTAGCCCTATTAAATGTTCACAAGTTTAATAAGTGATACACTAATTATGATGATATAAAAACAATTTTTCTCCGAAATCAGGACCTGTGTTCATTTGATTTAGAGAATGAAATGACAAAATCCCTCAAAATCAGTTCCTGTATTTTCAAACTCAAGACACGTTTCTAATCTGAATAAAAATAAGAATGACTTACAGAAATTTTCAGGATTTTCTACAGCATGGACTGCCGTTTGTTTATCTCACTACATAATAATGTAAATGACACAGATGCATGTAAAACCCACTCAAATTTATAAGGGCTGTGGTTTGTATCAATTATTAGTAATTCTTGCTTAGCCTTTTCAGTGTGAGATACCTCTGAGATAGATATATTTCGGAGTGCAACGTTGATTACAAAACATGGTTTATTGAGTAAGCAAATATACTGGATGCACATTACAAGAATTTCAAACAATTTTCACAATTTTTACCTTTGTATTAGCAGAGATGCCAGCTATAAAAAATCAGAATCTGAACATGATAAATATGAATGCTAGAATTTTTACAAGCCATTAGGATATACCAAGTCAATAAAATCCAAACCTGAGTACAAGAAGCTGGTGATGGTCTGTATGTCAAGCACACCACCGAGTATTTAGTACACTGGTGTTGAACACAAAGATGTATCCACATATCATGTAACACGACTCTATGGCAAACTGTACTTGAGATACTAGCCACATAAAAAAACTTTATCATTGCAGTTAATCAGCGGTGTGGACGAAGGCACGGACACCAAAGTAATTGCTATGTTAAGCTCCACCAGGGAAGGATCGACAAAAAAGGAATACTTCAAAATTGTATCCAACAATTTCTTTTAAACAGTTACTGATTCAAGTTCTTTCTGGTTGAAACATACTTCCTACAGTTATCTTTTATGCCATATGACATAATGATGTTAGCCAAGAAAACAATTGCACAGGTATGGTGCTCCTCCAATACTGATGCAGTGCATCATGCCCATTTTGAACTTCTGTAGCACGTCATTTTTTTCAGCTCGGTGTAATCCTCATTTTGAAATCTTACATGAACCTTCTCTGAATAATCAGGGTGCTAAGCTGACATAATTTCTGATTAATCAATATTCAGTTGCTTTTGTGATACAAGCACTTGGTTACACTTTCACAAAAGAAATATAATCAGACATTATAAGCGTTTCAGTGATCTAGATATACAGATGTATTGAAAACAGAAATGATTCCGCCAAAATCAGAATGGTTGACATGTCAGCATTAGGAATCAAGCATAAAAAACCCTCTATAAACTGGCTTCCTCTGCAGACTGACCACATATTTTGGTCTCAATTAAGCTAATCTAATACTTATGAAACCTCCTTAAAATTGGCCACCTCTATAAAATTGTCAAACATTGAGGTCCTAACAGTGTTGGGTATATGGAAGTTTTATTGCATTAAAACTTCATAAACAAACAAGAATAGCATGAACATTACATTATATGCCTGCCCGATGTTTCTTCTATGTAGGAATTAGTAGTTTATGGTTGACTCTGGAGATTTATGACCAATAGGTCTCAATGGCCCGCAGTCTTGAACAAAACTTAATGTGCTAAAACTTTTATTTCTTTTATTTGACTTACTAAGACCATGACCTCTGATCTGAAGATTATTGAATCTTTAAGTTACTTTTTTATCTAAAGTGCAAGCCATCCACAAAGTTTGGTCAAGGAACTTACTCTATAATAAAAGTTGTTCTCCAAAACTCATTTTTCTTTGAGCCACAATGATCCTGACCTTTTACTTTTGACCCCAAAATCAACAGGCCTCTTCAATACCTTCATTGCAAGCTCTCCACAAATGCTGGTCAAGGTATGAGATCAATAACTAAAGCAATTATGCAAAAACCATTTTTCTTTTTTCAGTTCAGTGGTCTTGACCTTTGACCCCAAAATTAATTAGCTTCTGTATTACCCAATGTTCACATCATCCACAAACTTTGGTGAAGGTACATGGTCCAGAACTGAAATTTTGGTGCATACACCATTTCTCTTCAAGTCACAATGGCCTTGACATCTGACCTTTTGATCCTAAATGAACAGGTTTCTTTCCTCCCCCAAGTGCAAGCCATCCACAAACTTTGGTCTAGGTCTGTGATATAAAACAATGTTATTGCAAAGAAACCACATTCTTTTATTTAAAGTGATGTTGACCTTTGATCTATTGGCCACGAAATCACTAGATTTATCCTTTACCCCAAGTGCAAGCTATCCATAAAGTTTGGTCACGGTTGGTGATGTCAAACTAATGTTATTGTGTGGAAACCATTTTTTTTTCTTTCAACTAGTGACCTTGTCCTTTAACCTTTTTACCTCACAATCGTTAGGCTTCTTACATATCCAGATGCAAGCTATCCACAAAGTTTGGCAAAAATATGTGCTGTAGAACTGATATTGTGCAGAAATGGAAACATTAACAGACAGAAACACAGACAGGGTCATAGTATAATACACTCTGCCAGAAATTGGGCATATAATAATGACAAGAGTCCCTCAAAAGAACTGATGCTCTACTTGCCAAAAATGAATTTCCAGAAATTCAAGATTAGACCATTTATTCCTTTTAACTGTGGAATGCTGAAACCATCTCAGATATATATTCAGCAATAAGATTTTAAATTTAGCTGTTGTGGTGGACATACTGGATGTCAGATTTGCACCATTTGCATTCATACCATGTAGACATTATTATTAGTCTATTGGTAAAAACCCCATGTTGATATGACCATCCATTCAGGGGGAGTAGTGACAACAAGATTTTCAAGACAGGTGTCATGGCAGCCATATTAGATGTAAGATTTGGATCATTGTTATTTAAAACCAACTTGGTAGCATAAAAAGTCTTTTGGTAAAAACCCCATGTTGATATGGCCATCCATTCAGGAGAAGTTGCAATAACAATATTTTCAAGATGGCTACAATGGTGGCCATATTTATGGTCAGATTGAATTATTTTCATTTAGGACCAACTAGACACCATACAATATCTTCTGGTGTAAACCACATGTCAAAATGACTTTCCATTTAGGAGGAGTAGCAATAACAAGATTTTCAAGATGGCTGCCATTGTGGCCATATTGGATCTCAGATCGGCACCATTTTCATTTAAAACCAAATAGACATCCTAAGTCCTCTGCTGAAAACCCCATGTTGATATGACTTTCCATTTAAAATTAGCAATAACAAGATTTTCAAGATGGCTGAAAAGGTGGCCATATTGTATATCAGATTGGCACCATTGTCATTTAGGACCAACTAGATATCATAAGAAGTCTTTTGGTGAAAGCAGACTGTCAATATGACCATCCATCTAGGAGAAGTAGCAATAACAATATTTTCAAGATGCCCACTGTGTTGGCCATATTGGAGATCAGATGAACACCACTTTCACTTACAAATGACTTGACATAAGAAGTGATATGGTAAAAACCACATCTTGATATGACTTTCCATTCAGTAGGAGTAGCAATAGCAAGATTTTCAAGCTGGCCACTGTTGCAGCCATATTTGGATGTCTGCCTGGCACCATTTTCATTTAGGACCAACTAGACATTATAAGAAGTCTTCTGGTGAAAACCCCCATGTCAATATGACTGTCCGTTCAGGAGGATTAATGATAACAAGATTTTCAAGATGAATGCTCTAATGCCTATATTGGACATGGCACTACTATCATTTAGGATCAACTAAACCCATTCTGATATGACCATCCATTCAGAAGTAGTAGTGATAACAAGATCTTCAAGATAGACACTGGGCTGCCATACTGGTTTTCCATGCGGCACTATTTTCATATGGAACCAACTTGACCATGGGATGAATGTGTATGTAAAGTCTCATGGCAATCCTGCAAGCAGTTTAGGAGTAGCAATAACAAACTTGTTTTAACTGGATGGACAGATGATGGACGACACATAACAGACAATAGGCCATCCCATAAGCTCTCCTGGTCTATGACCAGTAGAGCTAATAAATGAGTAAAACCCCATTTTCATTAAAGAACTGAACTACCCGAGGTGACAGGAACAGATTTATTCATATGAGCAATCTCCTCAGTGATCCATTTATATCCTGCTCTGCTCAAAATGGTCCCAGATACTGGAAAAGAGTAATATATTGTTATATCTGCTGTAAAAATCTAAACTATCTGCAAATACTGCTATGTATGAACATGAACGCATGATAGTTCATACTATATACATGTTCATACAGTATCGTTAAAACCAAACAAATTGCAAAATGTCTTTATAAATAGATAAATCTGTTTCTACCTATCAATAATATTGCACAGCATCAGCTATGTACATGTAAAAATTGTGAAATCATCATTGTATCATTGTATAGCTGACATCAGTCTGCATTTTTTTTGTGATGTTGAACACACACTGGAAACCAATAAAAAACATTTTTTTATAAAATGTTTCTTTGATATTATTTACCTGATCATAATACAATAGAACATCCACTACCTCACAAATCCATCTCTACCAAGCATAAAAAGACATTAACCACATCCTTTTTAATTATTTTAGCAGCAAGAGTCCCATGATGGGACTGACACTCTCTGAAAAGAATTTCCAAGAATCCAAGATAAGACCATTTTTTCTTTTTAACTGCTAAATGTTGAAACCATCTCTGAGTGATAAGATTTTAAAATTGGCAGCTGTGGCGCTGCTAATGGCTGTATGATTGGCACCATTTTCACTTAGGACCAAATATATATCGTAAGAAGTCTTTTGGTGAAAACCACACATCCATGTGGCCATCCATTCAGGAGAAATAGCGCTAAAAAGATTTTCAAGAAGGCCACTTATAGTAGGCATACTGGATGTCAGATCAGCATCATTTTCATTCAGGACCAACTAGATATCACAGGAAGTCTTCTGGTGAAAAATCCCATGTCGACATTACTTTCTATTTAGGAGGAGTCTAAGAAGTCTTAGACAGATGGTCGATATGACCATCTATCTAAGAGAATCAATAACAAGATTTTTAAGGTGGCTGCCATGGTACCCTACTAGATGTCAAATTGGCACCATTTTCATTTACAACCAACAACATATCATCAGAAGTTTTCTGGTAAAAACCACATCTCAATAAGACTTTCCATTTAGGAGAAAACCCCATGCTGATATGACCATCCATTCAAGAAGAGTAGCGATAACAAGAATTTCAAGATGGCCACTGTGCCAGCCATATTGGATGTCCAAGTGGCACCATTTTCATTTATGACCAACTAGACATTGCGATGAATGTGTGTAAAGTTTCTTGGCAATCCTCCTGATAATTTAGGAGGAGTAGTGGCAACAAACTTGTGCTAATGGATACATTACCCAATGATAATATGTTCGGAGATATGGTAAGAAATGGAGGGAGATACATCCCCTTATCCCATTTTCCGTTCTCCTTATGCAGGTGCAGCTGCTTCAAGTCTCATGTGAGATATGGGCTAGTGAGATATGTGAGATATGGGCTAGTGAGATACCACAATTCCAGTGGAAGTTGAGTAACCTACATTGTTACAAAGTTGCCAAGTGACCTGTAAAGGTAGTCTGGTGTGCTGCATATATAGGTCTAACCAGGTCAAATTGAACTCTATGGGATGAAAGGTCTCTCAAGACAGAAGCTGGAGAATGTCTATCAGACCACCTACGCCTTGCAACTATACAGTGATCAATGCTTCATTGACTAAGAGTGGTCTTTTCACGGTAATCAGCGCCGGATAAGCTTTGATTTGCTAAACATTGTTACAATGCTTTATCTAGGTAAATTTGCAATTTATTTACTTTCCTTCGGAAAATAAGCTTGCTTCTTTGTTTTATTTCTCATCTTAAAACATTGTATTTGATATATCTTTGCGACTATCATGTGATCAATGCTTCAATGACTCAGTGTGGTCTATTCATGGTAATCAGAGCCGGCTAAGCTTTGATGTGCTCAACATAGTTACAATGCATTGTCTAGGTAAATTTGCATTTTCTTCGGAAAATATGCTTGGTTCTTTGTTTTATTTCTAATCTTAAACTACATTATTGGATCCCTCTTTGTTACAATAGAGTGAGTAATATTTAATTGACTCAGGGTGGTGTTTTTAAAGGTAATCAGAGCTGGCTAAAGTTTTGATGTGCCAAACATAATTATGAAGTATTGTCTTGGTAAATTCTATCTAGGGCACTGAGATATATTTTAGAAGTGTCATGCAAGTCCAAATAAGTATAAATACTGGACCTGAACTTTCACATAGCATCTTGTGTTCGATCTTGAAATGCCAAGAATGATGACAGATGAGGACATACAGCGACTTTTCTAGTGTCATGATGATGAAGAGGAATTTGAGGGATTTCACGCAATAGACTAAACTCCATCAACAAGGCGAACCTTAAAATGATGACCTCAAAATGATGACAAAGAGGAATTTGAGGGATTTGATGCAATAAACTGAACTCCATCAACAAAGTTAACCTTAAAATATCCCTTTAAAGGGCCAACCATAAAATCGGAAAGATATACTTTTTAGTTTGCCACTTTTTCATTCTTTCTTTCACGATACCTGTGAAAACAAAAAGTTTTGGTCATTATTGGGTGCCGCGTACTGACAGGAAAGATCAGAGAAACAGTCATGAACTGGTTTATTGTAAAGAATATAAACGTCTTGTAACAACTGGTGATCAGTGCACTATCCAAAATGGCTGACTGTTGTCGCACTACGAAAGGAAGCGAATTTATCAAGATTTTAAAATGTATTATATCACATGCGCATTATATGGCATAACTACATTTTTGCCCTCATTCTGGGTCGAAAATAGGGGTGCATGTTATACATCAGTGCGTGTTATACAGTATTGATATTAAAATGCCAAGCCCCCAAAAATATAGTTTTGGGGGAGTACAACTAATTTTAATTATGTAATACTTACCTGTCACTATTATTAAGCTTTCTCCTTTCCACGTGGAAAGACCTCATCTGTGCTAGATGCACCAACTCCCTGTTCTAGAAGTTTCTTAGAACATGTGCATCGACCCAATCTGATCTACGTCATCAGCTCGTGCTCCACAGAGCATCCTCATTTATTTCAGGATGTGAGACTAATGAAGGACATCAGCACGGGGTGAGAGCAGGGCATCCAATAGTGACAGGTAAGTATTACATAATTAAAATTAGTTTTACTCGACCAAAAAACTTCATTTTAATGTCAGTAATAACTTACCTGTCACTATTATTAAGCTGAAGAGTAGAAATTTGGAAAAAACTACTCACCTTCCAGTCCAAGCAGTCAACTGCAGTTTTAAACGGCAGTTGTCTGGGTCGTAGATTGTGCTGCGACAATCAGACCCAGAGAGAAAATACCTTGGCTTTGGTTTGCTAATGACCAAAGGTAAAGAGACGAGAAGGTTGTGTGTGAGCGCCAAAACGCAGCCTTCATAATATCATCTAAAGATGAATGGTTGAAATATGCCCAGGAAGTAGCAATAGCCCTGACTTCAAGGGCTTTAATCTTCACGAACGATAAGTCTCTTTCTGTGAGAGATGCATAAGCTCTCTTGGTGGTGAGCGAAATCCATCGAGAGATAGTGGATGCTGAAATATCAGCTGAACCCCTAAAGGGGAGAAAAAGTCTTTTCCTACCCTCCTTCTCCCTTTAGCAGATGTTAAATAGAATCTAAGTGCCCTAACTGGGCAAATAAAGTCTATCACTATCATCCCCAGCACAGATACGACTAAGACTGGGGATTTCAATCGGGGATGGGAATACTGACGGAAGTTGGTTTTGGCAAGAAAATCAGCCTGACACAATAGGGAAATGGACTCATAATTTCCATTGAAGCGTAAACATCCTTCTTCAATTGATAAAGCATGTAGCTCACTTCTTTACCGGGCTGACGCAACAGCCAGAAGAAAAACTGTTTTAAACATGAGATTTTCAAAAGAGGCCTTACTCAAAGGTTTGTAAGGTGTTTTTGTCAATGCCCACAAAACACATGAAAGGTTCCATGTTGGTGTCAATGAATGAGACACTGGTCTCTGAAGCTCTAAATACTTTATAAGATCCGACAAGTGAGGATCTGAACCAATGGATTGACCTTTAAAGAATTTAAGAGTGTCTGAAAGAGCTGCCCTATACCCTCTGATTGTGGAGGCTGAACAAGATCTCTCCTCGAAAAGGAAGAGAAGAAAATCTGCTACTGCAGCGATACAGGGTCAGCAAGGATTTCCTAACACACCAATCACAGAAGATTTTCCACTTTGAATTGTAGACCTTGGATGTAGAGCATTGTACGATGCAGTCTGCAACTTTGTTCGAAAACTTTGCCTGGCAGATCGATCGCTTGAGATAAGCCAAGCGTGAAGGTGGAGGATCTGGGGATTGGTGTGAACTAGAGTTCCTGTGTGTTGTGAGAGAAGATTTTTCCACAGAGGTAATACTCTTGGTTTGTCGATCAACAGGTCTAGTAAGTGATTGAACCACAACCTTTGAGGCCACATAGGTGCAATCAGGATGATCCATGCAGTGGACATCCTGATCTTCTGTAAAACTTGTGGAATCAACCGGAAGGGTGGGAATGCGTAAGCTGACAGTCGATCCCAGTTTAGGCTGAAGGCGTTTACTGCCCAGGCTGCCTGATCTGGGACTGGGGAGACATAAAATGGGAGCTTGTTGTTGAGTTTTGTCGCAAACAAGTCCACTAGAGGTCGCTCACATAGACTGAACAGAGACTCTACAACCGCTTGATGAAGAGACCATTCTGTTAGGTCTACCTTGCCTGTTCTGGACAGACTGTCTGCCAGAATGTTTTTCTTCCCTGGAATGTGACGAACTCTGAGTGTAATCCCTTCTGACTGTCCAACGTAGAAGGTTTCATACTTCCAGGAAGAGTGAAGGAGCATGAGTGCCTCCTTGTCATCCGAGGTACACAACCACTGATGTGTTGTCTCAGGAGATCATGACGCAATGCCCTTTGACTTGTTCTAGGCAGCCTTTTAGGGCGAAGAACACGGCTTTCATTTCTATATTATTTATGTGGAGAAGATTGTCTTCGTGTGACCACTGCCATGGAGAAGTACTCTAAATGAGCCCCTCCAACCTGAATCTGACATGTCGATGTACAGATAGGAGTGGGGTTCTGGGGCATGCAGGGGAACTCATCTCAGAAACATATCTTGGTTGTACCACCACTTTGGGTGGTACTGAAACGTCGACCCTAGAGAAATTCGCATCGAGAGGGAATCCTTGTGGGGTCTCCAAACCACCAACAGGAGAAACTGAAGTCCAAATGAAGTCTCCCTAGGGGAACCAGGTCTGACGCGGAATTCAAGGTTCCCAGGAGGGATAGATACAGATGAGCTGACAACGAAGTCTTGGTCTGTAATGTCCTTAAAAGTTCCATGATTTTGTGTATCCTCTCTGGGGGAACACGAATGCGGACCAGGGAGGTAAGGAAATTCATTCCTATGTACACGAAATCTTGAGAAGGAACGAGTTCAGACTTCTCTAGATTTGGAATCAGTCCCAATTGTGTCACCACAGACCAACAGAGGATCATGTGGCTGCATAGGGACTGTTTGTTTGTGTTGTTTAGTAGTCAGTCATCTAAATACTGGATTAACGGAATCCCAAGTATCTCAAGTGTGCAGCTATTACTCCCATGACTCTGATAAAGATCCTGGGCACTGAGGCGAGACTGAACAGCATGGCTCGGAATTGAAATACTTCCTGTCCGATCGAGAACCGGAAATATTTTTTGTGCAGCGGAAAAATCTGGATGTGGAAATACGCATCATGAAGATCAATGGAAACTACCCTGTCAGCTGGTTTGATAGTGTTCCAAACTGAAGTTGCAGTTTCCATCTGCAGAAATTTGTTTAGGGGGGAAAGGTCGATAATCAGTCTCTGTTTTTCGACCTTTTTGGGGACCAGAAAAATCTGGGAGTAGAATGTTGGCAACTCGATGTTTTGAACCCTCTCCACTGCGCCCTTCTGAAGAAGGGTGTGCACTTCTTCCTTTAATTTGAAAATGTTTGATTGATGGAAGATGGGTGTCCAAAAAGAGGGCCAGTCGAGCACCTACCTGAATTAAAGGAAGAGGTATGTACTGCAGGAGAGGTGAGGTGTCCCTAGGGACGACCTCTCTTTCCCTTTTTGCCTCTTTGGGGAAGGGGAGGCAAGATTAAACCGCTTTCCCCTGCCCCTGCCTCTCCAGTTACTACGTCGCATATCTGAAGAGGGCTTATAGGCGGGTTGTCTATTTTGCTGTCGTGGTTGCATACCACGTTTTGGTATGAATTGTGGCTGACCCATAGACCTATCAGGACGTGTGTGAACGTTGGCCGGTTTCGACAGGCCAGCAACCGATGCGAGGGACCTATGTTGTTGGTTACTCAAATCCTGAGGGGCGATAGAAGGAATGAGACTGCCGAATAAAGTCTCTGAATCTAGGGGTGCAGCCCTCAGAAGATATTTGCTATGTTCCAGCAAAACTTTAGAAGAGTGCAGTGCTACATCTCTATGTAGGTGTAGAAGCTCCGCCAACAAAGCCATTGCAGTAGACAATGAGTGTAGTGAAGTTTATGCCACAGCCTCTAATAGTCGTTGCAAGGCAACGGTTGATAATGATTCCTCCTTCAGTAAACTGAAGGAAGCTGCTGAAAACAGGTCAGCATGAGAAGCTATAGTCACTATTGACCTGGCCATTGATTCTAATGCCTCCAAGGATTTAACCGATAGGCGAGCAAAAGAACCCGCTGAAATGCCCACTTGTGAAGATTCGGCATCCAAGTGGGGGGTGGGGGGTCCAACGACCAGGTAGGTGAATGGACCTTATAGCTCAAGTCTGAAATTAAGGGCCTCGGTGTAGCAGAGTGGACAGACCACACTTTAATCTGTCACACTGATTCTTGACCTCTGCTCAGCCGTTTCGCAACTTCGTTAACCATCGGGAAGTGCGGAAGTAGCAGTAAGTCCGGTCTGGGCATTGCTCCTGACAGTTTCTCTAAACAAGAGACAATTTGGTTGTGGGCACATGTCAGGAGGAAGAAGGCGGTATACTTCATTTACAGCCATGTCGAATTACCAAGTCTCTCCTTCATCGATCACTTGAGACGATGGTGGTAAGGGGTTCGGAGCACTTTGAATGGTAGGGTATACCCTATCCTCCAGAGTTTCAGGAAATTCCTGTGAATCTACTAAGAACAAGGCATCATCTTCCTGTTCCAAAGCTCAGTGTGAAGCAGAAGAAATGTATCCTGAATGATCCCTCAGCGGGGGCAGCCGGGAAGTAGGGACTTATATATTATGTGTCTCAGACGGGGAGCGATAGAATTGTCCTCAATGGGTGTTATGTATGGAGAGCAAGAACTCTTCTCGCCTCTCTTTCATCTCTTAGTGGGAGGGGAATTAATCTTCCCTTCCCTTGATGACCTACATCCATGGTAGAGGTAGTTCTCTTCCTTGCGGGAGAAAGTTCCACATACCAAATGGAATGAAAGGGAACATGGGAAAGGGGGACATCGGTCCGATTTCCTATCCCAGAAGCGTGTCTATTTGTACGTTCTGACCCTGTGGTGTGACAACTAGGTAATGTAACAAAAAGGGGGTATTCAAACCTAACCCTAGCGCTAGACCTAGATTTGGCATGTCTCGCAGACCTATATCCAGTATATAGTCTGTCTGTATCCGGTGATAAGTGGCCTGTCCGTGACCTGTCACTTATAGTCAAGGGCGATCTAGATCTGAGAGAACTTCTCTCTGAACTATAAGAATTTGAACAAGGGCTAAACCCCTTGGGTTTGCGTGATGTATTTTTCGCCTGACTTCAGATACTATGGAGGTCTTGTTCCTGCCCCAAAGGGAAGATGCAAGGATTCTCCATATTTGGGCTCAGTGTAACCCCTTCCGGGGGTATAACTGTGTCTGCTTGTGGGTCGGTGCTACCCCGCCCTCCTGTAGTAGGGGGGGTGCACTCGGACCCAGCAAGTTGATAGCCCTTAACGATAGAAGCTGCCTTCTTAGAAGACACTCTATCATGACTTGGGAAGGTGCCGCTCCCATCTCTTATATTCGGGGGATCGCACTCGAACCCTTGAGAGATATCCGTTACCATCTCACCAGTAGTAACATTATCTCTCTCTTGTCTAGGGAAGGTGCTGCTCCTACCTCTTTTATTTGGTAGCAGGTAGCACCAGTATGTCTTTCTAAGTGAGATTTATTTGATTTAGAAGGGGAAAAACGTGCTTCTTTTCTCTTCAGATAAGCGTGACAGCTTTTGGCCAGATCCCAAATGTCGTCTGACCATAGACAACACATGGGGCATCCTTCCCTGATTGAGACATCTGAAAATTAAGTTCTGAAAAAGAAACTTAGTTAACAAAATAACAGAGCAATGATGATAATAAGGGTTGCTTCAGCCCGTTGTATCTCATTACTACTGATTATATTTTTTTTTTTTTTTTTTTTTTTTAAACAAGAATGTCTGAGTTTATTTGGTATCTCATGACGGAGATAAAAACCAGAGCATCATTGTAGGTTAAAGTAATGTTATAGAAAACATTATTGAAAACATTTATGGGCCCTAGAATCTACTAATAGACAGTTATGAGATTCCGTCTCATGACCAAGTTATTACGTTAATAAATAATAATCACAGTAATGATGGACCCCAGTGTTGCAACAATGCATGAATGGTGAATATCAATGTTAATGTTATCAATTACGAATTTGATAAATATGGACAGAGGTTAACGTTCATTATAGAGAATATTCGTGACAAGTCCTGGTTATTAGCATTGAAACCATTGCATTTGTTGATATTTTTGTCATAAAGTTTTCCATGTGTTGACTCAATGGTCGTCCGGAATTGAATGAGGACGCTCTGTGGAGCACGAGCTGATGATGTAGATCAGACTGGGTCGATGCACATGTTCTAAGAAACTTATAGAGCAGGAAGTTGGTGTATCTAGCACGGAGGAGGTCTTTCCATGAGGAAAGGAGAAAGCTTAATAATTGTGACAAGTAAGTTATTACTGACATTAAAACATAGACTAAAATCTTTTTAATAGCACGCATGATTCAAAAATGGATCTGATGCACTGACCAACTTTCTGAGATTGTTTGATATATGCTGAATAGCATGTATTATGCAGATTCTGAAATAAAAGCCACAAGAAACTTTCGGGCACAATGTTTTAACAGCACAACTGCCCTCTTTGTCACCTAAAAAAATTTTCATCACATCATTATGAAGAAGTGGTTATAATTAATATCATCACTTGATTTTAAAACTGATGTCATCATTTTGTGTATGTATGTACTCAAACAAACAAGTATGCCTGCAGAGAAAAGCAAGGAGAAAGCGTGGACATTTAGATTACGCATACCACCAAAGTATGGTGTATCGAGCTCTCTTGTTTTTTCAAAATATGTACAAGAGTTGACGATGGCATCTACCTCCAGCCGACAGATATCTCCATACCAGAGAAAAACCTTGTTATTTAGTTGTCTGTCCACTGGATATATCAGTTTATCCTCTGTCAGTAAAAGAAAAAGAAGCAATGTACATGTATGCATGCATTAATTTCAAAATAATGCAGTTAATGAAAATCCTAATATGTGATATATTTTTCTGCCAAAAAAATTTTTACAAGATTTTTATGATAAAAAGCTCGACAGTCCACATGTCGCCATAAGTATAAACAAAGAATCTATTGCTTGCAAGTTCTGCCAATGCTTAAACAAAAAACTGTTACCAGGTAATAAATCAAACCACTGACATTTATCCCATCAGAAAAGAAACCATTTAATCTCACTATACCATGAACCTTTGCTCCACAAAAATATCACTTAATCTCACTATACCATTAACCCTTGCTCCACACAAAAAATCTCACTATACCATTACCCTTTGCTCCACAAAAAAAATCACTTAATCTCATTCAACCATTAACCTTTGCTCCACATACAAAAATCACTTATCTCACAAAACCATTAACATTTGCTCCACCAAAAAATCTAAGTTTAATTTTGCCTGTGACAATATCACCCTTCCCAAGAAAATGCAAGGTTGATCTTTGCCATGTTGGTCTCCAGGGCTGAAATTAACATAGCATTTCAAGTAAAAGACAGCCTTGTACTCAAAATTTAACTGAGAAATTATCAGCTCAAATGAGAGATTTCAAAATTTCCAGAATATTCATGTAATATACTGTATTAATCCAATAATAACCCGACACCCATATTAACAAAATGTTGGCAAATATTTATGAAGGATACCATTGTCTGATAATAAACCCACCCCAAGGGAAATAATTTACACATATACTCAACAAGAAATGGAAGGTATCACTTAGCAATATTTAAAATTTTATATTTTGAATTTCCTTGTCAAACTTTTGTTTTAGTTAGCCTTTGGAATGCATTAGCTTGGTATCTGATGAAGATATTAGTGAAACCAATCAAGCATGTCAAACATAAATGAAAATTTTGCAATATGCACATATTATCTTATTACAACAATCTCTTTGATAAGATATCCACTTCTTAACTAAAAGAAACAAACAGGTTTCATCTCTTATAGACTGTGGTAGCGAGACATGACATGTTCTTCAGCTTCATCTTGTCACAATGTGTGTCCTGAACCCGATTACACTCATATTGCTAAATGTCATTTACACATGATACACCTGACTGGTTTCAGCAACACCCTGAATAATTATCTAGTTGACATGCACTATCTAGTTGACATGCACATGAAAATGGTAAATGCAAATGATTTTAAGAAGCAGACATAACTTTTTCAAAGTTATACCTTTCATTGCTTTTTTATTTTCTGTTGGGTTTTTGTTGGGGGGGGGGGGGGGTGAGTATATGCAGATCTGATTAATTATGTCAATTTAATGAGATACAAGCAAATATCTCTCTTATTTGAAGCACTTTCTTAAACTGAGGTGCTTTAAAGTGAAGCATTACTCACTGTATTTTACTAAGGGACTTTAAAGCGAGACAGTGCTAACTGTATTACACTGCGGTGATTTAAGTCTGACATCAATCACTGTATTTAACTGAGATGCTTTAAAGTGAGGCACCACTCACTGTATTTTACTGAGGTACTTGAAAGTGAGGCACCACAAACTGTATTTTACTGAGGTGATTCAAAGTGAGGCACCACTCACTGTATTTTACTGAGGTGCTTGAATGTGAGGCACCACTCACTGTATTTTACTGAGGTGCATGAAAGTGAGGCATCACTCACATTATTATACTGAAGTGCTTTAATGTGGGGCAACACTCCCTGTATTATACCAAGGTTCTTAAAAGTGAGTCATCAACCAGTATTATGCTGAGGTGCTTGAAAATGAGGGATCACTCACTGTATTTTATTGAGGTGCTTTAAAGTAAGACATCACTCACTGTATTTTACTGAGATGCTTGAAGGTAAGGCATCACTCACTGTATTATGCTGAAGTACTTTAAAGTGAGGCATCACTCGCTGTACTTTACTAAGGTGCTTTGAAGTGATGCATCACTCACTCTATTTTTGACATCTTTTGGGGTTGCTACTTTCTTAAAAATTAATTCGAAATGAAGTGGGTTTGTTTTATTTTCTTTTTAAATTTTGATAAATAAAAATCACAAATATACATGTAATGACTGAACAAAAATAACCCTGCTTGATGTAGAGCTATTTGTGGGACAGGCCACCATCAATCTGCAAGAAAAGCATTACAGATACAGTTAAACAATTACATTTTTTAACATTTGCACCCAATATGGAATATTTTTGTTCCATGCACAGCATTAATATTTGCTAGGTCCATCAACTTTTCTTGATAGTCCCAACACTTTTCAAGTGGCCAATTGTTTTTTGGGGGGTTTTCTCAGTTTTGCCTTGATTTTTATACAGACAAGTAAGCCACTGGCCCTTCAAGCAGGCCGGGTAGTTATTCTGATAGTACCATTTGGCTGTAATTTCCCAGTGGTGTACATGGTGGTAATCGAGTCCAGCTGGTCAAAGCGAACAGATGAAAACCCTTTCAGATAGTACTTCTTCTTTTCTTCTAAACTCATGTTGAGGAATTTCTCTGAAACATTATTGAAGGAACAAATATAATTACAGGTATAAATTTTAACATCAAATTTTCAGTGAAGATAAACAGCAATGAATGGATGTATTAATGACATGTCAAAACTTTTCTCAATGTTTTTTCATGGTACGTTTTCCTAGTCTGATTATCTTCAGTCACTTAAACAACCTGTAAGGAGTGGCTGAAATTCATTATCTTGCCTGTATTGCATGCTCCACTGCTAATAGCATAAACTCAGATCTACCAACACTTTCAGCATTGATCGATCTGAATCTATGCTGCTCATGTTACATACAGTGGTTCATAACTATCGCAATGTCGAGGATCCATACAAATATACAACATTACAAGTGAGGTTGCCTTTTACTGAGTCAACAAGGGTGGACAAATCTCGAATATGTGTGGTAGTCCGATGGGCTACCAAATGGGAAACTAAGGAAGCCCACAAGAAATTTTGGTAGCCCACATTTTTCAGTGGATAAACATTTCCATTTAAGATGGCATTAAAAACATGTAGACAGATAAAATGGTAGGGTAGTAAAAGGTTCAGAAAAAAAAATACAAACACTCAAAGTACATGAAATTGTTTATAAAAACCTCATTTTATAAAAAAAATTAAACATTCAGCACCCAAAAAACTGTAATTTAAACTTGTCAAACAATCAAGTGAAACTGTTTTTGCCCTATAGTTACAAGAAAGTACACATGCTTGAAACATTATAAATCCGTTTTTAGTTTTTTGGCAAAATAAATAAAAGAAATAAACAGTGCAGCTAAATGATAAATCAAATAAAAATAAAATGTTAAGCCTAGATAAAAAGGTCTAAGTGCGTCTTTATACCACAATGCTGTGCTGCAGTTTATACTTAGTACTATATTGCAGTATTCTGCAACCCCTCTGGCAGTTTGTACCCCTGTTCCAGTTTTAAAATGAAACGGCTGAAGGATATAAAACATGCAAAAAGCTTGGTCATTTTGTTCATTAATTTATAATTTCAAACCCTACATAGGCTAGTGGGTCCTTAACATTGTCATATTTGTGTTTTAACCAAACGAGAGTTTCTATGCCATATTTATGTGCGCGAGTCTATTTTGATGAATTTGTACAATAAATTTACAACTCTCACTCTGCATGTTTTCAAATTTGAGGGCATATTTTTCCAATTTTTTTTGTTGGGGGGGTGTTATAATTAGAAATTGAAAATACTGGATGTAGACAATGTAGTGTTTAGTTTCTATGTACCTGTAGTCTAAAGACCCACCCCTTCAATGAAAATGGATTCTTCCAGGAACCAGAAAATGACTATGAGTATGCTCGTCGTTTACACTGGAAGCTTTTGTTTGGCTTGAAATGTGAAGAACATGAAACTGTTAGGGACCCCCCCAATAAATGGGCTAAAAATTATAAATTAATGAATAAAAAATGACCAAGTTTTTTGCATTTTTTATATACTTCAGGCTTTTTGTTTCTAAAATTGGAAGAAGGGGTACAAACTGAAATGGGGAGTGGGGGGGCTATTACAAAATTTCGAAAAACATGTCAGATGGAGCAGGTAGTCCTGCATGCTTCAGAACCTTACAGTTAAGTATTCCAAAAACAATATTTGGCTGTCCTGGACATGTGGATTACCAATTTGTCTACCCCTGAATCAAAATGTAAAAACTACACTTGTGCCTAAAATGGGATCCATGATCTCTCCTGTATTATATTCAGGAACTATGTTATAGTAGAATCACAACACTAATTAAGATCCTTTTATATTTCCTTCACTGTTCTACATTTTTAATGAAATCCAGAGGATTAGTTATAAGTTCAGATGTACCAATACTATCTTATGTTAGGCATTAATTCAAACACAACATATAAAAATATCAGCATAGGTTGTGTTGCATTTTCTGCAAATAGTTGCATTTTCAATTAAATTACTGGAATTTTTAGTGCAAGTGAACCTTCTGGAACCGATCAAATCACACCTAACCTCACTGTCATCCCAGACAGATATTCCCAGACAGTCCTGGGGGGTCTTAAGTCTCAAAAAGTGTGTTTTGAGGTCCCAAGAGGGGTCAGTGTACTTGACCCCCCCCCCCCCAAAAAAAAAAAGTGATGGCATCCAAATGAGAATAAGTTATCTTTTCAAATCAGCCTATAGCAAATCGTTGGAAATTCAAATCTGAATAAAAGAAAATACCATCTGTTTTCTCTGAAGCATTTAATATACTTACCAAACAAAATTTAGACTTAGAATTGTCAAAATAACACCACCATAAACATGGTCACAACCTCACAGACATTAAATACAAAAATACACCAAGTTACTGTCTTTAAAATCCATTGGACAGTGAAATGTAGTTTTAATTACATGTAGTCTTTGCAGTTATCAGTAGTTGGTCTGATGGTAATGCAAGTGTCATTTGTCTGCACAAATATGCATACTTTTCCTTCGCGAATGTGCATCCACATCTATGTTGGCGCAAACAATGGCCAAAGTCGCTAAAAGTGATAAAACTTGTAAGATGACAATGAATATCCATTTCAAAACAATCAATCTGGCAATGAAAACATTCAAGGTTTGTGGTAGTCGGACGAGTTGGTAAAGTCTTTGACCGCCGCTATTGTAACGTATTTTCGAGGTTAATGTCACGCCTACGGCAGTGAAGATTTAATTTATTCTCAGGCAGAATTAATGAAAAAAAGGTACCAATTTATGCACATACACAATTTGTCATTTGATTAATGATTTAATACTTTTATATTATTAAAATTCCATGGTGCAGTTCATTTCAGGTTAACCAGATATTCAAACATGTTGATGTTTTCATGAGTTACTTCATCACACAATAAAACGTTTATTGCTAGAATGTAAATTTCCAAGGAAAATACGAGAAAGTTAAGGTGGCAAAACTGACGAAGCAAAAAAGATTTTCTCATTTTTAGCACTTCTAGTGGATTATGTACTACAATATTCCTTTGTCCCTTTAAAATGTTGTGTGTCCCCCAATTCGGGAGAGTGAGGTACACTGTATCCCCTGACATTTGGATCCTAGGTGCAACACCGCATTAGAGATTGAATGGTGCTGTTGTTCAACCTACCAAAATAATCATGTTTTTAATTTTATATATGGAGTAAAAATCCGACTTCAAAGAAATGTTGCCGCTGATCACAAACTTTAATAAAGACAGCTTCAACATTCTCATTCAATGCAGTCAGTAATGTGCATGTAATAACATTTGTTTTTCAACACACATCTGTTTGATGTATTTAACTTCAGACAAATTGGGTTGTTCCAAACTGACGGAAGCAAGGACTTTCATTTTTGAGAGCTCTGACTTGCACAACATTACACACATATACAGGCAGCAGCAAACTGGTCCCAAGTTTTGTTATCCCTGGAAATGGACGAGAGTCTCTTGTGCTTTGATTGTTTTCAATGCAGTTATTTATATGGTTTAGTGACAATATAATTTTGTTGCATGTTTTATATTATATGAACATGTACCTACTGTAAATAGATAGGCAAGTATAATATACATGTATATCAATCTGGTCATCCCTACTCAGTAATGCCCTCCTTAGATCTATCCAAGATCTGCCCCTATAGGCAGGAACATGTATTATATACATCACACTTTCTTTAAATATTCTGAGACAGATAAAAACCCTTTTTAATAATAGTGAATGCAATATTATATTTTATTACATTATTTCTGTAAGAGCTGACTTTTGATTGGCTGATCCAACATATGGTATGTGATACGTCTACATATCTGTCATATGGTATGTGATACGTCTACATATCTGTCATATGGTATGTGATAATTCTACATATCTGTCATATGGTATGTGATACGTCTACATATCAATCATATGGTATGTGATACGTCTACATATCTATCATATGGTATGTGATACGTCTACATATCTATCATATGGTATGTGATGCGTCTACATATCTATCATATGGTATGTGATACGTCTACATATCTATCATATGGTATGTGATACGTCTACATATCTATCATATGGTATGTGATACGTCTACATATCTATCATATGGTATGTGACACGTCTACATATCTATCATATGGAATGTGACACGTCTACATATCTATCATATGGTATGTGACACGTCTACATATCTATCATATGGTATGTGACACATCTACATATCTATCATATGGTTTGTGACATGTCTACATTCTACATATCTATCATATGGTATGTGACATGTCTACATATCTATCATATGGTATGTGACATGTCTACATATCTATCATATGGTATGTGATACGTCTACATATCTATCATATGGTATGTGATATTTTTACATATCTATCATATGGTATGTGACATTGCCGCAGCATCATCATCATGCAGCTGAAGTGGCATTTTAATAAATGCATGTCGAGCCTCACATATAAAACTGAATCAACTTAAGGGACAGTTTACTGCATATCACTTCTATGAAATGGTTTACATCGAAAATTATTTCTTATTTCTAAATTCTCTTGAAGATTCATTTGTTATATTACCAAATATATGACTTTGTGTACATGAAGCACAGACAGTTGTCAAACAAGGGATATATTTGATTTCCAATGTGCACCAGTTTAATTTAGAACCAACTAGAAATCATAAGTGTTTTGGTGAAAACCCTATGTCGCAATGACTATGTCCCTGCTGGATGCCAGATTAGCACCATTTCCATTGAGGACAAACTAGACAGTATAAGAAGTCTTTAAGTGAAAATGCCATGTTGATATGACCATCCTTTCAGGAGGAGCAGTGAAAACAAGATTTTCAAGCTGGCCAAAGTGGTGGCCGTACAGAATAACTTTGCCAACAAGACCCTGGGATGAACATGTGTGTAAAGTTTCATGGTAATCATCCAAGTAGTTTAGGAGGAGTAGAGATAAAAAAAAAAAAAAAAATTTTGCTAACAGATGAGCAATGGATAACAGGCCATCACATGAGCTCCTCTTGACTATGACTAGTAATGTTAAAAACTGACTCTGAGTCGCAGGATTATTTTAGGAGGTGATGTGTTTTAATTGCAATTCATTTTCTTCATATCTAATTTGGTAGGGTTATGTAAGGATCCTGCTAAAATTGGATTCAAAGTTGGTGCATAAAGCATAAATGAAGCTCATTTGACACGTTTAGTGAGAAGTATCAACCACAATTCATACAATGGGCGATTTTGTTTTCTTTTTAATTTTATCCCACCCAATTTTGTAACTCAGCATGTTACATTCCAGGAACATGCTGCATTGAAATGTTATTTTGAGATTGAGCAAAACAGTATATACTTGCTTATAAGTCAAGTCCAACTGCAAACAGCACAGACCAAGATCTGCTGTCGCATAATGTGATGGCAGATCTGAGTCTATGTTTCGTCAGAAGTAATGAGTAAAACAAACAACACAGACTCTGATCTTCCGATGCATTATGCGATGTCCAATCAGGGTCTATGTTGTTTTTCAGTTGGAATACACGAGTATATACAGTGCACAGTATGTCGATATGGATATAGGTATTCACAATGCATTCAGGCTTTTTTATACTTAAATATGGAATGTGCAATATGAAGCAAAAACACCCAAAGATATTTATAAGCTTAAATGAACTGATCAGGTGGTCAATCTATCAATCATTCTACTAAGCAATTAATCGGATTGATTTGATACAAACTGATTTTAATGACCCTCATGAAGAAGAAAAAAATAAATGACATGGCACTAACCATGGTCATTAATACTAGCAGTTTTATGACATAAAATAATTCATACATTTTAAAACACAACAAAATATTGACTGAATTGTGTATCTCACATTTTCATTGTCATGCAAAATAGCTAGTTGAAATAGATATATTCATTTTATAGATAGTCAAATAAATGAATGAGATTACCTGTTTACATACATACATACATCACCATCTTACTTTGAGAGATGTTAAATAGTAAAAAAACAATAGTTTATCAACTGATCCAATATGTGACAAAATTGATAGGTTTAGTTAAAGGACCCTCTAATACGTGCTTGGAAATTGTCCTATGTAAATAACATAAGTTTTCACAATAATGTATTATGCAAGCAATTTTGAGGCTATATACAAACCTCTGAATGGAGAAAATATAGGACAGTAGCTTGCCAACATTAAAAATAGGTGATGTGGATGGCTGCTAGATTCATCTATGTAATTAGTGTTTTTAAATGTTTCAAAATAAATTTTTACCTTACAAAAAACATTTTAATAATGTACATGATGTAGAACATACAGATATGGTAGCAAACGTTTATCTTTGGGCATTCTAAAGCAAGAATCACCTTGCTTACAGCTATGGGTACTTTAAACCAGGATTTGCCATAGTGTAATATAATACAATAAATCTAATCTATGAAAATGCCTTCTTGTTTGTTTTTTTTTAAGTCAATATCTGAATATATTGAGTTATTCTGCAGACAGACAACATCCATCCATTGTCCCATCAATCCATTCATCCATCCTTTTAATAATGGTTATTTATTGGACAATATGATAGTAATATACAACAGAGAGACACACATAAACAGAAATAGATGAATATTAATATTAACAATAATAACAACAACTATTATGACTACTGCTGTTACAGCTACTGCTACCACTACTACTACTAAAACTACTAATACTCCAAAGAGGCACTTTAAAGGAAAACAAAACTGTTACTGACAAAACCACTTTATGAAACATAAAATGTTAAGAAAAGTCAATATTTAGCAATGTTCTGCTTTTTTGCAGTTATGTAAGGGATAATTTCTCACTTTCTTTTCTGAAAACAATGACTTTCCTGATGCATAGGATGTTGCCATATTTACAAGCTCTTCACCAGTGAAAGCAGAAATTATCTATAATATTACTTTACCTAGTCCATTCCGGTTATGTGACAAATTGTCAACTGGTCAAAAGTCACTTCAATTTTTGATAGATCTTAAGTTTAGAGATAATTTGGATGTAATTTTATTTCATATTAAAATTACACATCTTAAGAGTAAAGCTCTCCCTCAATATAAAGCCCTTTATTACAACAGCATTCCTGTTATAAGGTGGGTATAGTGAGGCCTAAAAAACAGGGATTCTCACACTTTTTGACCCTTACTCAATGGATTCAACAACAAATTTGCTTGAAAAACCTGCATTTTGACAATCAAAAAAGTTTATTTTTTAGAATCTCCCATAACATCTGAATTATACAGATGACCATGTACTAACCACAGGATGTATCACAAGAAAGAAGTATAACTATTGACATTCATGTAAAATTGCACATAACTCTTTAAATTTAATAGAAAATAAATCTTATCTTTACTCTGCTTAACTGCATACATGTATGCTGGTATAAAGAAAGTCTTTTAGAAAGGGTTGTTTTAAATTTTGACAAAAAGTCCTTAAAAATTATATACACTTGTATAAAAAGAAGGACTGTCTGGTTGGTGCATTAACATCTACTTTCAATGCAATCCAATGATGGACTATAATGCAATCATTGTCAAGTACACCAAGAGCATGTGATTCTGCATTGAAAATGACCCCAGCAATCAAGTGGTGGATGAAAACTCCTGGTTTTCCCCCAAAATTGATCAATATTTGCAAACTTATAGGGCTTGTCCCAGTTGGGAACAAATCTACTCTTTCTCCCAACCTTTTCCCTGGTTTCTCAGTAGTGTGGGAACCCTGAAAAAAAAATGTGCTTCTGGTTTCATATTCCCAATTTCTTAGGTCTGTTAGTTGGAATAAAATGATTTTTTTACTCATTTGTTTAGCCCTAAATTAGCTAAAGTAATACCACAGTGGCATGACCTAATTCTATTCATACGAGAAAAGACCTTCTCAATTTTACTGGACAACACGATATCATACAATAATCTGATATGCACTGAATATATATATATATATATATATATATATATATATATATATATATATACATATATATATAATTACTTAAATAATTTCAGGTGGTGTGATATAACTTGATGTAAAATTAAAACTGAATATGATTAGAAAACGGTGCATAAATGACCCATAACTGAATCATGCTTTTTAGTCTATGTCCAGTAGGAGCTTAAAAATACTGGGAAAAACAGAAAGCGTCTTAGTGAGTATGATGTCTAATACTGCTACTTTACCTATAAGGTACCGCTTTACAGTTATTATGTACTTCTGAGAGAGGGACAGGTATACGATGAAGTTGTTTGCTTTGGCAACATGCACAATGGAGAGAATGTTGGCATACCTCTATGCTGATTTTTCATGTACTGTTAGTGAAATTTCAAAACTATGCACTATCTAAAACAGAGAGCTATAAAAACAGCTGCTCCCATGTGTTAAAAAAACTGAACCTGAACTAGTCCATAGTACACTAACTTTAGCAGTTATTAAAATAGGGAAAATGAATTTTGAGAGAGTAGACAATACCAGCTTCTGACAGTGGAATAAATGAATTATAAAATATATAAAAGTTAATTTTTTCCAATTTACCTTTGAACTCTGGGAAGTGAAAATGACCAAGTGGAGCTAGCAGTCTTTCACGAGGTGCACATCTAAAGTAAGGCCAAGCTGTATACTCTCCAACCCAAATCACACCCACCAATCATACACCAGAATAAAGGGAATTAAAAGTTATTTAAACAATAACTAAGATATACAAGGTATTTTTTAAATAACCAGGATAACCAGTGAGGAAAATCTGGAAGATTCATTGTCTTTAAAAATCAAACCCTATGCAATGTGCGAAAGAGCAGAACCTAAACAAATGAAATCCAGACTGGTCACAAATATTCAGAAAATCTAGAATTAGTTGGGGGGGGGGGGGGGTATTTTGGGGGAAAATGTTTAGGGTCAGCAATCAAAAAATAGGTTCAGCCTGGAAATCGGGAACAAATCTATATTTCTTTTAGGCCTTATGGATCCGATTTAATTAAAATTTAAATTAAATTAAATTAAATTGGAGTCAAATTATATGTATCATGTACTTCATTATAAGGTAGTCTCACAATAAGGCAGTAAATTCTATGGCTCCCATGGAAATCATTATAAAAAGATAATACTGTATCACAAAGTATCCTGATAAAATTTTATAAGTTTATGCAACAAACCTGTAATAGTAATCTTGCCGCAGTGGAATGCAGTAGGTTCTCAGAGCAGTTACATAAATTTGACAGTCTTATCAACTGTTTCCTTGTGTATCTTTATAATTTGAATTTGTGTTCATTATTTCCAATATAGTTTAACATAATTTTTTCGGTGTGATTCATGCAATTTTTACAAAACAAACTGTATTGCAACAGTAAATCAGCCCATCAATAAAATCAGCGATACACCAGATCTGACATATCACAACTATATCTGGCATGGCATTTGTCTTGACTCAGACTATCACCAAGAATATTTGAAATTATTCGGCCTTAAAAATGGCACAGTGGATCTGAATAAAAGTTTGTATGTGTTTCCAATTTTGATATATAATTTCATTCACTTAATATATATTCATTCAAGGCACAATATAGTACACTGCCTTGTAGCCTTGTACACTAATAGACTCTACCATATGCACTAAAGTGTACTACATGGTGTAAAATTAGTACACTAGTAAAGCACTGCTAGTGCATAAGAGTGTATGTTTTCGTTAAGGGTGTAAATGTACTTACCTGATCAAAACTCTAAATTCTCTAATCCTTCTCCCATCCCCCCTCCAAAATAGTTCCATAGAAAATGGATAAACACAATGCACATCTTGACGTATATTTCTGCAATCATAATTTAACAACTAGAAGGTTTCTTTTTTCCTTTTGCTCTTTAATTGAAAGGAGAGTTACAATATTACATACCAGTACTTACAGATGCATTTATCCATGCAAGCACACAGTTTTGATAAGGAAGTTTTCTATAAAACCTGCCACACCGTCATAAAACTTTACTCAACATTTCAAGTAATACAGGTTACTCGAGTTGTGAAAATCTTATTCAAAACATATAAATGCAGCCTTGTGATTGGTCAGAATATTTCCATTGACTATTTCATTACTGTTTTCTCTCTTTGACAAAAGCTTCAGCTAAAAGGGGTCAGTAAGGTACATTAAGCAAAATAGCATGAAGAAGGGCTGAAATCTCTGTCGGTCTGTCTCTCTCTTTTATTTCAATCACAAGATGCAATAACAAAAATGTGCAATGGAATACCCATGTCCATGTCATGGTTATCCATTTTCTAACTTGTCTATTCTACTACACATATGTAAGCAAGCTTAAACAACATATATTACTAGTGCATGCTGCTTTAGCGCAATTACGTCTGATGCACGTGAATTTAATACTGACAATCACGTAAATATTTCGGAATCCTTTTCCATGTCGGGTCCTATATATTTTCGCTCACGATCTCTTCCCAAAAATGATAATTATTTTTTTACACTATACTTTTCGTACTTTGAATTTTATTTTTTTTTACGGTAAAGCAATTTCAATGACATAATTCATATATAAGTCGATTCGGAGTATAAGACGAAGCCCAGGCTTCCAGGTCAAAAAGTATCGACTTATAGGCCAGCAAATACGGTATGATTTGGTGACAAGTTTTATTATGGAGGGGCTCAATGGCAATTATGAAAACGCTGACACTGTGTGCCTGCTGCAATAATAAGAGTACACAATTTCTTTGTATACATTGTAAATATCTGCAGCCTAGTAGTCTAGAGTGTTTGTCTACAACTTATGGCTCTGAATCAGGCAGTTACGGCTCTAGCTCAAACAAAGCCTTTTATGTAGCATATTTTTATTATATACTCAAAAAAGTACCAGGAACCCTATCAAAATATGCAGTATCCCAGGGACCCAAGAGGGTCAAAACACTTACATCCAGGCAGCTGATCACTGCGCCAGTGATCCAGACCCTCAGGGCCAAGGAAATCTCTGAGCTTACATACCAAATCTGATCAGAAATATGGCCTCTAAAGTGTTAAAAAGCCCAGGTAATCACATGCAACATCAACCCATTAATATGCATGGATGTTGCTCATTACTGATCTCATCCGAGATCTTTATGATATAAGATAACACACCAAATCTGGTCAAAATCTGATAAAAAATATGGCTTCTAGAATGTTCACAAGCCCAGCCAATCAGATGCAAGATCACCTCATTCACATGCATCTATGTCGCTTATAATCAAACTCATCTGAGGTCATCATGATATAAGCTAACATACCAAATCTGATCAGATTTTGACACCTCAAGAATATTCGCAAGCAAATGTTGATGGACGATGCGCAACGGACAAAAGACCATACCATAAGCTCACTTGACCTCTTGGCCAGGTGAGCTAAAAACAGAATTCCAAGATCCAACACCACCACCAGAAGAACAACACCTTTGGTACTTATAGATATGCATGTCTGCTGGTTACAAATATATATATATATATATATATATATATATATACCTCTTCTTTCCTGCATTTCCTCCACTGTAGAGTATGTTCCAATGGCGTCAATGTCACCTACTCGTTTACGATTTATGTCCCCAAATATGACAAACTCCAAAAGCCCTCCTTCTGTCTCATCTTCAGTTTTCTCTGGCTTGTTGGATGGCTCTTTGGAAACTTCAATAAATGTTTGCCCATCTTGTTGCTCATTCTTTGATAAACTCCCTGTGGTTTTTACTTCTTTGTCTGAGGTATCTCTTTGTTGCAGAAATGTATTCTTTTCTGATGTATTTGTAAATGCCATCTCTTATGTCAACTTTCTCAGAATCTGCTTTAGTTGTCCTTTTTTTACCAGTAAATACTTTCACCTTCTTCATGTCTTTCCTAGATTTCAAAACATTTTTTCAATGATGTAACATCAGGCTAACTGAAAAAGAAGAGGGCAATGGTGTTTAATACATACAGTGTAAAACAGAATGGAAGGAAAATTATTAAAAATATGCTGATTTGCTGAAAACTGGTTTTACAGTGGACAAAATTAATTAACTTTTTTTATTAATGATTCAATTAACATCTTATATTTTCTGTGAAAGCCCACAGACCATGACAGTTAATATGAGACCACTCACACCTTCATATGATCTCTCCTTCATAATCCACTTATGCAGGTAACAGTGGAAAAACTCATTAACTTTATAATTAGCTAACTAATTAACGCTATTTTTGTGTGCAAGCCTACAAACTGTGACAGTTAATATGCGACCACTCTCACTTTCATATGACCTCTCCTTCATACATGTAGTTGCCGTATGTACTCGCGTATAAGTCGGGTCCAAATGCAAATTGCACAGAGCCAGATCAGCATAGCTTAATGCACGGACATATCTGGGTCTATGCAGTTTGTTAGGAGTAATTATGTGACTGCAGATCAGGGTCAATGTTGCTTGCAGTTGGACCCGAATTAAAAGCGAGTAAATATGGTAGGTAGTTTGGTTAACTGTGCATTATAATATAGATGTTTTAGATGAAAATGTTAACGGCAGGGCTAGAAAATAATGCTAATCCACTTACCCGCAGTCAGTGACTTTGCCAAGAGATCAGTAAAACCCAGCCGCCACTAATCTGCTGGAGCAGTAAAAAAGCACTGCCAGTCGCTATGATAACAGTTAACAAGTGGTCTTGTATCAGATGTACCAAATAAAACACGAGTTGGCATTCCCTTTAATTGTTATTTGATCTGTTTATTGTGTTAACTTAGTACCTACCAACATCTTGGACTCGACGAGGTACAATAAATGCCTGCAGCACAAATGGATAAGTGTGAAACCACTCATTCACTCATCAAGTAAATTAGTGTGGTTATTGTCAATACAGTCTTCGCACACATGGAACCAGTCTGGTGTACTGGACCCAAGCACTGATTTCATTTACTGGTTATAACAAAAGGCACAGTGTATCAGGCTGACTCAACGAATAAACCAAAATTTTACTGGACAGTGTGTTTTAATATTTATATTATTATTGATAAATATTTAATGCATTGTGCAGTGACAACTGGATACATGTGGAAGTATTTGCAAGGTGCACAGCCGCCACTGAAACGGCAGAAATTAGATGATGACAAGAGAGAGTGTGATCGCAAATATGATCAGGAGACTAAGAAAGTACCAGAAATGCTGGAGAAATGAATACGAATAGCTGAAGTATGACCCAGGAAAGGCTGTGATGTTGTGCACTTTCTGCACTCAGTATTCGGAAAAATAAAGAAGTGCACAGGGTACCTCATTCATTGATGTACATAAAAACTTTCATAAATCACCTCCCGAATCACACAATGCAGGCTCCCTACACATAATTGCAGAGGGATACATGATCTCAAAACATAATGTTGGTTCCTGAGAACAAGAGTGTCTTGAAGAAGCTTGAACATGAACTTGCAATTTTGTGCGAGTCTTGTTAGTTAAATACAGTTATTATTTAGAGTTGATGCTAATGAATAATAAATGTTGAATTAGAAACTGAACTGGCTTCTGTTTGATTTTAGCATGAAAAGTGAAATTTAGGCAGGATCAGTAAAATATTTATCATGGTGATCCTGTGGGTTAGTGAAAAGAATCCAAATTTTGACAGGCACTTAATCATAGGGTTACTCTTTTTATCCAAGAAGATATAATGGACCAACACTATTATAGTCACTATTTCATATAAGATATTCTGTTGGTTCAAAATTCTGCAAGAACACAAAACTGAAGATGAAAACTCATGCACATCTGAAAGTAAATACATGATTGGACGAGTGTTGCAACTCAAAAAAAGGCCTCACAAGTCTTTGAACAAAGGTCACGTGTCAATCACAGGACTTTTCCCACAGGTGGCAGCTTAAGACTGGTTTGAAAGTACATATATATTTGTCCCATTCTCACTACATCTGTATCCAGAGATTGGAAATCATTGTGCACGTCTACATACCACCCTCAATCATATCCAAAAGTTTGAGGTCTCTATTTCAAATTGTGTTCCAGAGGCTGAAAATTCCTTAAACCAGAGGTTCATGACTCACATTTTTGACCTTTGGTCCCATCAATTTTGCATGGCCAAAATGTCTGGCAGACCGGCAGAGTCCATCTCAGCTGGATCAAAACAGGTATGTTAGGACTTCATAACTGCCCAGATAATGTCACAGTGCAACTGCAGTGACTGGCAAAAGATATGGGAGCTACAGGGTCTATTCTGGTACAGGCTATTGTGGGATTCATGCTGCATTCTCAAACAATCACACAGAACAATAAACCAAGCATCCTATTTCAAGTCCTAACTTTATTTCTTCATTAATCCCTGCTATATTCAGTAACTCACCCCCTTTTTTCAAATGGAGAGGGAAAATTACGTATAAATTTACAGTTCTAGAATAGACTCTGGCACTCAGACGGACAGTGATGAATTAAGCTCAGTAATTAAAAAAATTAGAAAATGTTCAGATATCTTTAATTATGTCATCAAATAAAAATATAAATATTTTAGCATTATTTCAATCCAACAGATAATCTAATAAATTATGTTGATTGTTGATTGTTCTAAGATAAACAATTTGTCACTGACAGATTTCATAAAATGAAATATAGTAAATTTGTTACTCTTGTCACTAGTCACTACTACAAGTACTACAAAGTCATGATTTGTTCTGAATACTGTTAAGTATTTTCTTGCTTCCGAGCAATAATTGTACAGTCACGTGATTTTGTCAACCATTCATGCTGGAATTTTTTGTCACAAGATATTGATGTTCAGCAGATTCAATGCTAAATGGATCCTGATAAATGTCAGGGGTCTGTTTATAATCTGTTATGTTACCAGTTTTATCATCTTCTGACAAATTCCTATCTTGTAAACTTTGGGCCCTAAAATGTTTGTAGCAATGCATGTTCCTTCTTTTCTTTATTTTGGATTACTGATATTGCATGAATGTTCAACGTAGCACATAAAAGTCAATGAAAAGGATGCAATAACTCAGACTGTCATAACTACACAACTTTTTCATCTAATACTGCCATGCTTTAAAGCATCTCAATGATGTAGATAGTTTAACTATCTGTATCTGTACCATTCAGCATATTTTTTTGGACCAACTAGACATAATAAGAAGAATTTTAGGTGAAAACCCCATGCTGATATGACCATCCATTCAGGAGGAGTGGGGATAACAAGATTTTCAAGATGGCTGCTGTGGAAGTCTGAGCAGCACCATTTTCATTATAGACTGGGGGATAAATGTGTGTGTAAAGTTTCACGGCAATCCTCCAAGTACCTTAGGTGTAATGATAACAAATTTGAGCTAATGGACAGAGAGATGCATCAGACAATAGACAACTGTCATTCCCACAATAAATCAGGAGAGCTAAAAATTTAAAATCCCCTCTTAAAGAAAATGCCAGAGGGGAAAATTCATAGAAACATGGAGAAAACACTGTCTTTGTTGAATAGCATGTAAAGTAATCTCTTTATCTTAACCTACTTTAATTCTATAATAAGGGACCGACCATTACGTTATCTTGGGGGTGGGGAGTACGGAATGGAATTTTGTAAAAAAAATTCCAGCCCCCTAATGGCTCAAAAAACATACTCTTGCTCTGATTTGTTGGCAACAAATCTAATTCTATTCATCATATTATTTGCCACCCACCCCCCCAAATAAAATCTTTAGATAAAGGAAAAACAAAAAAAACACCTGAAAATGAAATGGTCAGTCCCTTATAAACCCAACCTTGATGGTAAGCCCATACCACAATTTTACAATTTTGTCAAACTTTTATTTAAGAAATAATTTCTGTATGATAAATATACAAAAATATGAACATTGATGTGATTTGTTTTGCAGTCTGATGAATTTCTGGTCAAGGGCGTCCACAGGAATATTTCCGTTTCGGGGGTGGGAAAACCCAAATCAAAGGGACAAGCCTTCAAAGTGATGCCAAGGCAAGCTCCCACAATCAGATTTGGGTGGTTTAATGTTTGCGGGTTTGTTTAAATCTTATTGCAGGCTTGCAGCTATGTATATATTGCACAATGGATTTTTTTTAATCCAGGGGGGCAACTGCCCTTACCCCCACCCCACCCCCTTGCAGACACCCATATTTCTGGTGTTCTGACATACTAAGTGGTCCAAAAAAGAGGATAGCCATACTCCCATGACCGGTATAAATCATATATGTGACCCTTCCTCTGCCAGCTACTTATCTACTTGCCTCAGAAGAATGTTGATTTTTAGAGATCATAAAAAGAACCTCTTAAAGACATGTTGATTTCTACATAGAGCAAGTGCTTTTTCATTTGTTATTCTGGAGATCTGACAACTCCCCAAAACAGGTACCATGAAACGTGTGTGTCTCCATAATTGCCCTCTTTGTATTATTGGGTTTAAATTACCTCATTCAAGCTGAATATGATCTGAATCAGCTTTTCCTTGTCTGCCAAACAATGCTGATTCTTAGTTACTCCAGAACTGATACATACAATATACAACCATTCTCGCCACCCCAGGTGGCAGAGTGATCTGAGGTGCTCGCCTTTACAGATCATTCACACATCTCACTTCTGTCGAGTTTGAGTCTCGGCTAGACCAACGTGGGTATGCAAGAAAGCTTGCCAGTAGCTTCCCGTGGATCGGCAATTCTTTTTCCACCAATTGTACTGGCTGCCATGTATAACCTACAATGTGCTGAAACATGGCATTAAACCCCACAAAACAACACCATTTTTTTATATTTTTATTTTCGACTCCTTATGAAAATACATTACAAAGAAGAAAATTCCATCGATTTCGACCAAAAGTGAGAGGAATCTCAAAAAAGTGGTTATGGCATTTTCAACAAGAAGTCCAAACAAAGTAAAATATAAAGAAATATTTTCAAATCAGTTTAATTACATTTCTACACTCAATCAAATATTGCGTTACTTTAGGAAGGTAAAGTTCCATAAATTTATGAGTGGGATGGAATGGAAAGGTATCTTGCAATTATTTTACTTTTAAATTGTTGGAATTGCATTAAATCGGTGTTGAGCGCAAATAAGCACAAAGCGATCCAGTATTGTCCCACCCCCTTTAAACCTCTTTTTAGATTCAGTGTGGATTACCTCCCATTCAACTTATATTTCTTTCACTATTGGTCAAAATCGATGAAATTTACCAGAACACCTTATCATGTGATGTATAAAATGGTGGCCTCTAGGATCCATTGAAATCAGTTTGACCTACTTTTCTCAATTGAAATTATAACAGAAGTAATGTAAATATCACAAAATGAATTTTGAGTGATCATTTTTTAACCTTTTTCTATGTATTCAAATCAAAATTGCTTCATAGTCCATTGAAAAAAAAAAAACAGTAAAAATATCTAGGGATGCTACATGAAGTTTTGAATAAAAATCCACACATATAAACTATATATCATTTTGATGGTATTTGTGAGTCAGTATCAAAAATGCTTTCACTGTTAATATATTTTTAGTTTTAAGGGAGAAAATGTAATTTGAGGTTTTGAGCCTTTTTTTAAAAATGTTTATGATTTCTTTTTCCCACTACCTTAAAGGTGATTATTGTGTTAAATGACCAAAAATCTATACTGATTAACAATAGGCATTTAATTTAGTATTTACACAAGTAAAAAAAATGGTACAGTGCAATGTCCCAGATGCAAAAAATCAGGTGATACTCGGGGTGGAGGGTAGTGGAAGACATCAACTACATAGACTTACTCTACCTGTAAAATATCTGTATATGTTGTCAACTTGTCTGGGCTAAGTTCTGCTTATATGGCTGAAAAATATAGGTAAAACATATATTAGAGTAAATTGTTGTTTAATCTATAATTCAATAATTAATAGAAATATGGTAATTTCAGTCGTATAATTTTTTTATGAAAGTCAGGAATGTGAATTAGCAACTATGCAATTAGAATACATTAATCTTTTCAAAGAAAATCATTGATATAGAGAACTGAACTGGATTCAATCTGTTATTGTAAATAATATATATGGCATTTTATTCTAATAGGAAAATAAATTACCTTCATTACAATCATGATTCTGAAAACAATGTTTTGTACCTAAAAAGTATCTGACAAGTAAAAATACTGCTCACTGATTTATCTTTTGTTAACATTTTAATTTCTTTGTAACATGCCCCAATTACATTTTTCCAAACATTATTAGAACCAAAAGTAAATACAGCATTGAAGTTATTATATGACAAAGATATCTATTTAATTTTTATTATAAATATAGTTATAAAAATAAAGTCAACAAAATACATGTCTTAAAATACATTTATTTGACGTGTAATAAATGTTATTGTATTAGATATATCAGATTCTAAGATGATACACCATATGGCTCCAAAGAAAAGCCTTAACATGAGGGAATGTAGTATCAGGGTTTGAATCATAAGAAAATGTTCAGGTAACAAACTTCTTTGAAATCAGGTAGGAAACAGGCTTACCACGTAGCAAGTTAAACCTTCAAAGATCACATTCATAATAAATGGTTAAGCCTTTTCTCAATTCTGTTCTCATGCAAAACTGGCTTCTTAATAGACCCCACACCCATTTGAGTCACATTTTGACCCTAATGAAAATTCTAAATAGAAATTTTTGCTACCAGAGTTTATAGTAGTTAGCAAAGAAGAAAATCAAGTGGCATGATGGGAGTAAAAAATAAGATAAACATTTCCTTGCTCTGTCCACTGGGTATTGTTAAAAGCTTGCATTTCCAGCACTGCCTGTGCAAACTGTGAAGAACTGTAGGATGGAACCAAAACAGTGGATCAGCACTCACAGCCGCAGGAATAATCTCTAGTTTCTTTGCTCTGTAATCATCCAAAAGTCTACATGTACATATATAGATTGCAGTGCTGTCAGTCACTTTTCCATCACTGTCCAATTCACTGTCATATATCACATTGTAAAAGTCTGGAAATCCAGGGACGGTACTTTTTACATGCCATCAAATGTTCCCTCGTTAAATGTGTCTGACATTTTTCCCAACCAGTATAGACATATCTGATGATCTCTGTCTGATCTCTGTATCAATATCTTTGCTATCCTCAATTAGTTTTTTCACACTATTTTTCCAACAATCTATGCTTAGTGGTTTTCATTTCTCAGATGCATTGAATATGGTTTTGTCTACTGCATATTGTTTCAGCACATGTTTCCTGAAACTTAGTTGTGTAACCAAAGCTTTCCTTTACTCTGCCACTTTTGAAATAGAGTCCAAAACCCTGTCAACTGTATCTACTGACTGCCACGGACCATAATATATTACATCTGATGCTTCTTTTTCTTTTTTCCTTGAAGATTTTCTGTGTCCTTTTGCCTAACAGTTCTTGTTTCTCTTTTAAAGAGGCTTGCCTTTTCTTTTCAGTTTCACTGCATCTTATTTCAAACTTCTCTCTGAGCTCTCTGCCATGCTGTCGTGCTTCAACAAGTAACCATCTCTCTCCTTCACCTGTAGCTTTTCAAGCCAATCACTGGTCTTATTAAATGAATACATTATGAATGATTCATTAGTTAATGTTATGACATTAGGTCTGAATCTAATTTCAAAGACTCTCTATGGTAATTTATTATATGGTATCACTGACCTGGTCTGTTCATTTATCTTTATTTAACTAGGGTGATGCTTCATAAAAACTGCCTACATGAAGTTGTTCCTTGATAGATATATTTAAAAGTTTATGAAATGATAAAAATATTGTTTGAGCTATCTGTTTAACAATGCTATCTGTTTTTTATTGTTAGTAGAAACCAGTGACTGATAAAACTTGTCGTTTTCAATTAATGTCCCTTCATAAGGCTATGAGTCACCACTTAAGAATCCAGAGGCATCTGTGTTCTGTTGTTGTAAAAGGTTCAAACGAAATTCATAATAGGAATCCATTTCTAAAACATGCTTGTTCTTCTCAATAACATGCCACAGTGGCCCAGTACTTAGCTCTAATATTAACCTCAAGACTCTGCATTCAGCCAGAACAACAGTGAATTTACACAAATGCAATGCTGCCCTTTGTAAAAAGTTGTTGGCTTCATGAACATTTTGGAGAAAATCCAGGACATGACTTTTATAACAAAATGCAATCTGTCCAAGCAGAAACATAATATTGTATATGTTTCCACGAAAAGAAATAAAACAATTATTTTCCTGTCTCCCTAAACAGTAACTCATAAAATCCATACAACAGCCACTCTTCTCATCTACACCACTAGCAAAGCATTTTAAACAAAATCTAAGGAAATTCAGAATTCTGATTTTGTAATGTGTCCTTCTTCCTCATCAGTTGCACCTATTTCAGCTTCAAATTCTAGAGTGCTTTTATCAGTTTGTGTGACAGAATACAAAGCTTCAAATTCTATAGTGCTTTTATCAGTTTGTGTGACAGAATACAAAGCTTCAAATTCTAGAGTGCTTTTATCAGTTTGTGTGACAGAATACAAAGCTTCAAATTCTATAGTGCTTTTATCAGTTTGTGTGACAGAATACAAAGCTTCAAATTCTATAGTGCTTTTATCAGTTTGTGTGACAGAATACAAAGCTTCAAATTCTAGAGTGCTTTTATCAGTTTGTGTGACAGAATACAAAGCTTCAAATTCTAGAGTGCTTTTATCAGTTTGTGTGACAGAATACAAAGCTTCAATTCTAGAGTGCTTTTATCAGTTTGTGTGACAGAATACAAAGCTTCAAATTCTTTCAAAACAAAGAATTTACCAAAATTTTACGTATAAGAAAAAATCTATTTTGATTCATCGCCATAAGTTCAACATCTCTTTCAATCCTTATAATCCGTATGTTTATTCCGTGTAAGAAAACCTAATGTGATTAATTGCTATCAATTTAACGTAAAATTTACAGAATAGATCTATTTATTATGAAGTAATGTGCTGATAATCATGATTTTTATTATGTATAAGAAAACCAACTTTGATTAATTGCATTAATTTTCAGGTGGGTTTCGTTGATTTCATTACGCATGAATCCGTTTCATCTGGTTTATTGGTGCCATTACAGCTTACAGTGTATGGTGGCGCTCTCCAGTTTCGTACTTTGCATAGGGTTAGATTTTGAAAGAAAAAGAATTACCCAGGTTTTCTTCACTGACTGTCCTGGCTATTTAAAAAAGACCTTGTATATCTTAGGTATTGTTAAAAGAACTTTGAATTCCCTTTATTTTGGTGTATGATTGATGGGTGAAATTTGGATTATAGAGTATACAGCTTGGTCTTACTTAAGATGTGCACCACTAAAAAAACTGCTAGCTCCGCTTGGTCATTTTCACTTCCTGGACTTCAAAGGTAAATTTTAAAAAAAAGAGCCGATAACTTTCTTTACTTTTTGGATATTTTTTAATTCATTCATAGTACTTTCAGAGGCTGGTATTGTCTGCTCTGGCAAAATTCGTTTCCCTATTTTAATAACTGCTGAAAATAGTGCACTTTTGACTAATTCAGGCTGATTTTTCGAGTACTTTGAAGTGACCATTTTGTCCGCTGTTTGCTTAGATCATGTGCAGTTTCCACAAGTACAATATGTAAAGAAATTTCAGCCACAGTACATGAAAGTAATATAGAGGTATGCCAACATTCTCTCCATTGTGCATGTTGCAAATGCAAAATACTTCATCTTACACCTGTCACTCACTCAGAAGCATGTATTATCTGTAGAGCGCCCCCATATAGACAACATATGCATTATTATTATATGATTTAATTTTGGTTGTATAGCTGAAACATTTAAGCCGCAAGCATCTAAACAGTCCTTTTGAATAATTCTCATGTATTTTCCCACAGAACAGTATTCATTTGTAGCAAAGTCCCACACAAGCCCAGCCCCCCCCCCTCCCCCATGATGAAAAGTGGGCTATTTTAAAACTACACCTTGCATTTTCTCAACAATAGCAACCAATGTTTTGGTAAAAGACAGGAACATGAAACTTGCCACAATTATTCAAGAGATGTCACTAATAAAATTGACAGACTGAACAGGGATGGAAGAGTTCAGGTTCACAGAGGTCAAAGGTCAAAGGGTACAAAGTTTGCTAATTCTTCTAACACTAGTATATGGAAGAAAGCGAATCTGCTTTATCATCATTATTTTCCAGAATTAAATATTACAAGCGAAGGAAAAGAAACATTTGTGCTACATTTTTCTTTGACTTAATACAACAGTTTTAAATTCAAGTTGACTTTACTGCTATGTTCTAAGACTTCTAATTTCCCATTAATTGAGGTCATTACACACAAAATACTGCCACAAGGCATATTGTGTAAGCAAGAGCAAAATAGGCATAATTAGCTTATTTTCATGCACAACATCAATGTTAATATACCATTTTGCTGAGAAATGCATACATAATTATATGAGAAAGAGAAAAGCAATTGCAAAAATTTTCATATTTGTTTTAAGGTGGCGCTCTCCAGTTTCGTACTTTGCATAGGGTTAGATTTTTAAAGAAAAAGAATTACCCAGGTTTTCCTCACTGGCTGTCCTGGCTATTTAAAAAAGACCCTGTATATCTTAGGTATTGTTAAAAGAACTTTGAATTCCCTTTATTTTGGTGTATGATTGATGGGTGAAATTTGGATTATAGAGTATACAGCTTGGTCTTACTTAAGATGTGCACCACTAAAAAAACTGCTAGCTCCGCTTGGTCATTTTCACTTCCTGGACTTCAAAGGTAAATTTTAAAAAAAAGAGCCGATAACTTTCTTTACTTTTTGGATATTTTTTAATTCATTCATAGTACTTTCAGAGGCTGGTATTGTCTGCTCTGGCAAAATTTGTTTCCCTATTTTAATAACTGCTGAAAATAGTGCACTTTTGACTAATTCAGGCTGATTTTTCGAGTACTTTGAAGCGGCCATTTTGTCCGCTGTGTGCTTAGATCATGTCCAGTTTCCACAAGTACAATATGTAAAGAAATTTCAGCCACAGTACATGAAAGTAACATAGAGGTATGCCAACATTCTCTCCATTGTGCATGTTGTAAATGCAAAATACTTCATCTTACACCTGTCACTCACTCAGAAGCATGTATTATCTGTAGAGCGCCCCCTATAATAATCTAAAAGCGTTTCCGTGATCGAGATCACGACCGGATTAATATCCCCCTCAGTGGCATACTAAGGGTAAATGGCGCCCGGGGCGACGATGATGGCCCAATGTGCCAGAATACGAGGCCCGAATTTGTATCAGCTGTTTTGGCGCCCCAAGACCTCTGGCGCCTGGGGCAACCGCCCCATCCCCCCCCCCCCCCCGTTTGTATCTACGCTACAGCCCTCGAGGGAAATTAGCGATGTTGCCACTTATACCACACATATAGTTTATAACTGCAATGCTTACAGTTCTATCTAAGTAGTTACTTTGTAGAAGGTCAATGCAACTATTCCATATGCAGTCCTCTGTCATTGTGCATGTCCCGGAAGACTTCCGCGTTGTTGTTGCTAAGCTGTTCGGCGACAACTTGGAATAACGCAACAACTTGGAACCCGTAGTTAGTACGCTCTTTCTCGAGAAACTGTGTGACCGTGCGAAGCCAAATAAATAAACCGATCAGCCAGTTTTGCATCAGTTCCATCAGTTCAATAATTGCGTTTACAATGGAGGAAGTTGACAGAGAGATTTTTTTAATCATTTTGCATAGAGAAATATGTGAATAATAAAAGGACTAAAAAATCGGTGACCAGGACTTACGTGAACAATATATTTATATTCCTGATGGGAGACTTGAAGATGTTTCAAGTTCTGCAACAATTCGTCGGCGAAGCTATCAAAATGAAAGCACAAGGTATGTAGTTTTTGTCTTCACGTTCATCGCACTTTCAAGTGAATTTTAATATAGGTTGTGAAGTTAAATCATGAAAAATGTGTTCTAAATACAAATAGTATAATGTACAAACTGTATCAATGACTATTAATACTAAATTTCTATAGTTATTGCCTAGAGCATTTGTAATAAATAATAATTTAATTTTAATGAAAAATAAGACCATCAAATTTGTAAGATACACTTGTGAATTCTGACGAAAATGTGTATTCCAAAATGTGTATTCTTTTGAACATTATACAAATGTTGATATTTGTATCTGAATCCCGTTCAATACCTTTTTAATTACAACAGTAATGATAAAAACTTTGAAACTTTTTATATTAGTTCAATTTTGAAACAATTTTGTTTTTATCAAATTGATTTTGATTTACACAAATAAATAACAAAAGTGTTTAGATACCACCTATGAATGAGTCTAATAAATGCATTATACTTTTGTTTTTAATGAACATGTTGAATGAATTATGCTGCTGTTTATAGAACATTTTGTAAAATTAGAAATCAAGTGCAGAGGAATGTTACTGAGGCAAAATATAGTTATGTTTGTAAAAAAAAAGTTGAAGCGAATAAAAACAACCAATAGAAAGTATGGCAAGATTTGAAGTCGCTAGGTTACAGTTCTAAACCAAAAAATAATGCTAATACTGTAATGACTATTGATAGTAGCAACTGCCATGCCCCCTGTGGTATTGCACGTTATTTTAATACCTTCACTAATGTACCATCTACGCTCTTGGGGAAATTACCACAACCTTCAAATACATTTAAGTCGTAATATGAGCCTATGGAGACCCAATAGAGACACTTGAGACCCATACGGGAAATTAACATGGAGAGTCACTTGAGACCCATACGGGAAATTAACATGGAGAGGTACTTGAGACCCATACGGGAAATTAACATGGAGAGGCACTTGAGACCCATACGGGAAATTAACATGGAGAGGCACTTGAGACCCATACGGGAAATGAACATGGAGAGGCACTTGAGACCCATACGGGAAATTAACATGGAGAGGGCACTATAGACCCATACGGGAAAAGAACATGGAGAGGGCACTATAGACCCATACGGGCAATGAACATGGAGATGGCACTTGGGGTACAGAAGTGTTTATAGCCTCAAAAGTGTTTATGGGGTAGAAGTGTTTATGAGGTTAGAAGTGTTTATGGGGCAGAAGTATTTATGGGCAGAATCCCTCATCTACTATCCTACACCCCACAATATACCATCAACACGCCGTGTGTTGTGACCAATACCCCGTCATCTACTATCCAACACCCCACACAATATCATCATTTTAACATAGGAAGGGTAAGGGAGTGTTTATAGACACACGCAATACAAACACATTCTGTACAATTTGTTTGGGATAGGGATTTTTTTTTGGTTGGGGAAAAAAAAGACAGACACAAACATACACTTAACATACAAACACACCAATTTTTTGTAGACAATCCTAGAGTAATCTTTTCTAGAGATCTAGGTGGCCCTGAAAAGGGCCGTTGAAGTTTTTGTGAACCAAGTTAATATCACATATCACACCTCTTCACTGGTCTTTTTCCCCTTAAACTTCTACGTACTTCAGATTCATAGATGAGCACCTGCTTCAGACACCCTTGTCTCTCAACATAAATCCTTCTCTTCCAAATAGCAGTGGCAGCAATCTTTGTGATACATCCCTGCACTCCAACAAAAAGGGTCTAACAAAAAGGATAGGAGTGTTATGGACACACTACAATACCCTTACACAAACATCCTTATCCTGACTCGTCGACTATTTTGACCTTCTACTATGAGCATAGTGCAGAGAAAGTAGCATCACTTGAACATTCTTATACAATAACAAAGATAAACATTAATTTCAAGACATTTATGTAATAAAAGCTAGTAGTGGCTAAAGTTTACTGCCCTGCATACACGCCGTTTCGTACTGATTGACCTAGCCACGCGAACAACGTCTTTAGCTACTGTGAGCATAGTGTACACAATGAAATACTGTCAAATGAACGCAGTACTATTTTCCAAAACCTATGGTTTGCCGCAAACAGAGAGAAGGTTACCCTTTCTATGAGTTTCTGAAGACAAGGGTAAATTCTATGATAGTAATATTCATTGGCAATTTTTTTTTTCATTCATCAGTTTTAATAAGTTAGTGTAATATTTCTTGTCGAATGACTGCAGTAGCATTTGCTTTATGCCTCCCAAATATTTAAAATATGTTATGTTTTGCTGCACACGCCTTGCGGCTACAAACAATGTTACAACATTTCCCAATATCGTAGACGGGAGAACAGTAAAAACACGTCTTGTTTTATCGACAGTCTGAAATGGACTGACTGAAAATAGGGCACACATTGTTACAGTTTTACTTAACGCATGTTTTGGCTCAAGAATGAGAGTGTAGAGTAGGACGGGCTATAGAGTGCAGAATTGGACGGGTCATACTTGAGTTCTTCTTACACTGTAAAGATGTGTGCTTGTTTTTGTTTTTTGTTTTTTTTTTTTGTTTCCTTCTTAAAACGGTAGATCTAGAAAAAACTTCGTGACACATTACAGTGTCAAAATAAGACAAAGCTAAGATACCTGGCATGCACAAGCACAACGTAACTCAAGATTTTATATAATCCATATATAGTATTATCACAGTAACGCGATCTTGATTGCTAGATCACGTCGAGTTGTCAGCATTAGAAAATCCGTATCATTACGAGACGCGAAACGTCGAGTCATGATCCGGATTTTTATGCTGACAACGAGACGTGATCTAGCAATCAAAATCGCATTACTGTGATAATGATATTTTTGTTATATACCTTTCAATTTTCAGATAATTTAATAAAATCACTATATGTAGTTGAAAAACACAAGAAATTGCTAAACATTTCAACCTCTATAATACTAACTTCATCTTAAAGCATAAACCGAATTACTTTTTGAAAGGCTGACATGCGCATGAATATTAGTTTTATGAATGAAGTTTGTGAAACAACGTTCGCTCAGTTTGACTACCATCACTGTCAACAACATGAATTCTTCGACGCTTGAGGGCAGACTGCTCATATATGTGATTTACAGTTTTTGTGCAGTTCTGAAATTTTGCATCACGGAAGTTTTCACCAGCTCAGTGACTGGAAGTTTATTTCAGAGGCTAAACATTGTGAGAGGCTTGGATGGGAACTTGACACGGGAATGACAACATTATTTTGACAGTTATTTACAATAGGATTGGAGACATTGTTGGAACTTGATGGTACAGATTTGTTGCAGAGAATATTACTCATTTATAATTTCAAATTCATCCATTATGCGTGAAACTCACTAACGTTACCATTTATGAATTTCCGTAAATGGGTTGTACTGTACAACTGTAATGTTTTGGTACGCGATTTCCGAATATGATCTTGTTTCAGACGAACATTGTGGCAATATTTTACTACTTCAAAATAAAGGAAAAAATGCTTTTTTATTGTTGTTGTGACAAAAACATGGTTTAGACCTTTCAGATATTTTGCATATAACGCAAGGTTTCTTAACTAACGTCGCTGTGAGAGCTTTGTTTACTGCTAGTGTTGGCATTCCATCGCTAGGGGCGCTGCTATTGTGACCAGGAAACCTCGAGTAATAAAGTAGTCTCAGCCTCGTTTGAGAGTATGGTGATACGGGTTTGGAAAACGATAGTATCGTTTTCATGCTTGTAGGAAATGACGGTAAAATTCTGGCTCTTTCTTGGGTAGAAAATTGGTAGGTGTATAATAAAACGATTTACTTATGAAAGAAAACATCGTTCTACAATTTTTAGGGGTGCAAGTTTTTGAAAAAATTACAAAACTAACGTAACATTTCACGTAATCATTGTGACTACTGCCAACATTTTTGGAGAGGCATCTTAAACGGAACAGATACCATTATCATTTCAATCGAAATCATTTTATAAGAAACTTAGTGTGTGTTTGTGAAACAGAGAGAATTGACATTACGACGGAGAGAGAGAGAGAATATTGTATTCCTACTTTTAAAAATATCACGACACTTACGTTTTTTAAGGTATATTTTCCTTAATAAATTTCAAAAAACACACATTCCATTTAAAAAATTATATCGATAGGCAAAATCCGCTTTTTTTTCGGTAAAATACCACAAGATTGAATTGGAGACATAGTCTACTAAATCCTTCTTTTGAAAACGTAGATGTAAAATTCTCACAAAATATTACATCGAAACATTCCGTGATGTATTTTGACTTAAGGCTGACACAGTTTCCATTGATCACAAATTATACGATTGGGTTGTGCGTTAGCTTTTATTTGTAAAGAGACTAACGGTCAAGCACAGAAAAAAACACGTCTAATCTTCTCACTGTGTCAATAACAAGTGAGGGCGATTCAAAGCGAACGCGGTAAGAAAATATTTGTAGCCAATTAAATTACTTATAATGAGTGACGAAGTGTTTTGTTATAGATTCCAGACAGGCAGTGTGGCAAAATAATGCCTATGGTCTGGCTTTAAACGATTGCGGTGCAGACAGACTAGAGGGAATTTGCAATCAAATTAAGAATTCGTGTCCTGTAACATTTGTTCTCGCCACGCTAAATACTGAACTGTAACATTATTGGCTCGGGTTTTGAAACTGACAAAAATGTTGTCATTGAGTCATTTTGACATACACACATAGGTAGGTAGGTAGAGAGAGAGAGAGAGGGGGGGGGGGGCTACACTATTTAGAGGCCGTTTTTTTCTTCTTCAAACTAGTGAATTTGGAGGCTTTTATGAAGTTACGATTTCTGGTAAAGTTACAAGTTTGTGTGTTTGAAAAAACGGCAAACATCGGATAGACATTTGTGTCGTGACAGATGTAAAGTTGTGATTCTGTGAAAGTTTCAAAATTAACGTCACATAGCTTTCTATTGCTCGTAGACATTTCCACTTTGGCAAATTTTAAGTAAAGCAAGCCATTATCACAAACATAGGTAGAGACAGGGGTATATATGGAGCGAGAACTAACGGAGATAAATCAAATCTGAATCAACAATCAAGATGAAACGATCACGCCATTTCAATGAGAAAACAGAAGAAGAAACGAAGAGGCCACGACGACTTTCCGTGCCGCCTCATACACCGCTAGCTGAAGTGTTAGCCCAAGGGGATGCCAGCGATTTCGAAGAGGAGATGAGTGAGCCTGAAACCACACCATCCACAAGACCAAGAGAGTCGAGGACCCCTAACAAAGAAAGTCGTTCCGTGGCTCCCGAAAATTAATATCATATTCGAGAGACGCAAAAAATGATATGCAGAAAATTTAGAACCACGGCTTACACTTACACGGTTCGCTTTAAAGACTTCAAGTCTGAAGTGCCTCCCGAGAAAGCCGCAGGCTTCATTACCGATTTGTGGGATTCCTTGTTAGATACCTTGAAACGACAATGCGGAGCCAAAGAGGACGATCGATTGAGACTTTCCATCCATCACGACAGTTTGAAGTCTCCTGTCTGGATCGAGTTTAGCACGCCGGCAGAATTAACACCGTCTAAAGTCATGGACAAAATCGAACACGTTCAACAATCCAACGAAGAGTTTACCATCACAGATGGAAAAGCCACACTTCACATGACCCACGTTTCACCTCCTCGAGGTAGCGGACGAAACAAAAATGTTATTGGTGGACGACCTTCTCAGTACCAAACAGAGTATTGTCCAAATCGACAATTCTCAGGACACGATGTGCTTAGCCCGTGCCATCGTGGTGGGGCGAATGTATGCCAACAAGAACGAGACCGCAGAATGGAAAGGAGCATGGAAGAACATTCGACGATCGAAACGAAAAGAAGCAGAACTCCTGTTACAACAAGCAGGCATACCAAAAGAGACCGTGTGTGGTATTTCTCAAATGCAACAACTTCACGACGTCTTGGCTCCTCGGTACACCTTGAAAGTACACCCTCAAGAAATTCGCGGAGCTCTGCTGTTTCGAGGACCCTATTTCCCCGAGGGAAAATACATTCACGTGTATTATCATCAAGAACATTTCGATGCCATCACGACTATCATAGTATTTCTTGGATTCTCTTACTACTGCGAGAAATGCGACCAAGGATTTTGTAGTCGGAACCAACACATTCATTGCGGAGAGAAATGTCGAAGCTGTTTAGCTTCCACGCCATACCTTCCTGAAAAACACGTGCATTGCTCGACGTGTCGACGAACCTTTGTCAGTCCCTCTTGTTACGAACAACATCGCAGGACCCTATGTAAAGTACGAAACTGGAGAGTGCCACCGTGAGTGACTAGCCTAAATCAATCGGAACGTTCTCGGCCTTTTCCGTCGCATACTAGTAAAAGAAATAACAACATCGGATGTAAATAATGGCCGCTTTTAACTGCCATCAAGCCTGTGGTTGTTATTACGTAATAATAACTTCATAAGGTCACAAAGAATACATGACGGTTCACCATTAATAACAATGGTTACTGACAATTAAAACCGAATGATTTTTTTAATTCTGTTTACAAAGTTGCAAGAATAAGATTAAAAATTAAATCTGCAGGTATTTCATTGATTCTTGAAACGTCGTCGAGTGTTATTTTCAACGCCTATCATTTTATAAGACTCTGTTCTTCTCACATCCAGCTGGATGTTCATCCGCCAAAAACTTACCAATTTGGGAAGTATCATTACGATTACCTTCGAGTTTCTTTCAGCGAGTTGAAGTTATTCGACTCGCATCAGAAAGAGACGAGGACATTCTGAATGTAGCCTAAATCACACGACAGTCGCGCATTAGGACAACATCAGCTATTTTTGCGAGACAAAATATGCCTCGTATAAATATCGACGCAGTAATTTACAGAAAAAAAATACAAATTTTGTTCGCCGGAAATTTCTTCACAAAACCCGGAACCGCAATCTATTTGGACCACATCAGCTATTTATACTACAGTCAGAACGTCAGCGGCCTTTTCGATCGCATACTAAAAAAAAAAAAAAAACGGCTGTAAATAATATCCATTTTGAACGGTGCTGAATCCTGGATTATTTTTACGTCACAACTTCACTGATGTCACACTGACTATATGACGTGCCATCACTAACAGCAACGTAAATGATAATGTCAGGCTTCAAACAATAACAAAGTAAAAGTGCAGGAATTTTATTAACTGTTGAAATGTCAAGTTTAATTTTCAATACATATCGTTTTATAAGAATTTCTTCTTCGCACATCTAGCCATATGTTTGTCCGCCAAAAGCTTATCAATTTTGGAAGTATCACTACGGTTACCTCCGAGTCTCTTTCAGAAAGTCGAAGTTATTCGACTCGCATTGGAAAGAGACGAGGACATTCCGATTGTCTCCACGATTGAATTGACCGAGAGTAGTTATATGTGGGTGTTGGGGGACAAGGGAGACTCCTATGTTAAAAAGGTAAAAAGTTTATAGGGACAAGGGGAATTTAACATGGAGATGGCACAAGGGGAATTTAACATGGAGATGGCACAAGGGGGTATCCTATGTTAAAAAGGTAAAAGGTTTATAGGGACAAGGGGAATTTAACATGGAGATGGCACTCGAGGGACAAGGGGACAGCTCCTCCTCCTCCAGGAGTCTAGACTTTTCCTACAGCGCTTCTTCAGGATAAATGGAGGATGGACCGCTTCTGGTTCCCAATTTTCTTCCTTCTTCTCTTCCTGCTCCTCCACTATCCTGTGATCTTCCTCCTCTATCATCGGATGAGGCTGGATAGGCTCCTTCTTCTCCTCCTTCTCCTCCACTATCCTGTGATCTTCCTCCTCCATCATCGGATGAGGCTGGATAGGCTCCTTCTTCTCCTCCTTCTCCTCCACTATCCTGTGATCTTCCTCCTCCATCATCGGATGAGGCTGGATAGGCTCCTTCTTCTCCTTCTCCTCCACTATCCTGTGATCTTCCTCCTCCATAGTAGAGGGGGGTACTAAGGGTCGTGGGGGTGCTATGGGGTCTTATGGGATTTTAACATTGGGGGCACTATGGGGCCAAAAGTGCCAAGATTTATGGGGCTGGGGGGCGCTATGGGGTCTTATGGGAATTTAACATAGAGCCCATTCAGGCCCCAATGTTCTGACTAGTGGCTATATCTATATAGCCTAGAGTTATATATAAAGCATTACCTATACCTCAGATCATGTTGAAGGTGTCAGTAAATGTGCATATATTATACCTATGTTATAAATAGCTTTTATCAAGGGAACCAACTCATAATAACACTAAAATGGACGTGACTAAAAGTTGTATTAAACTTCGAGAACCGTCACGGACTTTGGCGTTGACTAGAAAAAATCCGGAACATTAGATTATAATGGCCTAGACTAAAAGTAACACTAAAATTCCGAAATTGTACCGGACGTCAGCGGCGACTGAAAATAATCCAGAAAAAAAATGGAAAAAATTGGCTGACTAAAAGTAACACTAAACTTCCGATATTGTACCGGATGTTAGCGGAGACTGAAAATAATCCGGGAAAAAAAAATGGAAAAAATTGTCTGAGACTAAAAGTAACACTAAACTTCCGAAATTGTACCGGACGTTAGCGGAGACTGAAAATAATCCGGAAAAAAATGGAAAAAATTGACTGAGACAAAAAATAGTACTAAAATTTCGTAACTCATTTTAAATTTTTTTGTTATCAGACGAAAGGGTATGACAAAGGGATGAAATCACGCCAACATACTATCCAACATATACACCATCCATTTTTTTATTTTTTAAATTTTTTTTATCAAAACACACACACCACACAATCATTTTTTTTACTTTTTTAAAAAATTTTTATATCAAAACACACACCACAAATATACAATCCATTTTTTTTTTTTTAAATTTGTATCAAACACAAAACTTACACATACCACAAATATACAATCCATTTTTTTAAAAACATTTTATATCAAACACAAAACTTACACGCACTACACAACAATTTTTTTATTTTTCAAATTTTGTTTATATCAAAACACGCACCACACTATCCATTTTTTTTTACTTTTTTAAAATTTTTTTATATATCAAATTCAAACTTACACACACCACACAAATCATTTTTTAACTTTTAAATTTTTTTTATATCAAATACAAACTAACACACACCACACAACCATTTTTTTTACTTTTTTAAATTTTGTTTATATCAAAACAGGCACCACACTATCCATTTTTTTATATTGCAATCTTGGTTGCTGCCATCTTCTTTTTTTTGGAACTGTTGAGATCTTGACGAGTCAACGAGAATGACTACACTGGCCAATGCACCGCTTTATATGCTTAACGCGCGGACGCAATGGAAAACATGGTAGGGTTTCAGATCGACAGTGAGATAACAGATAGAGGAAAGAGGTAAGTTTTTTTTAGATCGATAGAAAGAGAGATAGAACAAAATTATTTTTTTTCAAATTCAATAAAAAATAAAAAACCACACAACACCATATTTTTTTTTTCAACAATAACCATTTTTGTAATCAACAATAACCATTCTAACATAAAAATACTAACAATTCAACAATAAAATTTTAAACAGGAACATATTTACAAGGTTGACAACGTTGGGGTGGTAAACTAAACCTCCACCTTTCTACATCTACATCATTCTGATTGACATTACGCTTGTGAGCTAAAGACAAGAGATAACCAAAATGTTCACAAAACCATCGTTGTACTTTAGCATCATTTCTAGCATAGTCACTATTAAACCAAGTCACTAAATGTTCTAAGGAATATCCAAGACTGCGGTGATGAAGATAATGTACACAATATTGTCCACCATGGAATCCGATCCTTGCAATCGAACATTATTGAATCAAGTCGAGACGGCATTTCTTCTCATAAAGTCAATGATGTCGTCTTCCAAAGGAGGTAATCCATAAGAATCAAAATATTCCACACCTCCACCATTGTGATCGTTGAGAAAGTACACGGCAATCCAATGGGTTCCTGGTAGATGACTGTCGTCGGTATTGATGACATAGGCATGAACATCTTTAGGTTTACGATGAGGTAGTTCATCTTTAGCACATACCACAGGATTCCAAGAAGAAGTGTAGGAACTACGAGTCAATAGGTAATAAAGTTCTATAGTATCAATTTTTTCTTCTTCTTCTTTTATTTTTTTTTTTGTCTTCAATGGAAATAATAGGTCACCAATTCACACCTGACTTTATGCTTGAATTGATCTGTCTTGTAATTCCAGGAATATTCACGTCGGATAGGATCTGCACTCTGTTGAATGAGTCCTTCGATACGTCTGATCTCCAGAGGAGTAAGTGGAGGAAAAGAAGAATTCTGCAAGACTTTATACCACTGTTTCAACACGTGTTCATCTGAGGTTTGTTTCCAGGCCGTTTCCAAATATTCATCCAAATTTTCTTCCCCTGTCATCATCATACATTTGTCGTGTTGTATCTGACTGGAATGATCGTTTTGACATCCATAACATTGTTCTTTAATCAGACTGTTAATTCTTTCAGTCAATTCCTGAGCATAACAGGACACTAACTGTTTTTCTTGTTCTGGCCATCGAGAAATAAATCCAGTAAACTCGGTTTTAGGTTCTGAATGAATGACTTCGTCATCATCATCATTTGTGGTAGTTTGTGACTGTTGAACTTCACAAAATCCCTCATCTATTTCCATAGGTTCTTATTCTACGTGTTGCATCTTTTTTTTTCTTCTTCTAATAGTCTAGAATCACTTCTCTCAAACTGTTGATTTCTAGAGTGTTATCAAATTCTGCATACAAGACGACGTTCACTGTGTCGGGTAGAGGATCTGCAAACTGAAGTTCCACACGAAGTGGGCCTGATTTTATAGGGTGAAAATGTCCTTCATCGCTGCCTTGGTCAGGAGTGAAATCAAATCCCCACAAGGCATACCCTCCTGCATAATCCTCGTCCGAAATGCCGTGGCTGGTGTTGGTACCTAACTGTCCTGTGGCTTCAAACAGGCTCAGGTAAGATCGCAAGTAATTTTTATGGCCGTCGCTAAAGTTAGGTTCAAAAGGTCTGGTACACAAGGTCTTGCCATCTCGACTGACTTCTATCTTGGAGACGTTGTAGTGTTTAAACTCGAACGGATTCTGATCGTGGACTCCGTTGAAGGCTGCATTATTGACGATGCCAATCAGCAAACGTTTGGGGAGCTGTCCTTGGAAGACGTGATCTTCGACTTTGGATCGGAGTCCAGCGGCTATGGTAAAGGTTTTCACTTCCACGCGTCGCACAGGATACTTGGCAGTGGTTCTGCTCAACGTTTGACTGATGTCGTTGGCTACTTTTGGTAAGACTTCCACACGTCGCACGTAAAGTTTGGCTTCTTGGATTTTGGTTTTTCCACTCGTTAGCATGAGCCATCAAATGGAAGGCGGCACTACTGCGATTCAGTCTCAGGCGTACATCCACTCCGTTCAACAAATACTTGTCTTGCAACCACATGTCTAAATGCAAACGATCCATCAGTTCTAAACTTCGTCTGATTTTCTTTCGACGGTCGTTAAATCCCACATTGTGAGGGACTGCTGGAATTATAGGATCACCATCATTAGCAGAAATCTTCGCCGGTACTGACAGCTCTGTGTCGTTGAAATTTTCCGAGGTGTCAGGTTTCCAGACCACCGAAGCATCCAGATGAGTGTTCTTGGCTTCTTTTCCGTACGTCAAGAGATTTTCCAAATAAGCACGGTAAGGGTAAGTATACAAACTGCTGCTGACAAGTTTGTTATTCAAGTACAAATCTACTCCGCTAAACAAGGAATGCATGAAATTATTGACGGGTGCCACTCGGGCAGCTTCCCCAGGAAGGTTGTTGTCATTTTTTTGTACTTGAAGTTTCAGGTACAAGTAACTGTTATTCAGATCGATGTAATCTTCGGTTTGTCCTTTGATTTCAAATTCGATAGGAGCTGATTCCGTCAAAGACGATACAGGATGAAATTCCACCCATTGGGATTCTTGCATCGTCATCATGGTGGGAGGCATGGTAAACATATCCAGTTCTGACTTGGTACATTCGCAAGAATCTCGGTGCATCATTTTTTTTTCACAGATAATAATCAAACACGTCTAATTCTCTGAGGGTTCTTCTTCTTTTCTTATTCCTTTTTGAACTGCCGTGTGTTCTTTTATGAACTTTGAAGGGATTTCGATGTCGTCGTCTCTTTCTACCTTGTCCTTGCTGTGAAGTGGAGGAAGAAGTAATGCCAGGGTCTGAAGCGTGAAGTGAATTTATAGGATTCTCTCGGAGACCTAAAAGATCTTTGCCAGTGTTCATCAACACATTTTTGCCTGCTCTCATAAAGGCTTCTTTAGGATTTTGTTTGTCGATGAGGACATTTTGCAAAAATTCTTTTCCTTGTGTCAAAGCGGTATCTTTTAAGGCATCAAATCCTCGAGTCACCATCGGTTTCAAAATAGGAGCTACAGTCCGAAATGCCGATTTTAACATATCTCCTAAACCATGTCCTCGTTGTCGAGTAACTCCTTGGTACACTGGATACATTTTTTTGTTTGGGTCAGTCACAATTCGTTAGAGAACTTGTTTTTTTCGAAAATGTAGTTTCACCGTGACTTTTCCTTTGTCAATGAATGGCACATCTTGTCCCAAATCTCCTTTTATACTAATGTTGACACTGTCAAAATACGATTTACTGACTGGAAGATACTGAGGATGTACAAATTCACGGTGAACGTGAAACGTGTTTCCACCTTCTTCGTACGCACCAGCAGCAGTATCCACTTTGAAAGGAATGACTCTCAGTAAGGGAGCAGCTGTGTGGCCCACCACGGTGTACTCCACCACACAAACATTAAATTCAGTCCAACGTTCAATTCGATAGGGGTGCGAAAAGCCTCTCCGAAATCTGTGTTGGTGTGAATTGTTCGTTCACCATGATACTTTTTATTTCCACCCAAAATATCAAACAACCCAGCAGAAAAACCGATGGTCATGAATTTTCTTTCGTGCGCGGGTAAGTGTTTGTCTTCTTTCTCGTCGAATGGCTTTCCGTTATGTCCTTTCAAAAAATGCAAGAGGAAAAGGCGTGCCACAGGATGGTATTTGATCTCTACCCATTTTTGGTTTTTTTCCAAGGCTTTGCCAAATTGGGCTTCGAAGACGGCCGCAATCGTCTCCACCAAATGTTGAGCACTAAAATAATACCCTTTAGGAATTCTCATGCGATAGGTCGAGGAGGGAGTATTGTCAGTTTTTGAACTCATTTTTTTCCCAATTTCAGGATCATGAGCGTCCAACTCTTTTTGCACTTTTTCGTTATAGATTGCTACGTCAAAAATGGTTTGATTTCCAGACACATTCTTGATTTGCGTAAGATGAATGATTTCTACCAAAGCCACTTCCCAATGAGCGTCGTGATCCAATTGGAAGGCCTGAGGTAATTTGGCCGTGAAACAACATAATTTGTTGTTGGGAAACACATCCATGGAACTGTCACTGGGTAACGTTAAATAAAATTGGTCATTCATAGTTCTAAGGTGGTTCTGGTGTCCGAGGAGTCACTCAAGTGGACAGAAGAATGATGTTCAAAGGGTTCCAAAAGAGGACTGGTATTGTGGTGACTGGAAGAAGAAGGTGGACTGGCGTTGCTCGTACTCCCGTGGTGGTGACTGTTGTCCGTCGTCGTCGTAAATTTCAAAGAGGGACTGGGTAAAAGATAACCGATGCAACTGCTAAGTAAAATGGTCCACAATTGTTTGTCTCCTTGTTGCAAACTCAAATTGGCAATAGCTGCTCCGATGACACAATACACTACAAAAATTTGGCAGAAAAAGACGATTTCATTTTAGGCACATGTTCTCCGCACCCCACCCAGAGCGGTTGTTTTTGTAATTCTTGAAGAGAAGAACACTGTGAAGGAGTCGTTGAAGTCGTGGTTGCTGTGTTGAATGGCATGTTGTTGGGTTACTTCTTTTTTTTTTATAGTCGACGACTTGAGAAGCAGCAATCCAAGAATCAAAACTAGGAGGATATCCTTCCCAACGTACTTTGACTTCTTCTACTCGACGTTTTGCCTACTTTACGTGTTCTTTGTTCGAGAATGCTTTCGATGTCGTACAAGGCGTCTTCTTTTTTGGTCACTCGTTGTAACTCAGGCAAGTAAAATGTTCCTTTGAGCACTTCACCGTGCATGTCTTCCAATTTATAGACGGGAGGATCACGTCCACGCACGGGGGTAGTGACACGAAACAATTCGGTGGTCCAGTTAGGTAAATAACCTTTGTCAAAAGTACGTTTGGTTTTTCCGATGCGAACCCAATCACCCGTCTTTAACTCCAGCAAGGGTTTCTTCTCTTCTGAGGTGGTTTCCTTTTTGAGGTACCAAACAATTTATCAAACACGGTCACTTCGTTTTCAGGGCTGACCTCTTCGGGGGCAGATCCGATGCTTACGATGGTACGATTGATTGTACGCTTTGACCAAACGAGGTAACACCGTCGATGTACTTGAGAGTATGTTGATGTGTAAAATATTTCCACATGCGTTCTTTCAAAGTTCTTTGAAAACGTTCCACGATACTGGCTTTGGTTTCAGGATTTTCGGTAGTAAAAAAAAATGAATCTGTCTTTGTTTCAATTCTTTTTGAAAAGCTTGATTTAGAAATTCGGTGCCTTTGTCAGTTTGCCATCGTAAAGGTTGGCGTCCACTTTGTTTCAAGACCAATTTTAAGGCCCGTACCAATTCGGTACTGCTTTTAGAGGTCAAAGGCACGACCCAAGCAAATTTGGAAAACACGTCGATGACACAAAACAAATATTTGTGACCACGATTGTAAGTGGGCTAAACGAGATACGTCGGCTAAATCGGCTTGCCATTGATGATCGATGCCTTCCACTTGGGTTGGACTTCTAGAAAATTTGCGGTCGAATGAGTTTGTGTAACGTGTACGTCGATTGTTCTTGTAACCATTGTCGTACTTCGGGTAAACGTACACTTTTCAATTTACTTTTAGCAGCTCGATATAATTTTTGAACTCCTCCGTAACCAGCAGCATGGCCAGGATTGTAATAAATGGTAGCTAACAGTTTCTCCATGATTCCTCAAGAATAAGTCAACCAAGTACCAATGCTCTTTTCTTCGTGGAGTATCTTTTTGGATTTTTTACGTGTCCGACGTGCCACTGGTGTAAAAGAAGAAGATGTTGTTTGAACAGGGGTCATCGGTTCTGTTTTGACTTCTGTCTTCACTTCTTCCTTTTTCTTTTCTGAGGGTAATGGGGTAGACAACATCTTTTTCATCCAACTTGGTGTGGCTAGCTTTTTCTTTTTAAGAGGTGGAGTTTGTAACTCTTCTTCTTCTTCTTTTTCTTCTTTTACGGTCATCCCTGTACCGGTGTCTGTTTTAGTGGTGGTGACTTTAGGTTCGCTTTTCATCTATCGTCTTAAAATCTCTCAGAGTGGGTGGAGCTGTTTCGTCTACAGCTTTTTGGTTGAAAGAGTTGTAGACGTTGTAAAAGTTGACCGTACCGTGCGATTTTTTCTGTTTCTGACAAATCGCTTCGTTCCATCAGAGTTTGTAATTCTTGTTGTAACTGGGACATCTCGTTGAGATTAGGATTGGGGTGGTAAATGAGGTATCCGTTGTTCGTTCCAACGATGAAATTCCATCCATCGTTTGTAAGGTACTAAAGTCAGTTTTTCGTCCTTCCATTTCAATCCAAAGGTACCAAAAAGGTGTGGTCTTTTCAGAGAAGGGTGGTCCTTTTTATCTTCTTTTTTTGTTATCGCATTACACCTCCTAAAAGTGGTCCAGCAATCGTTCCTAACAAAGGACCCGCTATTTTTAACAACGGTCCTAACAGCATAGGTAGAAATCCTCCTCGTTGCACCAACATTTTTTTCTTTTGTTGAAGAGGTATTTTTCTTTTTCACCATTTGACGAAGAACGTTTCGATGTTTCCCTAATTTTTGTTTTTGTATCTTGGACAAAGGTACCGTTCCTTTCAAAACGTTCAAACAACATTCACACACGGTATCAATGATTTCTTGGGGGCTGCTTGAATGAGTTGTTTTCGCATGGGAGGATTGGATTTGGTTAGGACAGACAAGACGTCCCAATGTTTGGCCAGACGAGGGGGAAGTCGTCCTTTTTTGGTGGTTTTACTTTTCTTCTTTTTTTGGTGGAGGTGCGGTTGTGGTGTGCACGTTTGGGAGCCATCTTAGAGGTGAGGAGTAAGTCTGAAGTCTCTGGCAGGGTACCGCTTCTATTTTATACTGGAACACGTCTCCACTGATTGCCTGCACGACGTACCAACTTCACGACAGGCATCACTCGACGTTGAGGTGTTTTCAAGGGATTAAATCGTCTCAATTCTTCTTTGGATAAATCCAACAAACTTTGTAAACACGCCGGTTCTTTCTTGAACTTTGGTTTTAGGGGATGGTACTTGTTGGCCGGCCCGCTGCCATAGCCAAATCAGCCGATGTCGTCGAGGGTCCAGAAGTGGTGACTTTTCGAAATAGGTTTCCATTTTTGCATCAATTAGAGAAACACTTGTCTTAAGTCCGGTTTGGCAGGCATTCATCGTGAAGGGTGGTGAAGAAGACAAAGATGATGGGGACGAAGGAGAAGGAGAGCCTCGTCACGGTTGTGTGTCGTGGTGTCTTGCGGGGTGTACGTTTGCGTCCCTAGCCGCAGTACCCTCTCTTGCGGGCTCCATGCAGTGGTGGTGGTAGGTCGTTTTTCCTTTTTCCTGGTGGGTTGGTCTTTCTTTTTCTATTGGACTTTTCCTTTTTTATGGGTGCTTTGGGGTTTTTTGGCTTGGGCAATTAGCGATCCCATTTCAAAAGGGAACGAATCATGACCCCTCCTAAAGAAACACCGCTTCCACCAGGGGTTAAAATGATTTGTATTTTACGTCCGTGAATCGATTCTAGGATCGGCTAGTTGGTGAGCAATGCAACTCTTATGATTTTTTGAAAAAAACGTTGAGGTTTGATGAGGAATGTGAATGATGCCTTGCGTAATTGACGTGCCGACAAAGTAAAACCATCGTACACCTTCTTTAAGACTCGCTTCTAACAGAAATGAGCCGGACTTGTGCATTTTTTTTCGCGACTGATACCATACAAGGCACAGAATCAATTTAGCCAAAGGATGAGCTTTGAAAGGAAGTCATCTCGAAAGAGTGTGAGACAGAAATGACGTAGTGACTGTTTTTTATAGTTTTTTATTCTTTCAAAAAATTGGCTGAAGGGGGACGTAGTTAAATGACAGGAGCTCCTTCTTCGACCCCCAAGGGTGAAAACAATTGGGCACGAAATCCTCAATAGTCAGGAGTGGTGGGTTTTAAGTCGATAAGTAAATACTCGTGAGGGGTTTGAGTGGGCATCGTCGTACGCATAATTGAGCAAGGAGCACCTAACTGTTTGGCTAACACTTGTACTTGAGATTTGTCTCTGGGGCTTTTAACAAGACTCACGTAATGAGCGTTCAGACTGATGGTCCGATGGGCTTTACTTTGTTGAAATAAAATTTTGAGTAATGTATACAATACTAGCATTACGATGGTGTCCTTTTCGTGTAAACCAAAGTTTAATTTCTTCCTCGCTCTTCTCCTAACATGTCGTCAAAGATGACCAGATGTGTTTGACTCACGTCAGACACGATCCCATCGTCTTCGCGAGGGATGCCTTCTACAAATGAAATGGTTTCTCCTTGACTTTCTTTCAATAACGTGTAAGACTTTTGCCACTCTTT